>VMOF01000388.1:73089224-73480182 GCA_011764245.1 Trialeurodes vaporariorum
CAAGAAGGGTGCAGGGGGGGGGGTACAGGGCACACTGCGCGATCGCAATAATCATTCCTTGGATTATGCGGTTGCCTTTTTTATCCCCCCCCCGTCACGACCCGGCCGCGGATTCGCTTATAATTCATCCCCTTGTCTGAAAGATTTGATACAGAGGAGTGTAGGAGTCCAAATGCAAAACGTAATTGTAACGCGGTCTCCGAAAGAAAGACGAATTAAAACATGAGGTGTGCTCTTCAATTGGAAATCTTCTATTGGGCAGCATTGGGAACTTTAATGTAGGCCGGCATATATGCGATATCGACGGTCGACACGGCAGCGGTAATTTGGGTATAATTATGCGGGGTTTATGCAAATTCAATTAGGCCAAGTTTAACGCAGATATCGATATGGAATGGTGTATAGGTATAAATTCAGAAGGAGATTCATACAAAACCACTAGCGGATCCAGAAAAGTGTCCTTCTCTCTCTCATTCTATTTGAATGCATGTGTTAGAAAAGGATAGATGAGGGGGCGAAAATCAAGTGACTGCCCCCGATTCTGTCCTTTTCTAACGCATGCGATCAAATGAGAGAAGAGAGAGAGAGAGAGAAATACTGATTCCTGGATCCGCCAATGCACGAAACACGAGCTGCGCTCTTTCATTTAAAGGCTGTCCCGAAAATATACCAATGGAGCAACGCAACGGATCTTCGTTAAAGCCTCCTCAGACGATCAAAGTGTGGGTTCTTTGAGATGTTTTAAAAACACACTTATTTTTTTTTTTTTTATTTATTTTTTTTTTTCAAAATAAGTGCAAAGAGGATTTTGCATTTACGTACAGTTGTACAGTGTACACACTTGGCTTATTGATGTTCAGACAAATCTAACGAGCATGTAGTCAGGCACTCTTGACCTGCGTACACCTGCATACTGCAAAGTTTGTACCCCCTTTTTTTGAACTGCTTCTTTCTTGAAAAACTTGACTGGATATTATACTTATAGGTACTTTCAATATTCTGACAAATTTCAAAACAGCTGAGGCTGAATGAATCGCATCTTTTATTCTTTTCTCAACTCGGATCCATGCCCGTTTGGAGGTTGGATTCAGGCGTTACTGATTAGAGGTAATTGTCCCATAATTTGGATCACGGAGCTGATATATTGAATTAAATAAGGAGGTAAATTGAATTTTATGATAATCGCATGCGGTAAATCATCGGCGCACGCGAGGTGGTAGGTCATGTATTCATTTTTATTGTATACAGAGTCGTGAATAATAATTAATTATTTGTTCCACTTAGAATGACGTTTTACATACTTAAAATAACTAATAGAATGATTTAATAACGTTCACTCTTAGGCTCTGTTCTGAATCCAGCAGGGCCGCCGCCATCCGTGCTGACATTTCCAGAGAGGGCGGGAGAGATATACATATGAATATTTGCCGCTTTTCGCCGAAATTTTTTAATTTTTTTTTTTTATCATTATTTTTTTTTGGGAAGAAATAAATTACCGACGAATTTCAATGGCAGCAATTTTGGATTTCCGAATTTCGAAAAACTGATGGAAGATTTGATTTAAAGCAATGAAAAATACTTCTGGACACCAATTTTCACACTTATACGACAGCTCCTTGCCGATTTTTATATTTTTTCGGTGAAATTGGTTGTCTCGGATACTGCATTTTACGGCATTTTTCAAACTTTAAACAGCTATATTTTTTGAACGAATCGTTTCTTCAACATGTGCTTTCCGTTATTCGACGCAAAATTCTAAGTAAAAGAACGTATGTGTTTTGGGTCAAAATTAAAAAATGGGCACTTTGATCATTTTTTTTTTTTTTTGGGGGGGGGCAAAAAAACATAAAAATTACACTTTGCCCGCGTGTCTATGTTCTTATTGTTTGCGAGGTGGGGACAGCCTGAAACCATGTCTTAGATCGGTTAAATTGGCAAAATTTTCTGGGGATGGGGGCTCACCCCCTCCCAGCAGTAGGGTTTCCAAACTTGTCCCCCCCCCCCAGAAAATTTTTCTAGCTACACCCATGGGTCCGAGTTTGAAGAACGTCAGTTTTTGAATCGCCCCGTATCAAAGACGTGTCGATCAAAAGTGACTCGTATCACGTATCAACAACGCGGGGTCACGCGTAGCCTTATAGTAGGGTTGCCGACGTGGAAGGATTGCCAGATTGTGCATCTTTTTTTTTTTTTATTATTATTATTATTATTATTATTTCAATGGGCGATAGAAATCATTTTTATTTTCAATTTGATAACTATGGGGCCGCGGGGCGCGGGGCCCGGAAGCGATTCCTCGGATGGGGTGTGATGGACCCCGCGTGCCGCGCCGCGCCGCGCGCAACTCGTGAGCAGCCCGAGGTCGCAAAACTACTCGAACTCTCTTTTGATTTGTAGTGCCTCTTCACATTTCAAAACGGAGAGCCCTTCGAGAGAAAATCCATTGTGTGACCTTTAATGATAGACCTCTCCTCAAGGAGATCCCTTTATTCGAGTCCATTCCGCATTTAATTGGGCATAATATTTACATGACTGTCTATTTGCAGACTCAAAACACTCTCCAATACTTTTTTTTTGTTTTCTGAATGTTTTTTTTTTTTTTTTTTTTTTTTTTTTTTTTTTTTTTTTTTGTAATGTCCCGAGCCCCTTACTCCCCCGTTCTACCGCCTCTTCGTTTTCCTTCTTTATATTTTTCCGTGTATATTTACTATAAATAACATCGCGCAATACTTTTGTGATTATGCGTTTTCAATGCATCGTGTTCGTTTCAAGTCGGCGTGCTATTCTCATTTAGTTCTTTGTCGTATACACTCACGTGCACAGTTTCTGACACGAGCTTGCGCGTGTCATATGTAATGACGGCAAGGAGAGCCAAGAAGTTGATTTTATTTTGATATGAACACATGAAAGTGATAAAACTTTGGCCACGAAAGTATCTGAAAGATACACAGATGATAAGTCAACATTTTTATGTTCGAAACTTTTGTGTCCAAACATTAATGTCCATAAAATTAGGTCCAAAGAGGAAACGTTCAAAAGAAGAAAAGGCCAATATTAAAATGTCCAGAGATTATAGGTTCATAAAATGAAGTCCAAAAATTTGGAAAGTCTAAAGGGGCAAATGAATTTTGCGAGCGATCAGTATGCAAATGTATCTGAACACTTACTTACTGAAAGATTGGACGGACAATATGCACTCTCTTTCACAGGAAGATTTATTTTGAGCTTTCTACATAAGACAAGAATACAAAAATTGTACTAGAATACTTGTGTCCGTTAAATCTAATTGAATCCATCGGGACGTTAGATTGGACATATTTTTAGACATGGACTTTTTATTCGCGGACATTGTGGCTCATTGGACATTAGAAAGTTTGGAGAAAATAACTTTGACGAAAATATAACTCTATACAAATGAAATTTTGGACGCAAAGGTTTTGGACATAAAGGCTGCAAAACATATCATCGGGGAACCGTTTGAAATTATTTTCAATTTACGAGGGGTGTTCAATAAATAAGGCGCTTTTGTCTATAAAACGAGAACGGATCAACGAAAAATAACGATCGAGGTGGCAAATTAAAGCAAATTTAATACTCTTTCAACTTACGAACTTATATTTTGTCATAGTCACCGTTGGCAGTGACGCATGTCTGCAGACGTTGAATCCATTTTTGCATTCCGTTGAAAAAAAAAAAAAAAAAAAAATCTTGCAGTTATGTGATCTGATCTACGAGTATTTGGCAACCTCACATCTCCGAGACTGGAGAAACGGAGATACTGATAAGATAAGCGTCTCAATCAGCCAATCAAGCGTTGACCAAAAGATTGTCATCTAAAAGTTTCATCAGTATCAGGTCAGTACCGTAGTTGCGACGTCATGAGTGAAAATTCAAAAAAGCTGAATCAGCTCAAAAATCATGCTGACCATTTTTTGGGATGCAAACGGGGTCATTCTCAAAGAATATCTGGAAAAAGGGCATACTGTCAACTCTCCAAGATACTGCGATACTATGCGAAATCGAAAAACTCGCATCCGAAGAATTCGACCAGACAGGACAGCTTTCCTGTTGCATAATGACAATGCAAGTGCAGAAACAAAAAAGACGCTGGATCGGCTGAAGTTTCAAGTGGTGCCCCCCCCCTTCCGTCCAGATTTAGCTCCGAGTGATTTTTGGCTTCTCCGAAAGCTCAAGGAAGCCTTAAAGGGTAAACAGTTTAGCGCTGATGATGATTTGCAGACCGTTGTGAGCGAATGGATCACATCACAACCGCAGGAGTTTTTTTTTTTTTTCAACGGAATGCAAAAATGGATTCAACGCCTGGAGAAATACGTCACTGTAAACGGTAACTATGGCAAAAAATGAGTTTGTAAGTTTAAAGAATATTAAATTTGCTTTAATTTGCCAGCTCGTTTGTTATTTTTCGTTGATTCGTTCTCGTTTTATAGACAAAAGCGCCTTATTTATTGAACACCCTTCGTATTAGCATCGAAACAGTGGCGTAGCGTGCAATTTGGCAACATTTGTAATGTGTCCATTTAAATTCGTTAGAAAGATCGAACTATTGGGTGTTATGTGAACACCTTCGCATTCGACCTTTTACATGGGTTTTTAAGGATTCATTTCAACATTGCCAAATTGCACGCTACGCCACTGCATCGAAACAAGTCTTTATAACCCTTTTAGTACCGCACGTCCGAGTAAGGTATGTTGGTATATTAGTTTGTGTTACTACGCGGAGACAAAATTATTATTGGTATTAAGGAACGTACATACAATCGTACAATTGAAAATGGGGTAAAAATATATATATTTTTTTTTTTTTTTTTTTTTTTTTTTTTTTTTTTTTTTTTTTTTTTTTTAACAATGCTTTTTGATCCAAAGATTCTTTCTTGTGATTCTTTCTGAGTCATTAGAACGTTCTTTCTATTGGACCATTAATAATTTTCATTGATCCAAAAGAACGTTTTTTTTACGTTTTGATAATTTGCGAAGACGATAATTAACGAGACAGAGCACACAAGAAAAACCAAAACGAAAAGACTTTGCTAAAAACATCAATTGCGTCTACATGTGATGTCACACAACGGACTATTGTTGCACATCTTTACCAGATTAAAGACTCAAGGGTAATCCGCCTAAGATGTAAAATAATATTTACAGGTATTTTTGATAAACTGAACCAAACGAAGCGTACTTGCATTTATAAACGATTATAATGCAAACATATATATATTTACAGATCTACGCAGTGGAGACTGGAGGGGATGCGTGCGACGAGGGTCTCGATGTCTCAAATTCTCGATACAAAAAAAGGGGAGTTTCGTGTTTACTTGTGCACCGAATTGTGTTAGAGTGTTGACTGTTGACTTTTTGGAGCCTTATCGAGACGATTGGATTGTCTGATGTCTCTCTTTCCCCGTGTGCTGCGCATGGGCGGATACAGGGAATTGTCTTTCTCTCTCTCCTCTCATTTGAAAACGTGCGTTAGAAAAGGACAGAAGAGGGGGCCGAAATCACGTGATGGCCCCTCTGCTTTCCTTTTCTAACACATAAGTTCAAATGGGAGGAGAGAGAGAAAGACACTTCCCTGTATCCGCCAATGGTGCTGCGCTCCCTGATGGTCCTCCGACGGTAGCACAATGAACCGAAACATGGATTTTTCCCAGAGCTGCCGTTTTGCGAATAATGGGGCTATTGCACACTTTTGCTGTAAGCGATTTAATAGTCGATTATGGCGTAGAAACCTCAAAAAATAACGATGGCGGCACTAAAAACTTCCAAAATCCACTCCTAAACTCAATAAACGCAGTTATTTGCGCGAGCGTAATGGTGGCCGAAGGCACTAACAATGGGAGATTCCTATCTTAATTTCGTCACTCTTTCTATGCTGACAAGGATGATTCACAGAGTAATTAGTCATCAGAGTGATGATCCACATCCGATGAATGGTACCGCAACACCAAGTGACACCGGTGTCAAATGGAAGTAGTCTCTTATTGGTCACTTCTTGATGGAGTTTCAGAATTGTTAGGTGGGAATCTCCTATTGTTAGTGCCTTCGGCCACCATTACGCTCCCGCAAATAACAGCGTTTATTGAGTTTAGGAGTGGATTTTGGAAGTTTTTAGTGCCACCATCGTTATTTGTTGAGGTTTTTACGCCATAATCGACTATTAAATAGCTTATAGCAAAAGTGTGCAATAGCCCCATTGATGACATTTTTCTATTCACCGATGATTCCACCGGTAGAGAAAAGATTACACAGTTCACTTTAGTGTATGACTTTACTGCACGAAAATACGTACTCTGATCTCTAATCTTTTCTCAATCGGTGGAGTCGTCGATGACTTTAAAAAACGTGCGGATATTTTAATAATTAAACGGTGATTGCACCGATTGAGAAAAGATTAGAGATTGGAGTATTTTTGTGCAGTAAAGTCATACCGACACTGAAGTGAACTGTGAACACTGAACACTTAGGAAAAAACCAAAGGCACCATTATGTTCTCAGCTCATCAAGTGCTATCATTTTCTTCATAAAAAAACACACAATGTCAGACCCTTTCAACTGCCCCATTGGAAAATTAAAATAACTTTAGCATTTACAGTTCAAATCGTAAAAGTATAGCAGTAAGTTTAGTTCCTAGGTTTTATCAAAATGGAGCTGTTGCAAACTTTTGCTACGGACTTACTAATAGTTGATAATGGGGTAGAACCCAGTAAAAATAACGATTAGCGCACTGAAAAATCACGAAATCCACTCCCAAACTCATAAAATGCTTTCAAACACGAGAGCCTTATGGCGGCCGTTGCCTTCTAAGTATTATGGCAATGGGTCTGTTGCAAACTTTTGCTACAGCGCTGTAGAGTGTGCAATCTAATGTACAATCGCCTGAAAAGTCCAATGATGGCATCAGAAAGCAATGAAATGCAACAATAAACTCACAAAATGCGTTTAATGAAATCCAATATGGCGGCAAAATATCGAGCAATCTGTATGCATGCACCACGAACATTCAAGGATAGCCAACCTCACAATATCCATCACAACCAATCACAACGTAAACAAACACATAACCTCTACCTGCAGTGAGGTTGTCAAAGTTGGCAATCCTTGGATGATCACGGTGCATACCAAAGAGTAAACAAGAGTCGCAATTGAATGGAAGGCCTGCGTGGTCAACGTAGATAAGGGATCCGAACGCGGGCTGGCCTCTGATTGGCTGAAACGGGTGGAGCAAAAATGACTCGGGGTATAGGGAAAATAACACGGGATTTTCGTTCCGGGGCGTTTATCTCGAAACCTAAGCAAAATAGTATCCAAACAATTTATACGAGTCGATTTAGTAGATTTTTCCGAACAATTTGATAGGTCATAAGTGCCACTTTATTGCAAATTCGAAAATACTGTTTCAGTTTAAAAGTACGCACAATAGTGTGATTACATGCTCGGCGTGTGTTCGAGCAGTGTTTGAGTAACTCACTATTGTGCGTACTTTTAAACTGAAACAGTCTTTTCGAATTTGCAATAAAGTGGCACTTATGACCTATCAAATTGTTTGGAAAAATCTGCTAAATCGACTCGTATAAATTGTTTAGATACTATTTTGCTTAGGTTTCGAGATAAACGCCCCGGAACGATAATCCCGTGTTATTTTCCCTATACCCCGAGTCATTTTTGTTCCACCCGTTGCAGCCAATCAGAGGCCAGCCCAGGCCAGCCCAGGCCAGTCCGCGTTCGGATCCCTTATCTACGTTGACCACGCTGGCCTTCCATTCAATTGCGACTCTTGTTTACTCTTTGGTGCATACATTTAGATTCCTCGATATTTTGCCGCCATCTTGGATTTCGATAAACGCCTCTTGTGAGTTTAATATTGTATTTATTGACTTTATGATGCCACCAATGGACTTTTCAGGCGATTTTACATTGGAGTTAACACTTTTTATCGCTGCAGCAAAAGTTTGCAACAGACCAGATTGTATGATTCTTCTTATTGTGTGGTGTCGCAAGAACACCTCGTGAGGGCAATGGCCGCCATTATGGTCTCACGTTTGAAAGCATTTTGTGCGGTTGGGAGTGGATTTCGTGATTTTTTAGTGCGCTTAATGTTATTTTTACTGGGTTTCATCTCATTATCAACTGTTGATAAGCCTGTAGCAAAAGTTTGCAACAGCTCCATTAACTAGTAAAATTAGCATTTGCTTCATTTTACTGATTTTGCAAAACTAAATTGCCTTTAGAGCAATTTCATTTTTTTCCATGCATGCATTTAAGGTGAATCTTCAGCGTTTAGTGCCGATTTCTGCCACCAGACCGCTACCGTTCGGTTAAAGTCAAATTACAGGCCGAAAGTTATTTATTTTTAAGAAAACTGAGTGTCAGTTACTAGATAATCATCTGAAAAGTGTCTCTGCTAAAAATCTCGTCAATAACTTCAAAAATGAGGCTGGATGTACCAAAAAATGGAATCGCGAATTGATTCTTGTATCGAAATGCGATATTTCATTTTTTGGTACTTTCAGCCTTATTTTTGAAGTTATTGGTGAGATTTTTTGCGGAGACATTCTTCCAGATGATTATCTAGTAACTGACTTTCCGTTTTCTTAAAAATAAATTACTTTCAGCCTGTAATTTGACTTTAATCGAACGGTAGCGCTTTGGTGGCAGAAATCGGCACTAAACGCTGAAGATTCGCCTTAAATGACCAGGGACCAATAAATGTACGGTCACACGTCACACGGTCCTCGGCCCCAAGTCCGCCCCAAGTCCGCCCTTAAGTACTTCAACAAGCATCGGCCACCAGCCAACGGACCGCATCGGACCGTTTTAAAATGGCGCAACTACAAAACTAACCTCAAAATAGCACTTAGGGTGGGTTAGAGAGGCTCTAGACCCGCCCCAAGTAACGTAAAGTTGGGAGCGGACCCAACATTCCGATGTGCCGTTAAAAAAAATGTGAGGTTAGAATCGCCATTTTTAGGTACGACCTAAAGCCCGTTTGTACGGTACATTTATTGGTCCCAGAGAGATAAGGACGATTTCCTGGATCCGTCAATTCAATCCACTGTGCGGAGTCCTGGAGTCCCGGAGACCAGAGTGTTTCATTCGCTCCGTCGGAGGTCCATGTTCCTGTAGATCCCTTCCCCTTCCTCCCCCTCCACCGGTCATTCTCTCATCCCGTCGTGATGATGATGACTCCATCTCCATCTCAATGTGTCTTTTCCATCCTCGGCCCCTTTTCAACCGGCACGTTTCCACTAAATCGTCGCCCTCTCAACTCAACTCGTATATCTATAGTTTAATTCGTTTTGAATTGCAATTCTCTCTTCAAAAAGTTATTTTACAGACCTTTTTTTTTTTTTTTTTTTTTTTTTTTTTTTTTTTTTTTTTTTTAAATGAATCTCTATAAACTACTCCTGTCCTTGCTACTGTAAAGATGAGCTCAACTAACGAGCTATAGCGATAGAGAGTATTTTTGTAGGGCGTGATATTGAAACTTCTCGGAGGCTGCAACAGCATAGCGCCCGTGAGATTTGGCAACCATGCATTTTTCCACTTAAACTTAGGTAAAAAATCGATTCAAGCGGAGGCTGGCAGCCTCCTCGAGTTTCGATTGTTTTCCATGCATTTAAATGGGATAAAAACACTGTTGCCAAATCTCACGAGCCGCCACTGGGCTGCAACCATGATCGAGATCTCTCATGGACGTTTTTTTACGCAAGCTCGGTTTGTTTGCTTCAAGTAAGCATCAAAAACGACATATTGCGTCCTCGACATTCACCATCCATCAGTGTTAATTTTACTAATTTTTAGTGTTTTAGAATAATTCTACGCCTATAATTTCACTTCATCATTGCCAGCTTATGTATTTAGAGACGCTGAATTCGGAAATGCTATCAGTTTTCATTAAACTGACATATAGATTTTACGTAACCTCGAAATTACGTCTTCTTAGCAAAGAATTCGAAATTCTGGAAAAAGTATGAGTTTTGAGTAAAAACTAAGGCTGAATTTGAGGTATCTTATGATGCATGAGAAAACCTGCGGTTTTACATTCAAAACAGCCTGACACGTACTATGTCGTTAAGGCGTGAAAATCGTTTGCCTCACTTTTTTAACCTTTAAATTGAAAAAAATAAATAAATAAATAAAAAATAATTGTGACAAATACATTTGAAATTGGTTATAAACGGAAGTGCAAGTATTATAGAGTGGATATCAGGACAGGACACAGAAATCGATGCAAACTGTTTCTTCTGGAAGGGTTTGCACGATAAAGAAACTGACGCGTAACAGACATATGCAAAAGTTTCTCACCTTAATAGTTGTATTAAAACTCTGAAAATTAATTAGAGCTCTTAAATAGACACACAATTTTAACACAACTATTCAGGTGAGAAAATTTTGCATATAATATGTCTGTTATACGTGCCGGTTTCTTTATCGTGCAAATCCTTCCAGAAAAAAAACAGTTGTATCGATTTCTGTGTCCAGGATTCCAGATATCTACTCTAAAATACTTGCACTTTCGTTTATAACCAATTTCAAATGTATTTGTCACGGTTTTTTTTTTTTTTTTTTTTTTTTTTTTTTTTTTTTTTTTTAAATTTAGATTAAATTAATTTTAGAGTTCAGAAAGCCACTCTTAAAACAATGTTTTTTTGGGTCAAAACCTCATCTCCGGATCAGTGGGACTTAATGGGTCTGTTGCAAACTTTTGCTACAGTAATAAAGAGTGTTTCATCGTATGTAAAATCGCCCGAAAAGTCCATTGGGGGCATCAGAAAGTCATGAAATGCGATAATAAACTCACAAGAGGCGTTTATTGAAATCCAAGATGGCGGAGAAATATCGAGCAATTTGTATGCATGCACCTTTAACATCCAAGGATTGCCAACGTTGACAACCTCACAGCTTCAGAGGTTATGTATTTATTTACGTTGTGATTGGGTGTGATCGATATTGTGAGGTTGGCTATCCTTGGATGTTCGTGGTGCATGCATACAGGTTGCTCAATATTTTACCGCCATCTTGGATTTCATTAAACGTCTCTCGTGAGTTTCATACTGCATTTTATGACTTTCTGGTGCCACCAGTGGACTTTTCAGGTGATTTTACATTAGATTAAATACTCTTAATCGTTGTAGCAAAAGTTTGCAACAGACCCATTAGAAACCAAAAAGGCATCTTTGTTCTCAGCTCATCTAGTACTTTCATTTTCTTTTTGAAAAACACGACGCTTGAAAAAAGACAGAGTGGATAAGCCCATTTATTTTTTTAATCGTTTTCCAAAATGTAGTCCCTTTATTTTTTTGTCCGAACACCGTCCAATTCATCCTACCGTGTAGTCTCCTAATTTTTGCCCGATACTCATCTCATCTATTTAACCTATGTAGATTGGCCACTCGAAGAGTGAGTGGTGCCCGAATGGAATGGTCGACTTGGGAAAGAAAACCCCTATAAAATCGACCCCTATAATTAAACACGCATAGAGTCGACTCGATCTGTCGGTCCCGGGTCACTTACTCTAAAGTATTTGACCTAAACGCAGATACCTACAGGTTTTTGTCTAAAAATAGTTGTCCCACACAATTTGATCTAAAGTATATTTTATCTACATGTTTCTTTGCCTAAGATTGTCAGCTGGCATGTACGCCTCCTTCTCAAAAAATTGTTGCTTTAGAGAGGAAAGAAACAGTGAATAATTTTCATACCTAACCTATAAGGAAATGAAACTTTATCCCGTGGAATTTAATGCATGTCAAAATTATTAATTGCTCTGTTATTAACAGACTCATTTTATGTCATGGTTTCGGTTTCTTTTTTTACGGGTTTTTTAAGGTTTATTTTGTTTTTTTGTTCACTTTTTTACAAGTTTTACTTATTGAGGCATTTTGACATAAATATTTTAGGTAAAAGGTTTTTGAGGTATAACGCGTTTTAGATGAAAATTGGTAGGGCAACTTTCATTAGGTAACAAAAAGTAGGTAATCTGTTTTTAGATAAAAGGTTTTAGGGCAAGCGTCCGGGGACCATAGAGTCGACTCGATCTGTCATAATCGGCTTCTAAATAGGAGAGTGGTATAAACATTCCGAGAGTTCTAGCGAATTAAAGTTTATCACCTCTTTGTTGAGACATTAATAAAATGGACTCAAGGCCGGGACTGATTGTTTGAGATGTGTTTCCGTTGAAATGCAACGAATTTGTTCAAAAGTCACGCAACAGGAATTAGGACCGTTTAAATACAAAATTACGGGGTAGCTCCTTCTATACCCTAGCATTATCCATTTACGGCTCGAGTTATTATAGTGACGTGCAACCCTCTAGCTCAAACTATTTTAAATTCGTTGAAAGGGATAGCTTTCATTTAATGCGGCCACCACTTTTGAACCTATCGCTAGATCAATTTAGTTTTGTCGTTGTTCTGAAAAGTTGGTATTTTGCGAAAACGCGGTTTTGCATTTATTTCGTCAATAAATCTGTCTCCATCGTATCTAAATGGAGTTCACGCTAAAATTTACTATACATGTAGTTGGATAGCTACTTTTTGAGTAAAATGCAGCGAGAATTACAATGAGCACATTAAAAAATAACGAAATTCATTTACAGACTCACAAAATGACTTTAAAGTTTAAGGCAAAATGGCTGAGCTCCGCAGGTGCCACATGGAGATTCCTATGTCTAATTTGAGGCTTCAGTGTGTTTCTAATTTCTACAGAGAAAGTGACAAATAATTAGACAGGAATTATCTATGAATTCAGCGACACCTGCGTTGCTCCGCCATTTAAGAGCAAAGAAGGCAAAGCTATGCAAGGATCTTAAGAGATTCCTGTCTAATTTGTCTCTCTGTTTCTTTCTTAGAGAGGAAAGCCTCAAATTAGATAGGAATCTCCCATGGTACCTGCCAGTAGCGTATCGCAGGAATGTGTCTCTCTTTCTCTTCGCCCGTTTGAATGTATGTGCTGGAAAAGGAAAGAAATAGGGGCTGAAGTCACGTTTTAGCCTCTGTTCTTGTCCTTTTCTAACAGACGTGCTCTACTGAGGAACGAGAGAGAGAGAGACAAATTCCTGCGTACGCTACTGGTACCTGTATTGTGCATAGCTCCGCCATAATGCCTTTAAATTGAAAGTACTTTTGTGAGTCTGTGAGTGAATTTTGTAATTATTCTACGGGCTAATGATAATTTTTGCTGGCTTTTACGAAAAAAATACCTAACTTTTCAATTGGATTTAGCAAAAGTCAGTGAGCAGGCCCCATTTTCATGATCTTCTACCGAGAGAAAGACAGGGTGAGAGAGAGAGAGAGAGAGAGAGAGAGAGAGAGAGAGACCCCACCGGCTCCGAGTCCCTGCTCCGCATGGACTAGCGGATCCAGAGAAATCATCCATCTCTCTCACTCAGGCCATTTGAAGGCATGTATCAGAGAAGGATAGAAGAGGAGTCGAAAATCACTCGACTGCCCCCGAATCTGTCCTTTTCTAACACACACACATTTTAATGGGAACAGAGAGAGAGAGAAGAAAAGATCCCTAGATCCACCCCAGCCTCTACAGTCTACACATTAGCACCTCGAAAGACTTTGAAGCGTTGAAACAATGCCAAACAAACAAACATGACATTACTCGCATCACTGAGGAACGGGGGAGTGGAAGGGAGCGAAAGGGAGGGGGGGGGGTTGTTAGGTGAATTGAAATAATTTGTCAAGTTTAAATGCCCTTTACATTACTGGCCCCTCTTTCGCTTTCTCGGTCCTATTCCCGACCCTCCACCCCTTTTAAAATCCCGAAAGTTTACCCTCCGACCTCCGACGCGACGCGAGGTGACGTTGTATTTACGAGAGAGTGAGAGAGGAAGGAAGAGAGAGGAAGAGGAAGAGAGAGAGAGTGAGAGAGGAAGAGAGAGAGGGAGAGAGAGAGGAATAGAGAGAGAGAGAGAGAGAGAGAGAGAGAGAGAGAGAGAGAGAGAGAGAGAGGGGAGAGAGAGAGGAGAGAGGGGAGAGAGGGGAGAGAGAGAAGAGATGGAGAGAGAGAGGAGAGAGAGAGGGGAAAGAGAGAGAGAGAGAGAGAGAGAGAGAGAGAGAGAGAGAGAGAGAGAGAGAGAGAGAGAAAGAGAAAGAGATATTGAGAGAGAGATCCTCGGGGTGTTAATTGTTTGCTGTTAGAAACTAGACTCTCGCTCCTCCTGGCTCACTCGTCTCACTCCTCCTTCTCCGCGCATGCGCAATGCGCATTCGCGCCTTGTGCCAACCGATTGAAGTGAAGCTCTCGCCCCATCATCTGACATTTGTAAAATAAATGTTCGAGCCATTAATTATATGCGCCGTGTTTCTTTGTCAGTTTAAAATGATGCGCGCGATTCTTTCTCCTGACGTGTCCGTGTCGTGTCGTGTCGTGAGGGGATGCCTATGCTGCGCCTGCCTTGTATAACGTCGTGGATCTATACTCATGCGGCACTCTCTTTTAAGACGAAGCGACCGTATTGCGTATTGATCCGTACAGTGGTGCCGAAGGATTTTCAATGAGGCCGAAAAATCAAGTCAGAGAGATTTTTTTGAAGATGCACGGCCAAAAAAAAAAATACTATACCAAGGAGAACACCTCCAGCCCACGAGAGCATGAATATTCGTCGATCCAAAATCTCCATCAATCGCATCCTGATTGTACGACTACACTACAAAAAACTTTCGCATTCTCATGTTTCCTCTCCTCTAGCTTTTTTCAAGATTTATCTAATTTTTTTCCTTCATACGTAGAAAATTCGATGCGAATGAAGCAAAGGGCAAAAACTCGCTTACACAATGACCGAGGGACCTTTTTAACTGTCGTCGTGCTTACAAAAGAGGGATGTTGTGGGGGTCAATCAATAAAATAACCTGTCAAACCCAAGACCTATTTAGAGCAGAGGAAGACATGAGTTGGCCTGGCCGAGCATCTAAGGCCAGAATTCAAAGAAATATACATTTTAAATTATGTGTTTAATGTTTATTATCTGTCTCAAAACTACAATGACCCTTTTTCTTGTCTCATTAGACAAAGGCAACAACAGTAATTTATATCTGTCTCCAAATAAGTGAATGCGCTTAATTTTCGTCCTTAACAAAAGGGGTCTCACCCGGGCTTGGAACCGGCTCCGTAATATAATTCGGCCAACTCCAAACATAGATGCCAAACGTTATATATTTTATGGGATCACCAGTATATGTATTATTTAAATCATTTATTTAGTTACTTCTTTATTCAGCTATCAGGTTAATCTATAAAGTAACAATAGACTTTAGAGGGAGCTGTCCAGTGTCCGTAGAATTGAAACTTTTATGTATTACAGAGTAAAAAACACAACATCTGGCAACTCGGTTTTAAAAATATTCAAAACGATCCCATTTTCTGGCTCGAAACGTGATCTCATTTAACCTCTGACTCCAATGTAATTGCTTGTCTCGAAAGCAAATCATGTCCCAATTTTGACCCTCATAATCGTATATTTTAGACTTTCCTCTCGTGAGCGATTTGAGGAATTTTTCAAAATACAAATTGTGTTGTCTATCTATACCTGCTCTCATAAATAATTTATCTATCCGACCATTATGATCACTGCGCACTGGCGCAACCAGGATATCTTCCATCTCTCTCATTTCCCATTTGAATGAATGAATAGGAAAAGGACAGAAGGAGGGGGTTTTATCCCCTTGTCCATCCTTGTCTAACATACGTTTCTTAATGGAGAAAAGAGAGAGATGAAGAAACTCTCGGTGCGCTACTGTCACTGCGTCATACATTTTTATCTCCTCTTAATCTTGACCTATAATGGAAAAGAAGAACCATACGAATCCTATCCTAAATTTATAACACCCCCCCCCCGCACCAAAAAGTGCATCTAAATAACATGTTATAAAACTAGTCATTGATTTTGGATGTGCTCTTAAGTACAAATTTTCAGTCCATTATAATACACGCTCATAGTTGCGACGCTTGCAATCGGGCAATATTACATTTCTTTCATTAATTGAAACTCATGTAAAATATCGATTCGAGGGAGTGCACTGTGCACCTACATTATTTCGATCTTTTTCATGACTTTACATAGACTAGGTGCAGTGTTGCCAGATTGCACCAACCAACAACAACAACAACCAAATCAATTTCAAGAACCCGCACACGAATGTTCATCAGCTAACAGACAGAGATATTTGATGCGCTCTAAGAGCGTATACGCTCGCTTTGAGCATTTATGCCGTAGGGTAAACTTGCTTTGCTGTTTATATGCAATTATGTTGCACTCTCTATTTTTCTACAGAGGGTAAACGCAGTGGCGTAGCGTGCAATTTGGCAACGTTTAACTGTGTCCGCTTAAACCCTTGTAAAAGGTCGATTGCGAAGGTGTTCACCGATCACCCAATAGTTCGATCTTTTTCATGGGTTTAAATTGACGAACTGCAACGTTGCCAAATTGCATGCTATACCAACGGGTAAGCGCTTTATACTTGCAACCTTCCACGCCTAATCACGCCTTTATTAAATTCATTGGAGTTCGATGTAATTTTAAGTCAGTTAAAAAAAATGAAAAAAAGAAAGAAAAAAACGAAGAGTATTTTAATAATACTTTCGACTTCGAAACATAACAGGGATACAGCTCTAATAAAAGTATATTAATTAATTAATATAATAAGAAAGGATATTAAAAAAATGCCTGGAGGAGATTCTTCGCATTCTTCTCATACCTTTGTTTTGTGTTAATATCAAAGTGCAGATAAATCCATTGCTCCCCTCGTAACAAGGTGCACTGAAGTTGAGAAAGGGAACCCTCCCCCCCCCCCCTCTCAGCCCTTTCTATATCAGTTGAAAATCGAAAGCTCCCTGTCCCAGCTAAGCGTCTGCATTCCTCATACTTTTCATTCGCACTGAGGGTGGAGTAAAACTTTTCTGAGCATCCCGAGCCCTTTAAAAAGCAACCCTTCAGCGCCGCGCCGTACAGTGGAAAGAGTTAAAGGGAGAGGTTAAACATTGCGTGGCGACTTAGAATGCGTATATATTTTTTATAACGTCACGTAGACGTTTGAAAGTTATTCCGTTGGTTTTATTGTAAAATTTCCTACAAGAATCACCCTTTACAGCTTGTTTTTTAATTGTAAAAACACTCAAATTTGAATTTGAATGTTTCCCGAAATGGCGAACGTTTGGCCGAAATGGCCATCGTTTAACAAAACACAGAAAATCGGGTTAAATATACAATATACCTCATCGCAATTGCATAATGAAATTTACGCATTTATAAAAATATGTTTGTTTTTCCAAGAAAAAGCCGAAAAAGGAAATGTTCATTCATACAGAATAATAATTAGTTGATCAATTGAGGCATTTTTCGGTAAATGGGCGTATGGCGAAAAAACGACTTTCGAGAAAAACGCGTTTGAAAGTTTAAAACGTTATAACTTAGAGACTACTGCAGATTTTTCAAAATTTGAAAGACTGACTTGTAGAACAAACATTCAAGAAAAACTCTACTTAATTTCAAGTTTTTAGAGTGAAAATTAGTTGAGCAGTGAAAGTTCAAAGTTGGAGCGTTATACGCCCTTTTACCGAAAAACGTTTTTTTTCTCTCCCAGCCTATCCGACAAATATTGTTTGGGTTAGATTTGTGTCACAAACTTGAAGAAAAGGAAATTGTAAGAAGGAGGGATGGTATTAAGGCCCTTTCGGGCTCATTTTTGGCCAAAAAAGAGGGTTTTATTGTTGTCATGGGAGACGGAGCCAAAAACGCAAAAAACCCACACACTGACATATCCACACACACACACACTGACATATCCACTGAGCTCTTATCAATATCAGATACAGATGCGATGTGAGTACAGATATCGCGAGCGCGAGCCGCTGCGAGTACCGCTCGTAAGAGGCACTGTAGCCCATAAGTTTCTGAATTCAGCCGAGGTGCGTCCATTCGAACGATTGATTCGTGGTTATTTTCCGTTCAACATATGAATAACTTTATATCACCTGTTAGGTCACATCGTCAGGATTTCAAAAACGAGTTCTCCAAAAAAAGGGCGTAAATCGCCATACGCCCATTTACCGAAAAATGCCTCAATTAAAAGACTTAAACGAGCGGTTAAGAAAGTGGCGGTTATAATAAGTCTTTTACAACAACAATCTGTGGATCCATATAGCCGTAGCCATGAGAGATGGAAAAGGATGGATGTAGGCACGTATAAACAGCAATGGTATAAAGAAAGAGAGAGAGAGGAGGTTAGCAGAGGTGATTGAGCCCCTGTGCTGTCGGTTTCTAACACTTGCGTTTAAATGGGCTATAAGAGAGAGAGAGAGAGAGAGAGAGAGAGAGAGAGAGAGAGAGAGAGAGAGAGAGAGAGAGAGAGAGAGAGAGAGAGAGAGAGAGAGAGAGAGAGAGAGAGAGAGAGAGAGAGAGAGGAGAGAGAGAGAGAGAGAGAGAGAGAGAGAGAGAGAGAGAGAGAGAGAGAGAGAGAGAGAGAGAGAGAGAGAGAGAGAGAGAGAGAGAGAGAGAGAGAGAGAGAGAGAGAGACAATATCCTGACTACGGCTGTAGCTAAGGAGTGCAAAAAAGGTCCATTACACTTCAGCCTCCATCGTCTGATCGATCATTGACTATCTGTAAGCACACGCTATCGAAACGGATGAGGGTGATCTGAGACGCGAATGGAGGGGGGGGGATTGGCGTTTACTGCCAATTTCAAGAGTTATTTGAAGGATCCAAAAAAAAAAAAAAAAAAAAAGAGCATCGGAAGGTATGGAAGAGACCCGTGGCAGAGAGACTCTGAGAGGGGAGCATTTCATACAAGAGATTATTGTTACTTTGTACTTTGATACGACACGTCTAATTTGGCAGACATGCGCGGCGATAAAGACTTTGACGGAATAAGAACGAGGATGAATGTCAGTAAAGAGATCTTCTGCCCCCCCCCCCACCACCCAAAACCTACTCGCCCTTTTTCTCCTTCAATCGGGGGGTCAAGACAGAAAACGGATACATTTCGACTGAGGAGAGGAGTGGGCAGTCGGCGGTGCGCAGTGGACTATTATTTGGAGGATGATCGAGGGTGAAATGAGAGGCACCTGGAGTCTCGGATCCGAGGCCTTCCGACTCGGGAGGGAATGAGATGGAGAAAGAAAAAAAAAAAAAAAAACGGCGTTAAAAATATTTGACAGAAGACTTGCATCCAGACGTGCGATATGCCACTACGCCACTGACTCGGATGAGTAAACTGCATTATAAAAAAATACAAGCAAAATAAATAAAAAAAAAAAACTCGATACCGATTGATCTGTAATCATTCAACAGTCAACGGTACGAAAGGTCAATTCGTCATACAGATGATGTGTCTGGGTTTCCTTTAAAGACAAGCTTCCTTCCAATTCTTCCCCCTAAAGTTTTCTCGCAAACGGCGGATTCTTTGAGAGGATCCAAATCCTATTTTTTTTGGATCGTTGCCTTTATCGGTGAATAATTCGAAAGGAACCACATGCTCTCTTTTGGATCCTTCAAATAACTCTTGAAATTGGCAGTAAACGATAACTCCTCCCCCCCTCCTTCACGTTTTGCAAATTGTCTTTCGAATTGTCTTGAAGAATTTGCTATCTGCGGTTCAGAGAAAACGAAGCAAGTTTGAGTTCATCTCTACATTTGACAATTCCGAGGCGCTAGCTTGACTGACGGACACTCGACCAGACGCTGAAGCAAAAAAGATGATTCGGGCCGTCGCGTCGGCGTCGCACCTTGGTTCAAAGTGTAGAGTTACCCGGACACAATTTTACGAATATAAATCAACATTATGAACATTAAAAAGCAAGTTAACTTCAAAATGTGTGAAATCATTCATTTCAGTGCTTAAAATAAGTCAAGTAACATGATTTTTTCAGGGAAAAAAATGTCGAATCTAAAATGTTTTTAAACCAAAAAACCAAAATTTTTCATGTCCGACAAAATTAATTATGTTTCGATCCACAGTGCGTCGGTCGCTCTATGATTTGAGATCGTCAAAAATTGGCCAAAAATCAGAAAGCAAATCTGTCATTAATTTATCATTTACAAACCTTCAAGACCAATTCAACATAGCAATGTCACTTGAAAGTTTTACATTGAGCTCAAAAAGTAAAAAATCGATGATTTTTGACGACTGTTTTTCACTGGTTTTTGCCCACTTTTTTTTCCCCATCTCAAAACCACAGTGCGCCGAGAGAAAATAATTGAAACTGGAGAGGAAACAATAAATTTTGTTTGAAGGTGTAATTTGTTGTTTCGGATGACAGGTTAGACTGAAAATAATAATGTACTCCGTCAATGGCTCTTTTCCTCGTTGATGCCTCCTACAAACTATTTCAACTCGAGCTCATTGCGGCGAGAGAAGGCAACCTTAGTGACTAGCGAACGCACTTTCAAAGTTACCAACGGAAGAATAATCAGTATATCTCCATTTAAATTTTAACTCCCCCCCCCCTCCCCAAAAGAATGCACAAGGATATCCTCCTTGGGCTGTTCAAGTGATATCGCATATTTTTCTGTCTGTAAGCCTATTGATGAAGTTGCCAACTAGTGACTGACCTGCGGGCCGATCATTTACTCCATCGTTGAACCGATCGTTAAGATTGTCTATAAGTGATTCTATTGGTCAAAAACTGTAAAACTTGGCCGTTACTATGCGGTAAACTTATTTAAAGTGCCCGTTATTTAAAGGTGGCTCATGAGTAGCCTTCATATGTATAACGAGACTCTTAACGATGGTTTCCACAGCAACGGCCAATTTTTACAATTTTCGACCAATAGAATCACTCATAGACAATCTTAACGATCGGTTTAACGATAAAGTAAATTATCGGCCCGCAGAAGCCCATATGATATGGTGCTGCAGTCGGTGGGGGGGGGGGGGGGGGGGGAGAGAGATCCCCCAGTTTCCACAAAGTGCGCGCTTAGAACAAAATATAACATTTGGAAACTTGAGGAATCTGAAGATAGATGGAGAAAAACCAGTGGCGGCTCGCGCAATCTGGCAACCGTGCACTTTTGCCATTTAAACGTATGAAAAAAGATCGATATTAGGTGAGGCGCTGCTCCTCACCAAGTAATCGATTATTTTACACAGTTTTAAATGGAGGAAACCCATTGCTGCCACATTTCACGAGCCGCCATTGAGAAAGACTGATTTTGCTGTACTTTTCGGAGTAAAAAAAATTATTTTGGCAGCCTCTATACCCCCACCATGTATTTTTTTTTTTTTCAGGTCCACAATATTTGTGACTGTAATACGTGGTGCGTTCAAAAAGTTTCCGGAATGGAGCCATATTGGGCTGGAAAATGGTCCAAATGAGCTCAACTTTAGCTTGTTTGAAAACTTATACTCTTATGAGTACATTCGTTTTTAGTTTTCTGAAAAATATTCATAAGTCGCTGAACGGCGGCCATTATACGGAGACGTGTTTTGACCGCGCGTCCATTTTTTTAATTTCACATTTTCTAAAAAAGATTCGTGATTTTAATCGATCAAATTTGACTCACCAATCACTCGTTCTCTTTAGGGTGCTTGTCACCTTCAAAGTACTGCCCCTCAGCATTAATGCAGTGATTCCATCTCCGTTGCCACTGCTTGAAAGCATATGCTGGAAGTCCTCCTTGGTCAACGACCCGAACACCTTGTCGCACTCCACCTGAATTTCTTCCACACTATCGAACCGGCGCCCTTTCATCTTCAACTTAGTTTTCGGAAACAGGAAAAAATCGCAGGGTGCAAGATCTGGCGAATAAGGAGGATGAGGAAGCACCAACATGCCATTTTTGGCCAAAAATTCCTGGGTTTTGATGGCTGAGTGAGCTGGTTCGTTGTCGTGGTGAAAAAACCAATCTCCACTTTGCCATAACTCAGGGCGCTTCCGGCGAACTTTCACGCGCAATCGACGAAGCACATCACAGTAAAAATCTGCATCAACAGTGACCCCGGGAGGAAGAAACTCACGATGCACCATCCCGTTGACATAAAAAAATGCAATGACCATGCTCTTGATTTTCGATTTGGATTGCCGCGCTTTCTTTCAAATTTGATTGATGAAAATCACGAATCTTTTATAGAAAATGTGAAATTAAAAAAATGGACGCGCGGTCAAAACACGTCTCCGTATAATGGCCGCCGTTCAGCGACTAATGAATATTTTTCAGAAAACTAAAAACGAATGTACTCATAAGAGTATAAGCTTTCAAACAAGCTAAAGTTGAGCTCACTTGGACCATTTTTCAGCCCAATATGGCTCCATTCCGGAAACTTTTTGAACGCACCAAGTTACAATGATCCGCAACGATATGGGACCAATTTTAAATTTAAAAACACAAAAAAGTGGTTTGTGACTTATTAATCACACGGTGCAGGAGAGGGTTAAGTTAATAGCGTAAAATTTGTTTATACTTACAATTTTTTGGTGAGAGCGTGACGAATTTCTTAGGAACCCTTTGGCAGGAATGGGAAGGGGAAACAACGATATTCAACAATTGCCGAGCCTGTGCGCGTTCATTATCGAGTCAGCCGTCTCAGCAGTGGCGTTCAGGAATTTGTGCGTTCTATCCGACTGGGCCCTGTAGGCTCTCCGATTCTCGTCAAAGTCCCTCAATTTTTGATTGTACCTCTCCATCTGATCGTGTAACAGGGAATTTTCTATCTGCAATCATGAAGATATAAGAATTTTGTTATTACATACAGTATGTCCATTATTATTTGACATCCTTGGACGTTTTTTTCAAAAAACACCATCCTAAAAGTATACACGGAGAAAAAAGATTAGTGAAAATAACCATACGGATACCTGATTTTGGCACCTGCTAGATGTTATGGTAAACTTGACCAGAAGTATGTTACATTTACCGATACTTTGAGTAAATTCGACTAGGAATCAGGTAACATCATCTATAGTATCTAGTCAAAACATAGTATACTTCTGGTTAACACTACCATAACATCTAGCAGGTGCCAAAACCAGGTATCCGTATGGTTATTTTCACCGTAGTTTTTTTCCGTGTAGTTAAAAAAATGAAAATATGAAAAAAAAATTCTATGGAAAATCATCTAAATAATTGACAAAGAAAATATGAAATAATTTAGCCAATATGCTGCGGCTGCGCATTTTGATAAGGATTTTATCTCATGAGAAACATACCCAAGGCCTTTCGACACTTAGTGCCATCTTCGGAGGTAAGGAAGACGTTTTCTTCCCACTTTAATCTTCAAAATTATTTACTCTTCACTTTGCTTTTTCTCTTGCTTTTGCGCTTTTCTTATAGTTTGTGATAATTTATGATGTAGTTTATAATTTTTTCTCTCTTTTTATCTCCAAAGATGGCACCAAGTGCCGAAAGGCCTTAGGTATATGTTTCTTATTAAAAAAAAAAAAAAAAAAAAAAACAAAAAAAAAAAACAAAAAAAAAAAAAAAATAATCCTCATCAAATCGCGTAGCAATGCTACGCGATCGAGCTCAAACTTTTTGGGGGGTGTTTTCTACCTAAAAGGAACAACTTTGGGGGGTGAGACGGTTAATTTTCGAAAATTCCCAAAATAAGGGACACCCTAGCGTAGCATATATTGGTTTAATTATTTCATTTTCATATCATATTATGCAATACTGCTAACTGCATCAACATGTTTGAATAACTAAATAATTGATTAATAGAGTAAGACAAACGTCAGAATCTATCTATCTATGAAATAGTCTTTCAGTTTCACTCTTCTTCACACAAAATGTCTAAAAGTAAAGTTGCAAGGCTTAAACTTAATGGAGAAAGGTAGTGGAACCTGCGTGGTTGTTAATAAATGCTTGTTTATTGATATTGATTGCCCCTCATTATGACGATCATATAATTCATGAATTAGGATATAAAATAAGAGAAATAGACAAAAAAAAAAAAACTTACCATTGCTTTCTCTTCGTCGAATTCAAGACAACCAACTCCATCTAATCTTTCTAAATCGACCCAACCCTTCCATCTCACACAAACTCCATTCATTATAAAGTGTGATACAATGTGAACCTGAAATCACAAGAAAAAACCAAATCGTAAAGAACCAACCATATATTATCTAAAAATAATTTTAAAACTTCTCATAATTTCAAAGTATTACCTGAAAATAATTTAAGAAATTTTCACACAAAATTTTCACAAAATAAAGGGTTAAAAAAAAAGAGGCAAACAAACCGAGCCTGTCTGAAAAACGTCCATAAGCGATATCCATCATGGCTGTTAAAGGTTTCCATTGTAACCTCGAAGTAATTTCCTTATTATCATTGTTGTCGTATGCATATCTTTGATATTCGATCTCGTCTCCATTTATCTTAAACAGTGGCGTAGCGTGCAATTATGCAACACTGAGTATTAGTCCATTTAAACCCATGCAAAAGGTCGAATGCGAAGGTGTTCACCGAACACCCAGTAGTTCGATCTTTTTAATGGATTTAAATGGACACATTACAACGTTGCCAAATTGCACGCTAAGCCACTGATCTTGAAACTTAATTAAATATAATAGATAATTATCTTCAATATTGTTGTATATTCATTGAATACTCAACAAAACTATCTTCAATATTGTTGTATACTCATTGAATACTCAACAAAATTATCTTCAATATTGTTGTATATTCATTGAATACGCTCAACAATGGCTGCCTTTCGTGAAGTTTCAATATCTCGCCCCGTGAATCCTCTCTCTATCGCTATAATAGCTCCGTTGCAGTATATGTATTCGCTTTCTTTCCCCGCGCGTCAAAATACAGAATTTGATAGTAAATGTATCCGCCCCTTGATACCCATTTCCTAACACGTTTACCGAAGAAAAGAAGTATAAATGTATATAGGTATCACGCGCACATAATACCGGGAAGCGGGGATAATATAAGAATGAATGAGCAAAGAACGAAGGACCTATTGTACAACTTGAGAGCTGCTAACTTCTCATAATAAACAAACAAACAAAATATAAACAAACAGAGAGACGGAGAGAGGCGGATAAACACTGCGAATTATACGGGTAATTTAAACCTCCTGACGCATATACCTTTTATTAACTTATTCAAACAGAGATTCAGTTTGCCGTGTTGGTGGAAACGGACGATGCAAGCAAGCAGAACATCCACATCCTAGGGATCAGCTAATCCGTGGATAATAACATAGAGATATTGTTAACGCGTCAAGAGAAACTAAAACGGTGTTTTGGTGCCTTGTGTTGTCGTTCGTCATCAGAGGATCGTGTTACAGCGTTAATCCTATTGCTATGCGCCTCATAGGTATATCCGAATAAAAAATAATAAAAAAAGTGAGAGAAATATCAGAGAGAGAGAAAGAGGAGAGAGAGAGAGAGAGAGAGAGAGAGAGAGAGAGAGAGAGAGAGAGAGAGAGAGAGAGAGAAAGAGAGAAGTAACAGCTATCTTGTGCACTTCAAAGAATCTTTCATAACCAATTTATATATTTTTTGTACACTCCGCAAATCAACAGGGTGTACAAAAAGAGATAAAACGAACCGACCCCCTATGAAATAAAAAAAATTGATTGATTGGCCCTGGTAAAAATGTTCCATGACCAATTTCCTGATTTCCATGAAACTGGTTTTCCATTCGGTCTGGTTTCTATGGAAATGCAATTCCATGGAAAATCGGTCATGAAACATTTTTACCACGGCAATTTTAAATCTATCTAAGTCAAACAGACCTGTTATAATGAATCCTCTATAGTCGGGCCAATATAAGTTGACACCTGAAGAATCAGGCAGGTTTGCACTATGTGGCAACGCAGCGTGGAGCTGACCCTTGTCAAGCGGCGTGCTCCGTCTTGACAGGGGGCTCCGCATTCAGTCCATTGTTGCATTTTTCAATTTTTATTGATCATTTTCTCTCTGCTTCAGGTGTCAACTTATATTGGCCCGACTATAGGACTGTACACGGAAAAAAAACCGCCGGCGAATTCGCCTTAATATCGGTGAAATTAACCACTAATAGTGGCTCATATTGATCATCGCACTAATAGCGGTGAATTTTACCAAGCCTTGGTGTTAGATTTGCTAGGCCGCTGTTACCGAGCCCATCGGTTAAAAATACCGAGTTTAACGATTAAATCTACTGAGCTTTGGTTTGAAACAACTGAGGCGTACCTACAGTAATTTCAACCGATTTCTTCATGCGATCGTTGGCAAAACTTACGTTTAGCTACTGTTTTACGGGAGTAATACCACAGCTTTACTCGAATAAATTAGAAGAAATTTGTGCTCGTCTGAATCGATTATTTGGATGTTTTTCACTCATTTTACTCAACTTTCGCTACTCAGAGATGGTTATGAGACACTGGAATACATGGAGATACATAGAATACCGATTTCCTCCTTGAATTCCTTGTTCCTTGTTTCCATAATATTTGTGCGCAGGGGTCTTTGATTCAAGACACTTTCAAAGGAGCGTTACGAATGTTTAAAAATGGGTTTACATCAAACTTTAAACTTGGATGAATCAAAACTAGGAACGGTAAATTTGATTCTTAATAATTTATTTTTTTAAAACTGGCCTTCGTTAAAAAAACTTCCGAGTTTTAAGTAGAGTATTTCCCCATCCATACTGGTTGGGGGGGGGGGGGGGGAGTGGTTGACAGGAGGAAGAAACTAAACTATACAGCTCCTACGTATACTACAGACGATTACGGTACAAATATCAACTTTCTATTATAGGGAAGCAGAACAAAAGGTTACAAAGTGTGTTATTTATAACTTTTTGGACACCCTGTATAGTGTATAGCTGTATCCTCCTCTCTTTCCCTCGAATCTGTTCATTCAAGTTTTGGTTCCCCCTCTCCTCCATCACTAGAATAGTAGACAAGATAAGCTTGTTATCAGCGAGTTTCTATCACCGTTTATGCACTCCCCCCCCCCCCCCCATTGATAAACGACAAGTGAGTGAAAATAATTATGAATGACTGAATGAGGAAGCCTGCTAGTTTTTTTTTTCCTTCTATCGGACCGTCATCGTCATGACGGAACAGACGAAACGAAGAACAAAATATAGTGCTCTTAAAGTGCTGTGTAAAGAGGATTGTTTCGTAAGCATTTTTAATAAAAAGTTATGAATTGCGAAAACATCTAGGAGTTTTTATTGGCTCCTTACATAAGAAGGTCTGGTGTTGAGTTCATGCGAAAAATAATCCGCGGTATTTTTTTCCCGTTTTTTGTTTTTTGCATTTTTATTTTTGGTGGCCAACACTTATTAAGGTGAATCTTCCGCGTTTAGTGCCGTTTTCGGCAAGCAGAGTATACTATCGTTGGATTAAAGTTGAGGTATACCGGTGAAGATTACAAAGTTCAGTTCAAGCTCAGGTTATGACTCTAATGCTCTAAAACGTTCTGATCTGTAATCTTTTCTCAGCCGGCGGAGTCATCACTGACTTTAATCCTTTTACTACCAGGTTAAGAAGGCAAATCTTCGCTTGTTCGCTTAAATTAAATGGGTAGTTAATTAATGGGTAGTTAATTAGTTAATTATGCCTACTCTATATAGCTGGGGTTTTGATATTGCCTACCCTTTCAATTGAAGGGACGACGAAACACTATTTCGAAAATGTCAACAATGCGGAGTAGCTTCTGTCAATTAAAATTTGAATGTTGTGAGGCGGATCTATCTTGACACAATGTAAAAGTTGAGAATACATGTAGGACCATAGCCGTAGCCAGGAGATTGTCTTTCTCTCTCTTAGCCCATTTAAACGCATGTGTTAGAAAAAGACAGAAACAGGGGCTGAAGTCACGTGACAGCCCTACATCCATCCTTCTCTAACACATGAGCTCAAATGGGCTAAGAGAGAGAGAAAGACAATATCCTGGCTAAGACTATGCGTAGGACCATCTGGCAACATTGATATTAACCTAATTGAGTGACGAGTCCCTTTACTTCAAGTAAAATCACATTTGCAGATACATCCAGACAGGTAAAAATAACTTCGGTATATGAACTCATAATAGAGAGGAAAAGGAACTGTTGAAAACAAGGAATTTTCGAAATGTTCAAAAATTCCGTTTCCAAACTATGGTTTAAAAAGTGGTTGAGCTGAGAAGGAGACGCTGCTGACGGATCCAGTTGGATTGTCTTTCTCTCTCTCTATGGCCATTTGATCGCGTGTGTTAGAAAAGGATAGAAGAGGGGGCGAAAGTCACGTGACTGCCCATTATCTGTCCTTTTCTAACACACTCGATCAAATGACCATAGAGAGAGAAGGACAAATTCTTGGATCCGCTATAGTGGAAGGAGAGGCGTGAAATCGCGTCCCGTTTTGTGTCAGACTGAGTTGTTTAGAAAACGAGAGACGAAGAGAAACGACGGAAAGGGAAAAAAGAAAGCGACGGATTCTTCCTTTTTTAGTTTCTGTAAAACTCGTCTCTATACAACTGATTTTATTACTCTCGAAAAATTATTCAACAACAATGTAGCTGTTTAACCTTAACGCACGTTCAGGTTCACAATATGGTGCCATAAATTACATTCACGTCTCTATTTTATGAGGCGGTTCACTTTCAGAATCAGAACTATGTCTATTGTCGGCAGCAGGAGCCTGTAAACTGTTGAGTGTATTATACTGTATAGCTTGTTCGAAAATGAGACAGAGAGCGTCAAGGGATTTGAAGGTTGTGGATGGGGGGGGCAGGGGGGGGGGGGGGGCAGGGGGGGGGGGGGGTGTTTCCAAAACTCTCTCGAAGGCTGATAAAGGCATTGTCATAGTGTCAGAGTGTCGATCGCCCGCTGCTGCATTTTGGTCCGAGATCGTCAAAAAAGGGCCAAAACTCAAAATTTAAAATATTCATCAATTTATCATTGATTAACTTTTAAGATCAAATTTTAATCTTAGAAAACACTATAGACAAGTGATTTAAATCTAGTAATGTCACTAGAAAGTTTTGAACAAAGGTTAAACCTTTAACAATCAGAGTAGGAAGACATAGCAATGTTCGCTCTCAAGAATTAGGTGGTTAGTTAAATATGACTACACAACGGTCCTGATTTTGCATACACAGTTGATTGAAGGCGCTCGAAGGAGTACTATTTTTCAAATACTTTTTACCAATTAAAAATTGTAACAAGTAAATCGTAAATATAAAATTGAAATTTTGTGAGCCAGATCTATTCTAGGTAAAAAATGCTCGATGATCAAATTTCTATGGAAATCGATGTGGTTTCCACGAAAAATTGACACAAATTTCCATAGAAATGGAATGACAAATTGTTGTCAGAGTGGGGAGGGGGCCGGGGGGTCATCAGGCTTCTCCTGGGTTACGGCCATGTCCCATGCTGTATTTTTGACATTTTCGCACCGGGGAAAAAATGACGGAAAGGTTGTCAAATTTGAAGTTTGATAGCTTTGACTTCAGACTCCCGCTTCGATCATTGAGATGGATAGCGGCCCTTTCGACTCCCGACAGTTCCGACTCTATTGTCAAGAGATCACAAAAAAAGAAGAGCCTTTCGCACTACACACATAAACTCAAAGGAGGAAGTCATCACGCAATTTCGTGAATAGCTCCAATCGACATGCGAAGTCGAAGCAGGTGGAATTAGTGAAGATTTATCGGTCTCTCACCTACCTATCGAAGCCGGAATAGGTCATTTTAAGGGTGCCGTATAAATGAGACTCTAGCAACGTAGGGAGAGGGGGCCATTCGATATGTATAAATTATATTTAGATTTCACACAAATTTGGAATCAGGGGGAGGTTGAGAGCAGAGGGGTCAGGGCTCATGGATATGGGTGTAAAATAACTCTCGAAAAATGAGAGAAAGGGAGAGCGAGCAATAGAAAGAGAAAGAGAAAGAGAGAGCGAGAGCTGACACAAAAGCCCTTAAAGGAAACAGGGTTGTCAAACAATCCCTAAATATTTGCTGACAGCTCGATTAGGACCGAATCCTATTTTCAAATGACAACGAGCGTCTTAATCGCTTGCGATGTTGCCGAATTTCCGACATTCATATAGAAATGACGAAGCAATATATAAGGTCTGTTGATGCAAACTTTTGCTGCAGCTTTGTGGAGGCTCGATTCCTGATGTATGTTTGCGACAACGAGCCGTTACAATAGTGAATAGAGGAACTAGGCTATATATTTTAAATCCTATCCCAAAGCGTGGCGACATAAACGATGTGATTTTGGTTTGTATACCTCAGTTTTTTAGCGTTAACTCAGAAATTGTAGTTTATTCGGTGGAAATTGATTTTGAACGAAATTGCAATTGTTATCTGGACACAGAATTCTAATACAACTATATTCATGTGAGAAAATTTTGCTTCTTTCTGTCAAGTGCTAGTTTCTTTATAGTCTTCAATTTAAATTTTCAATTTCACTTTTAAATTTAATTTTTAATTTCATTGATCTTCATATCTCATTTTTTCTCATTTTATTTTAATCTCTGTTCAAATATTTAATACGTGTTATATCTAGTGTGCTGCCTATTGTTACCTTATCTTGTCCAAGGGCTTGTCCCGTTTAATATAAATACATAAACAAAATGAGACGGAAAAATGGGAACTAAGCCAAAAGGGAATAAAAATCCGAAACGTTTCGATCTAAATTACAAAACCTTCATCAGTCGGTAGTTAAAACACATAGACGAACAAAAAACAAAAAAATGTGAGTCTGACCTAAAATCACATCGGATACAAGACACACTATGTGATTTTGGGTCAAACTCACATTTTTTTTTTTTTTTTTTTTTTTTTTTTTATGTGTTTTAACTACCGACTGAAGAAGATTTTGTGATTTAGATCGAAACGTTTCGGATTTTATTTCCTTTTGGCTTAGTTCTCCTTTTCCGTCTCATTTTATAGTTATTTGGCCAATTAAGTTATAATATTCTCGTAAATAAATAATTAAATAAATCTTACTATAATGTACAAATAAATAATGGGGCTATTGCACACTTTTGCTATAAGCGATTTAATAGTCGATTATGGCGTAAAAACCTCAACAAATAACGATGGCGGCACTAGAAACTTCCAAAATCCACTCCTAAACTCAATAAACGCAGTTATTTGCGGGAGTGTAATGGTGGCCGAAGGCACTAACAATGGGAGATTCCCATCTAACAATTCTGAAACTCCATCAAGAAGTGACCAATAAGAGACTACTTTCATTTGACACCGGTGTCACTTGGTTTTGCGGTACCATTCATCGGATGTGGATCATCACTCTGATGACTAATTACTCTGTGAATCATCCTTGTCAGCATAGAAAGAGTGACGAAATTAAGATAGGAATCTCCCATTGTTAATGCCTTCGGCCACCAGTACGCTCGCGCAAATAACTGCGTTTATTGAGTTTAGGAGTGGATTTTGGAAGTTTTTAGTGCCGCCATCGTTATTTCTTGAGGTTTTTACGCCATAATCGACTATTCAATCGCTTATAGCAAAAAGGTGCAATAGCCCCATTTTCGATGTGGCAACGCTGTCTCGAGAATTGACGATGCAGAAATGATGGAGAGGCACAAGCGCTGTTGAGCAGAGGTGAGGCGCAATGTCTCTATATAGAAGAGGATAGGAGAGGTGAAAGAGAGGGCGCATTATTTGGGGAAAATGTTTACGTTTTTGTGCACCGAAGCGGAGCGAAAGTGAAACGAGCCGATAGTGAAACGGACCCATTTTGTATGACCAAGTGCGGGCCCCAACAGCCCCCGCGGACAATATCTTTATTTGGGCAGACCTGATTTCTTCATTTTCATCCGTCGACTTTCTAACTTCAGCACAAAGAGCCCTTGTTGACATTTGCTTTTATCCTGGTGTTTCGAAAAAATGTAAATGCCTGTCACCGACTCTTAGAGTTCTTCACCCATCCTCACATTTACGCACCTTTGTCGTTCACGGGACTAGCATTTTTATTTATAGCGTGTATACGCTCACTCACACACAAATAAACACACAAACACACCCCCGTATATCTCATGTGACTCTTGTCCAACAGTGTACGTTTTTCATATCGTCACACTGACCGATCGAGGACAATGGAATCTCTTCCGCCTCGTCGCGTCGGCATCATCAAATAATCTTTGGAATATTTTACAATTTAGGAATTCGTTTATTTTTCCTTTTTTTGACTACGGTCATTTTCACACTGTCCCGTTTGATATTTCTTTCTCTCTTGAAGCTGACTATTTTACTATATTTCTCAAATTAATGATTCTTTTATAGTTTTTTTATTTTTCCAACTAAAAGCCTACAGAAGAGATTCACTTCATAGAATTTTTTTTTTTCGTGATGACTTCCTTTCTTTAATGACTTTCTGACTTTCCTAAATGAAACGAAAACTTGTTTGGTCCTCTTAAAGCCGGACTCTGTAACATTGAAATTTATTATTGTGAGTAAATAATGGGGCTGTTATGGTGGCGGATCGTGCAATCTGGCAACCATGCTTATTTGCCATTTAAACCTATGCAAAAGGTATCGATATATTGGAGATGTAATTGCACCTTCTGAAGATCGATTGTTTTACATAGGTTTAAATTGAGGGATTACGTTGTTGCCACATTGCACGAGCCGTCACTGGGCTGTCATGCAAGCTAGCTTTTGCTGTAGTAGCGATTTAATGGTCGATTTGGAGTTGAAAACCAACTAAAATAACGATAGGAGCACTAAAAACTAAATGGAGCTGTTGCAAACTTTTGCTACAGGCTTATTAATAGTTGATGAAGGGGTATTACCCAGTAAAAATAACGATTAGCGCACTAAAAAATCACGGAATCCACTCCTAAACTCACAAAATGCTTTTAAATGCAAGACTGTAATGGCGGCCGGGGCCGCGGTTTTCATTGGGGTTCCCTATCTTCAATCAGCGCCATCTACACGAGGTGTTCTCGCAACACCAAACAAGAAGAAGAAGAAGCATACAATTGCCATAAGGAAACCGCGGCTTCGGCCACCATTACGGTCTCGCATTTAAAAGCATTTCGTGAGTTTAGGAGTGGATTTCGTGATTTTTTAGTGCGCTAATCGTTATTTTTACAGGGTATTACCCTATTATCAACTATTCATAACCCTGTAGCAAAAGTTTGCAACAGCTCCATTCACTTCTAAACATTTAAACAAACTCACAAAATTATTTTAACTGTGAGAGCGGAATGGCGCAATGGCGAGCGTAATGTTGGGGCTCTGATAGTAAAGGATTCTCATCCAATAATAATAATATACAGTCACTCAGTAGCGGCCCGTGAGATTTGGCAACCATGCATTTTTCCCACTTAAACTTAGGTAAAAAATCGATTCAAGCGGAGGCTGGCAGCCTCCTCGAGTTTCGATTGTTTTCCATGTATTTAAATGGGATAAAAACACTGTTGCCAAATCGCACGAGCCGCCACTGCACTCCATCAAGAAATGGCCAATAAAAGACAATTTTCAGTTAGCTTCGGTGTCACGGTATCATTGATGCATTGTGAATCCCTCCGCCGCACTGTGGTCTGAGACAGAGGCGTAAATAACGCCCCCGCAGCCCCCGCGGCGCGGGGGGGGCGCAACATTCCTAGGGGCGCAAAATCAAGGGAGAAAAAGAGGGGGAAAAAGAGGGGGAAAACCTTGCAAAATGCGGCTTCAAATAATATCCTCGTGTTAGAGGTTGGAGACAGAGAAAAGAGAGTGTGGAAGAGACGGAGGTGGGAGAAGAGAGAGGCGAAGTATTAAAGGGCAGGCAATAATTGCATTGTTTGTAACGAAAAACATCTCGTTTTGAAACTCGTGTGAAAAAAAAGAGCGGTCAGCCAGCCTACCCCAGTGGAAGAGGCAGAGGGGCGCGGGGGAAGTAGAAATGGAACATATTGGGAACTAAATAGAGTCAGGTCATATGAGTGCGTGACCAAACAAAACAGCAATAAAATCATGCAGTACCGAAAAAAATTAACTTTGTCTTTGTCGCATCGTATCTGCCTTTATTCAAGGGCCGAAACAAAGGCTGCAAATCTCCTTTCCTCAATTTTTCGTCCGATTTTTTTTCTGGACTTCCGGTTTATGAATACCCAAGACCTTCGCGGGGCATATGACCTGGTGGGGGAGGGGTGAGAGGCTCAGGGCGGAAGGGGCGCTGTTTTTGAGATCACGGGGGGGCGCGAAATTCTTATTTACGCCACTGGTCTGAGATCGTCAAAAATTGGCCAAAAATCAGAGAGTGAATTTCTCAAAAGTTTATAATTTAAAAACTTATAAGAGAAATTTCATACACAGAGAACACTTTTAACAAGTAATTCAAACTTAAAACCGTTATCTTAAAGTCTTAAATTAAGCTTAAAAGGTCGAAAACTATGATTTTTGATGACTATGATTCTCTGATTTTTGGCCACGTTTTTTCGATCTCAGACCACAGTGCACCGGTGGCTAGTTTCTCTGTGAATCTTTCTGTCAGCATAAAAAGAGTGCCAAAATTAAGATGGGAATCTCCCATTAGTCCCATCGTGCCCAACGCCGCCATTGCGCCCGCGCATTTAAAAGCGCGTTACAGCATACTGTGAGTTTATACTTTATAGGAGAGGATTTCTCGAGTTTTTAGTGTTTATTATACTATAGTAAGCAGAGCTGCCGATTTGCGTAGATTTAATGACATTTTTAAATTCACCGATGATTCCAATCAGTTGAGAAAAGATTACACGGTTCAATTCAGTGTATGACTGTAATGCACGAGAATACTCTGATCTGTAATCTTTTCTCAATCGGTGGAAACGCCGTTAATTAATTAAAACATCCGCAAGTTTTTTAAAGTCATCGACGACTCTACCGGTTGAGAAAAGATAAAAGACGCTATAGTATTTTCTTGCAGTCAGGGGCGGACTGGGCCGGGGTGATGCCGGGGTGCTGCAGCACCCCGGGCCCCTCCATGTCCACTACCCTCCCCTCTGGACCAGTGCATACTTGGGGCCCCTTTCCCCAAATCCCGGGCCCCAGCACCCCGGGCCTTTTTGCCCCAGTCCGCCCCTGCTTGCAGTACAGTCCGACACTGGACTAAACTCCGTAATCTTTTCTCAACCGGTGGAATCTTCGGTGAACTTCAAAATTACATTAAATCTATACGCAAATCGGCAGCTCTGATAGTAAGACATCGTGATGTTCGCTGATGTTGTACCTCTTATAGTTGACCCTTAAATTAAATTGCTAATATCAACAGCTTGGAACAGCCCCATTAAAGTAGCTACAGTAGACCCGCTGTTGACCAGGGAGTAGCACCCAAGTATATACATATTTTGACCGGTGTATAGCTTGATAGTTAGGTCGATAGTAACTCTGTCCAGCTAATACAGTACGCCTTCTTGACGTTTGGTCAAAAGAACAAAACACGCCTATTCGGTAGTGTGAAGAACGACAACTCGGAGTCCGTAGTAAAATGCGCCTACTTTCAAACCTTTTTTTTTCTTCACCCCGAACACGGTTGTATAGTGTTCGTCTACCTACCGAGTCAAATCGATGGTACGCCGGAACACCCCTTTAATTATTGCAATAATGCTCTGCGTGAGTTCATCAACACAACAGTTTAACCCTTGCTGGTTTCGCTCCGGGTCCGATTTTGTGCTCAATGGGAAAGAACAAATTAAATAATTGAATTTAACAGTTGCTATGTTCAATATTATAGTAGCATGAATGAGCAAAATTATATAAGAGGGGAGGTGGTAAAATACTACTGGAGTCAATCCGTTGGGGCCAGTTATGAAAAAGCGGAGAGTTCGTGTAAAAGTTTGGTAAAGAATGGGATCATCTTATTGTGAATAGGTGTTTTTACAGAGTTGTCAGTTGTATCGATAATATTTGATTCAATGGTTTGCAAGTTTGCTGAAGAAAAAACAGAATAGTTCATTTAACCTTTTCGAACCTGAAGATACTTTCAGTTTAGTAAAGGATTGTTGATCAGCATAGCTGATGTGGGCACAGTATTATCTTAAAAAACGATATGAGTATCATATTTTCATTTCTTCCATAAGGTTTTATGTTATTCAGATGTACTAGTAGGGACAAACATACCAAGCCAGGATATGCAATACGCAACACTCCTACTATACATGTGCTGAGTATTTAGTAGATTTTGCGTTGCGTTTTGCATACCCTGGCCAGGTAGCTTTGTCCCCGCTATGGTGTACATTGAAATGTACACCAGGTATGGAACAGTTAGATCTGTAGTTAAAACTATAGTGACCACAAAATTGTAAAAGTTAATTTAACTAAAAGGGATGCTAGATTAAAAAAAATATTGATATTAACTGACAAAATGGATTGTTAAATCAACCAATCCACGGAATATCATTGCATTGGCTTCAATAAATTTTCATACGTTTCAGGGTAACTTAAACAACAAATAAATAGGGAACTGTGACTTCAGATTTAAGGTATTCACCTTTTTCTCTGTACACACTTTTATAAATTTTGGCAACATTGCCTCTAAAAATCCACCACGTTCCGGGCAAAAAACACTTCAACTTCACTTTATTCAATTCGGCAAAGTAAAAAACCTATCGAATCGAGAATCGACCGACGGCTACGGCTCCTCACCCCTTTTCAGTGTCGGGTGGAACTGCGTGGAAGGAGCGACAGAGAGAATCCGAGAATCAAGGGCTGCTCTCCGTCGCACAATGGTCTCAGATAAAAAAAAATGGTCAAAAATCAATGGAAAAAAGTCATCGTTTTCTACTTTTAATCTAAATTCAAATCTATCCGGTGGCATTGCTAAGTTTAAATTACTTGGTAAAAGTGCTCACTGTAAATGTGTGATTAAAAATAATCTTATAAGTTTATAAATAAAAGATTGGTGATGAGAAATTGACTTGTTGATTTTTTGCCCATTTTTTTCATGATCTCGAACCATAGTGCGTTGCTTGCTTGTCGGAAAGAGACCGTGAATCAGGGGCAAAAATGTTTCAAAGTTTTTTTTTTTTTTTTTTTTTTTTACTATCGCAGCGTGGAATTGCACTTTTGTCATTATTTTAATTTTTCCTGTTTCTCTCTCTCTCTCTCTCTCTCTCTCTCTCTCTCTCTCTCTCTCTCTCTCTCTCTCTCTCTCTCTCTCTCTCTCTTCTCTCTCTCTCTCTCTCTCTCTCTCTCTCTCTCTCTCTTTCTCTCTCTCTCTCTCTCTCTCTCTCTCTATCTCTCCCCCTCTCTCTCTCTCTCTCACTCTGCTGTCCTCGCTTATTTGTTCAGACTCTAAACATCACAATTAAAATTACCGCGCGGTTGGTAACCGTATTCGCAGTTTTCGCGTTCAACGCGTCGCTCATCGATAAATCGAATAAATCGCGGATGAAGGAGCCATCTGGTCGCTCGTTCAGTATTTACTATTTTATTGACCACCCAGTGAGTTAGGGCGGTATGTTTAATTTTTTTTTTTTTTTGTATTCTATTTAAAGCTCATTTCGCTTTCGTTCTCACTTTTCTCTCTTTCGCTCTCATTTTTTCCATTTTTATTATCTCTGAGCTAGAGTGCTCTTTCTTTCTGTATTCTCGCTCGCTTTCTCTCTCTTAGCTCATTTGAACGCACGTGTTAAAAAAGGATGGTCGTAGGGGCTATCACGTGACTTCAGCCATTGCCTCTGTCCTTTTCTTATACGCACACGTTCAAATGGGCTAAAAGAGAGAAAGACAATAGACTGTTTTAGTAGAGCGATATATCGTATCGATTGCCGTCCGAGGGCCTCTGGTTCCAAACAAACTCTGGTTCAATGTAATTTCCCCATAAGTGAACTTTTGAGCGGAAATTTAGGGTATTAAATCAAACAATAAATGCGACCTTTTTGCGATTATGAATTCTACGTCCTCGAAAATGCTTCATTATGCCTGGTTCCTTGACTAAAACTGCCGAAATCAATAAGATATTACAGATTAAATGTTGCATTTGTAGGTTAGAATCGCCGGAAATCCCGCCAATTCTACAACAACAGCAATAACAATTGGGTGATTCCAACCTCCAAACGCATCGTTTAATCTGCAATATCTGGTTGATTTTGGCAGTTTTACGGGTGGAACCAGGCAAAATTAAGCATTTTCGAGGACGTAGAATTCATAATCGCAAAAAGGTCGCATTAATTGTTTGATTGAATAGTCTAAATTTCCGTTCAAAAATCCGCTTATGGGGAAAATGCATTGAATCAGAGTTTGTTTGGAACCAGAGGCCCTCGGACGGCAATCGATACGATATATCGCTCAACTAAAACAGTCTATATCCTAGATACGGTTATGGCTCGTAGTTTAAACAACAAACCGAAAGGCATAGTTGCAATGGCGTACCTACGCAGGAATTAGTCTCTCTCGCTCTTTTCCCGTTTGAGTGAATGTACCAGAAGAGGAAAGAGATAGGGTCTGAAGTCACGTTCGAGCCCCTGTTTCTGTCCTTTTCTTACACACGTGTTCAAATGGGGAAAGAGAGAGAGAGGCAAATTCTTGGGTACGCTACTGCGATAGGTGGATCGTTATAAGGGCGTGAAAGGGGTATGCGTAAGGAGATCCTCAAAAAAGATACGAAGGTCATCGGTTCTCGATTTTTTTTAGCCACCCCCCCCCCCCAAATTTTTTGACCCACTCACCGATCATGGCGTCATGACAAAAGCCTCAGGTTCGATTCCTGTCAGGAGTGACAAGCTTTCACCGACAGTAACAAGTTGAAGCGGAGAAAGCTCTCAGAAAGTTGAATCTATAAAATGTTTTTACAGTCGGATAAATTTTCATATTCTTTGAAATCTTAAGTTCATTCAAAATCAGATTACTTAAATGGGAAAATTTCTTGGTTTAATAGCCAGAATTTCCGTTCGAAAATTACCTTCAGAGGAGGCGTTGCATTGAATCAGTTTGTATCGGAACCAGAGGTCCTCGGAAGCCAATAGATACGATACATCGCTGTGCTGAAACAGTCTATTGAACTTCCTGTAGGCTGTCTCAAGTATGATTGGAGTTGAAAACTGTAGGTTTGCATGAAAACATCTCAGCTTCTTATCCCTTCACTGTATGATATTTTTTTTTTTTTTTTTTGGGCCGTTTAATAGTTTTTCGGAAAAAATAGCTCTTCCAAAAAAAAAAAAAAAAAAAAAAAAAACGGGAAAAAAACCAGAAAAATATTAGCAACATAGGACAAATTAGCTGGAACTTCATGCGTTTGAGAACTAATTAGAAGAAATCGAAAAGAAAGAATTCGTTCCTTGAGAGGAACCGCATGTATAGCGGAGGGTTAATATTTACTGCTCCAAACCAATGCCCTATCTGAGGTTAAAAGCTGATGTTTTCATGAGAGCCGCGGAATTTTCAAATCCAATCTTTTCTGGGACAAGAAATAGCAATCGATACTTTTTCGTTGGCTCAATCGATTGATTAACCATGCACCCATACTGTAACACCGGGAGTGCGGGCGAATTTTCTCATGAAATCCGACATTCTTGGCTCAAATAAGCTGCTCAAGGGATAGAACCGTTGTCGGAGTGTGGCGCAGATCACTGCTGCATCGTGCCTGGAGTCGGGGGGGGGGGGGGGGTGGTGTCGGGACTGCCGAGAGTGTAGCGCGCCTCCGTCAGATTGTGAGTGACGGGGCAAAAGCCCTGGTTTCCGCGGGGCCGCGCACCGGGATAGAGAAGCTGTTGGATTGGTGACGATTGTGACGCGGGCAAATGCCAGTAATGCCACCCGGCGTGACATCGCGGCAAACGCGAAAAACGGTGAGCGGTGACAAGGCGCTAACGTCCGCGCACGCACCTTTTGTCCGAAAATAAGGAAGCTTTGTTTATTAGGAATATTAGCGAGTTTATTATTTGTCTTTTTCCTCCCATACTCCCCAAATCCCAATTCCTATCCCTCCCCTCTCGTATGTTGACTTGGTGCCAAAAGGCGCGATCAATTTATTAACTTCAGCCCTGCACGCCTCCCACGAGCCTTGGTCGCCCCACAAATGCATATAGAACGTCATCTATACGGTTGATAGACATAGAGGGTGGGCCCCGCCCGGGTGGCAGTGATCGGCTAATTACTCCCTAATAACTTTCCCTTTTTTCCCCTGCTTCTATCGAAAGTGGCGAGGAGTGAAATTTGGCAACAGTGTATTTTCTCCGATCCACAGATGTTATGTCCAAAACCGTAATGTCCAAACGGCAATGTCCAAAATTATACGTCCAACGCTTGAATGTCCGAAATGAAATGTCCAAATTGTTAATGTCCAAATAAACGTACGTCAAATTAGATTAACAAAATGTCCAAACACGTTGCGTCAAATTTGCAACATCCAAGGAATTAAAATATCTAGGTATGATATTTACCTGCATAAATTCAAACAATATGAAGTTATGGGTTTTCTTCCGCGGGTGATACTTTCAGCTTCAGCCTGTAACTAATTGCACGAAGATATCTCTCAACTGTACCTCAATTAAGAATACATGTCGATACGGATTGGATCAATTTAAAGGAGAAAAAATGAAGAGAAGCGATAATACGAGTAAAGAAAAGAATTTTTCTGGACATTGGACATTACTTTGCTCACATTCATAGGTTTTGGACTTTTCTATTTGGACATGTCTATAATTGGACATTATAGTCTCATGGACACAAGAGCGTTGGACATTAAGATGATTTGGACAAAAAATAGTTTTGGACGAAAAAGTTTTGGACATTCATGTTTTGGACTTATCATCTGGGATCCATTTTCTCCATTTTAATTAACCAAAAAAGTCGAAAGCTTCAATCATCCATCGGCGATGACCAGGCATTTCGACCTTTCTAATATGTTTAAATGGGAAAAAGGAACGTTACCAAACCGCACGCCTAGCCACTGAATTCGAGATCGGCGAGTTCGAAAAGATCAATATTTTCGATTCCCACGGGTCAGAGGCGGTGCGTGAAATTTGACAACAGTGCTCTCCTACCATTTAACCAATGTAAAATATTCGACTCTCCCGGAGGCTGTCGGCCTCCTCAAGTATCGATTATTTGACCTAAGTTCGAATGGAAAAATTACGAAAGTTGCCAAATCGCACAAGCCGCGCGCCACTGGTGCAATCTGGCGGTATTGAAAGTCCTCCCTTGAATCCACGTAAAATATCGACTCGGGGGAGTGCAATGTGCGCCCCAAATATTTCGAAATTTTCCATGCTTTTAAATGGACTGAATCTGACGTTGCCGGATCGCACGCGCCACCACTGCCTTGGGTTAAAAAAACATCAAAAGAAAAGCATATCGATTCGGTTGTTGCGAGAGGCGGTTTGTATACAAGTTAGCAACTGTACATTTCATTATTTAAACCTGAGTAAAAAATCTATGCTGGATGAGCCGGACTACCTCATCATGAATCGATTACTTAGATTGTTGAGTAGAGTATTAAAATAATGTGTGCACGTGCAATGTGCATTCCATTCAGTGGCGGCGCGTGCAAGCTGGCAACAACGTATTCTCTCCATTTGAGCCTATGTAAAACAATCGATCTTTAGAGGGTGCAATTGCTTCCCCAAGATATCGATACTTTTGCATAGGTTTAAATGGAAAATTAGCATGGTTGCAAAATTAGACAAACTGCAACTGATTCCATTCAAAAATGTGCAACGTGCATGAAAAATAAATTAAAAAAATAATGCGTGACAATAAGGAAATGTGTAAACTAATAAGACGCACCAGAGTTGCTGTCAAACAAAACTTGACCGCCAGATATTTTAAGGATTTTGAAAAGTAAACGTAGATAATTTTTTTTCCAATTCTTGACTCAAAGCAACATCAAATCATTGCTAATGTGGGAATCATAATATGATGTGGGATCCAGGACCCAGGACTCAGGCTCAAGGCTGGTTTGTTATCATTGAATGCTTTTTTTTTTTATTAGTTTATCACTTCCCGTAAGTGAGGACCCGGCGAAGAGCTGTCGAAAAGGGGGTCATGTCACGACTGTTACGAAGCATGAAGCTCGGACCACATTTAAAGTCGTGACTCTGCGATGATTGACCGAATGAAAGAAATATCACATTTTAAGCTGGCAAGAAAATTTTAAAAATTTAAAAAAGAAAAATCTGGAATTTTAACTTTATGCGATGGTGGGGGAAAAAAAGATTATCAGAAGCATAACCATAATATGTCGACCAAAAAAATGTGTGGTACTGTTACCGGAATGCTGGTATTTGCACCATATAGTTCTTGATTTGGAGGAAGTTCCTTTACCATGACAAGATTCTGATGGAAACAGTAGAAATTTCTGGTAAATTCACTAAAAATTTCTCGGTTGACAAATCATTGTGCTTCAGGAAATATTATAGAATATAGTTTTTGTTTTTGTTTGTTTTTTTTTTTTTTTGTTTTTTGTTCGTTTTTTTTTTTTTTTGTTTTTTCATCATGGATCTGGAAGTGTTTCATTCTAAAATAAAATGCTGCATAAATATAATGATGGCTGGCGTGCAGTTTGGCAACAATGTCATTCCTCCATTTGATTGTATGTAAAACAATCGATTCGGAAGTGAAGCAGCGCTTCACCAGCAATCGATTGTTAAACATATATTCAAATGGAGCGTAAACATTGTTGCCAAACTGCACGCCAGCCGCCACTGAAGTGCTGTATGTATATCGTTTTCGAGAAAACGTCTTCCGAAATTCGCGGAGATCATTTTGCAAACCCTCCCCCTTTCCCCCTAACTTTCCTCCCCCTCCCCCTCCCCCTCCCACTGTTGAGTATCATGACCCAGCAAGGATCACACACGAACGTGGATGTGGTCACACGACCAAAAAACAACATTATAAAAAAAAAAAATTGAAAAAAAAGTGGAGTCAAGATACGAGCGGAGCTGAGCAGATTGTAACCGAATCGGGGTGTTTTGGTGACATACCTGAGTTCCCCTCTCCCCCACCAGGAGGCGCGTGGAGCATAGAGGGTACGCGTGAACTTGGGAAACATGAGTGTATCATAATCGATACTCGGTGGAGGGGAAGGTGAATCGTAAGGGGGGGGGATGTAAAAAAAAAAAAAAACCAAAAAAAAACAAAAAAAAAACAAAAACAAAAAAAAACTACGCATTCCTTCCTTCAACTTGGGGCTGACCAGCTCACTAGCTCACATCTGAGCCGGTCAGCTAGAAGAGTATTTGAAATTAAAGTGATGAGACCACCCTGATTGATGGCGTAAAAGGCTGCGTTGGATCCTTTCCGAGAGTGGTGGGTTGTGGGTATCGCATCATATCGCGATATTTTTCGATACGGTGGGCATCTAAGGTATCGTGGCGCAGCATCTCTTGCAAGTGTAATAGTAGCCGCGGCCCTCAGCACTCATCATCACCATTATGTGCTATGGAATGAGGCAGCGCGCTGATCGGTTCTGAGGCGCGGAGCTTGACCGCGAAGCCGGAAAACTTCGCGTTTCGTATCATTTGATTGGAGATGATGTTAAAATTCGATTAAACTGATTTCACAAATTCTTTGCCTTCATTCTTGCGTCGTGCGTGCCATAAGTTTACTGAAAGTCGTTTATTATATCGTGCATAAAGAAAGAAAAAAACAAAAACAAAAGGAGAAAAAAAAACCGCTTTGCACGGAGAAAAATATATAGTTGGAATTTTGTGTGTTTGCTATATACACCGAATTGGACTCGGGACTTTCGAAGGTTTTTTTTTTTTTTTTTTTTTTTTTTTTTTTTTTTTTTTTTTTTTTATTATTCTTACTGTCGTTTTAATTTTCTTTGTTCTCTGATTTATAATTATTGTTATTTTTTTTTATTTTTTTTTTTTATTTTTTTCCAGTGGAGCTCTTACAAACTTTTGCTATAAGCAAAAGCAAAAAAAAAAAAAAAAAAAAAATTGTTTGCTACGACCATTATACACGCAAACAAACGTGCACTTCCAGTGATCCAATTTTTTTTTCTTGACCGACTCTCCATGATTTTATGAGATTCTGATGTGGTATTTACGTTTTTTTAAGCTACATTGTAATAATGACCCTCTCAGCCTCTTCTTTGAATTCTGGAGGACTGTACAAAATTTATCTTCCTGAGCACCGTAAGGTGAATTTTAACACTACGATTAATACGCGAATTGAAAAAAGAAAAATAATAATAATAATAAAAAAATAACAATAATTATAACTCGGAGAACAAAAGACAATAAAAACGACCGTAAGAAAAAAAAAGAATAAAAAAACACCTTCGAAAGTCCCAACCCCCTTGAGCTCTCCCTGTGGGGTCGAGTGGGGTGAGGCAAAAAAAAAAAAAAAAAAAAAAAAAAAAAAAAAAAAAAAAAAAAATGTGGAAGGGAAAAAATCTTTACCACCGGAGAGTCGAATATTCGAGTAAGAAATGATAAAACTGACTGAACATAGCAGAACTAATTAATGAATGTGTCAAGCACCGAAAAAATGATGCGATAAGATTGGCTGTGCAACCCAAAAATCGTGTTAATAACCAAATTAAAGTTTCAAACGTAGGATACGAACTAGAGAACAGAAACAAACCTATTCACTCGACAAGACAGGGGGTAGGAAAGGGAAGGTAAAAAAAAAAAAACAAAAAAAAAAAACAAAAAAAAAAACAAAAAAAAAGCAACGAGCTGGAAAGGGGGTGAACCAAGGAGGGGAAAAAAGGGTTGTCGGGGGAAGGGACTGCAACGTGAGCAGAGCACGGTGAAAGCACTTAAATTTGTCAGTGCGCGAGTCTTATGGAGTCATTATACGGTGAGATTCATCTGTAATTGATTATGAGTAGGGTTGAAAAATGTGTCAATCAGTGTTTACAAAACATACCACCTTTTGCTACCCTCTCACTGACTCTCTCTTTCTCACCACCACCACCCCTCTCTCTCACTCTCTCTCTGTCTCTCTCTCTCTCTTTCTTCCACTCTCTCCCTCCCTCTCCCTCCTCTCTTCCTTTCTCTCTCCCTCTCTCCCCCCTCTCTCTCTCTCTTTCATACTCTCACTGTCTCAGTCTCGCTCTGTCAACGGTATGAGGGTAGAAAAATGCCTCGCACTTATATGTATATCAATATCAGTATATCTATGGTACTAACCCTACCATCGTTTACTAATGGGGTTCTTGCAAACTTTTGCTGTGAGCAGATGAATAGTCCAATCTGATGTAATGACCAGCGAAATTCACGAAAATCACGCTAAAAATTCTAAAATTCAGTAATGAACTCACATAACTGCGGTTATAAGTACGTAGATTCCTGTCTATTATGTAACTTTCTCTACAGAAACACAGAGATATGTCCTAATGCAGATGGGAATCTCCAATGATATATCTGCATCTCTCCGCTATTAAAGCCCGATTTTGAAAGTGAAATTCGTGATTTTGTAGTGTACCTACTCATCGTCATTTTTACAGGTTTTTATGCATGCAAGAAAGAATCAGCACCTCAATCCCCTATAGCAAAAGTTTGCAAGAGTCCCATTCCACTTCAGACAGATGAAGAATCACATATTATGAAATCATTTCTGCTCTCTTGATTTTTAAAAAAATTGTAGATTTATTATGGAGCAATAAAACCTCTAAAATAGGGAGACGAAGCGAATATCACAGCACTGTATAATCTTTGTTTTTTCTTTGGACCTTTGGATTTGTCCGCAGTAGAGTCCCTATATAGGTATGCAAGAGTCAACACACGTGAACAGAAGTGAAGAAGAAGAAGGTGTCTCTGAGGAGCCTGGAGGCGCGCCTCTTGTCTACATTTTTATCCAACGATCTTCCCGCCAAAGTTTACTAAAACATGCGTATTCGTGTGGAAGTAATCTTTGTTAGGTCAACCTAACCTCCAATACCTGTTGGCTTCACTCTAGCTTCACTACCGGTTTTAAAAGTAATACGTGACTTTTTTTCTATTCTGAACACATTTTCATCAATTTCTAATTCAAATTTTTATAAGCACAAGCTAAAAATGCCGAAAGTTTCCTCAAAGCTGGGCAGCAGTGATTGTGAAGGTGGTTCCATGAAGATGTAAACTAGAGGCGCGCCTCCAGGCTTCATAGACCCCTTTTTCTTCTTCAGTTTTCAGCAGCCAATCAGAGATGGAACCTCGTATGGCGAGACTCTTTCATAAATACGGACTCTCTAGTCCGCAGTCTCCTGAACGGATCAATATTTTAATTGGTTGATTTGACACTATCAAAATAATGAATCAAGAAGAAGGGTGAATGATGATTGTCGAAGCGTCGAAGCCAAAGGCCTTTTCTAAAGACCAAAGACTAAAGAGGTCATTAGTGGAGGCACTATGGTGGGTCCTTGCCTTTTGTCAAACGGATCGTCGCCTTTTGTTTCAAATAATGCGCCACTGCACCAGGGCGCAAACACACCAAGCATAGCAAGCATCAAGCAAGGCACGCACCCTTTGACACGAAGCACAGGGCACAGTTAAATGAGAACGTATGTACGCGTTTGTCTTTCTGTTTGTTTGTCGTCGTTTGTTTGCTAAAATACAGATATATAGTTCGTTAATAACAAGCTACTCGCGCTGTGGTATTGTTTGGAACTGCGAGCCTCTCTTATCTTCGGCTTAAATAGCGAGGGAGGATGGCAGCGGAGGGTAGAGGGGGTGGGTGGGAGGGGGGAGGGGGAGGGAATGAAACGGGGGGTATACAGAGAGAAAGTGGTTCTTTCAGTGCCAATTCTATTTCCACCCTCGCCCGGGCATCTGAATTCAAAAGATCTGCATGCGTATGTAATATTTCATTTATTTTTCAAGACCTTTAAATTCAGATAGAAGCATTAAGTGTGACATCACACCTATAGGTCACGGGTCACCCCCAAACTGTGCCGTTTTTATGCATTTTAAAACTATTCGGTTAACAGAGCTGCCGATTAGCGTAGATTTAATGGTATTTTGAAATTCGCCGAAGATTTCACCGGTTGAGAAAAGATTACAGAGTTTATAGTTCAGTGCATGACATGTAATGTGCTGCACGAAAATACTGACGTATTTTCGTCGATAACTTTGAAAACTTGCAGCAGATTCTAAAATTAATTAACAGAGTTTCCGCCGATTGAGGAAAGATAACAGATCACGATATTTTCGTGCATTACAGTCTTACACTGAATTGAGCCATGTAATCTTCTCTCAACCGGTGGAATCTTCGGTGACTTTCAGAATGCCATTAAATCTACGCAAATCGCGGCAGCTCTGATTCGGTATGACTATAAAGTTAATAGTATATAAACGAATATACAATAGCCGTTTTTTCCGTATTCGCGGGCGATCGCACGCATTATTTCTATCATTACTGTCGCATTAGGTACTATCTCTCTCTCTTTCCTTTAAATTTGGGAGGGGGGAGATACGACACTTTACCCTCTCCCATCTCAAAAAATGGAGGGGAAAAAATACCACCCCCTCCCAAAGATGACGCCACTAATCACTATGCACTGATAAGAATGGATCCTCACAATGGGGCTCTTGCAAACTTTTGCTGTGAGAAAATGAATATAGTCCATTCTGCTGTAAAAACCAGCAAAAATCACACTGAGTAAGTCTAAAAGTTAGTAATACACTTACATAACTACATAAATGGCAAGATCGTAATGGCGGTTCGACGCAGGTATCATGGGAGATTCCTATCTACTATGCCACTTTCTCTTTGGAAACACAGATATGTCTCAATTTAGATAGGAATCTCCCACGATACCTGCGTCGAACCGCCACTAAGCTCGATTCTGAGAGTAAATTTCATGATTTTTTAGTGTACTCATCGTCATTTTTACTGGTTTTTATGCAAGAATCAACTCTTCAATCCCGTGTTGCATAAGTTCGCAAGAGCCTCGTATAACTCCAACAAAAGTTTGCAACAGATTCCAAAAGCTTGAAATGAATTAAACTTTAAGAGGGAGGGGGATCTCTGAAAATATGCGAAATGATCAGCACGTCTGCAACATATCGCAAGGGATATGATGACATTAGATATAGTGTATACATATATATGTAGATTGATACTAAGTTACGTCTCGAGAGGTAGCGTAGCAACGCGACTGCCAAATCCAAATTCAGCATGTGGGTGGTCCGTGTTTTGCCTACCCCAAGCTCCAGTTCATTAGCCGCGTACAATATGCTCTCAAGTTCACACTCACACTCACCGTCGAGTCACGCTCACCTTCTCCAGTAGGGGGCGCCTCTGCCTTTGTATTGATCCTCGCCCTTTTTTTTACGCTTTCGCCCCTCCTCTGGCCCTTTTATTCTCCCTCCGTTATGCAGAGCTGCCGTTTGGCGTAGAAGTAATGACATTTTTCAATTCACCGATGATCCCACCGGTTGAAAAAAGATTGCTCGATTCAGCTCAGCGTATGACTGTAACTAACGAAAATACTCACGCCTGCATAATCTTTTCTCAACCGGTTGAGTAGTCGATATGACTTTCAAAAACTTGCGGATATTTTAATTAATTAACGGTGTTTCCACCGATTGAGAAAAGATTGCAGATCAGAGTATTTTCGTGCAGTAGGTACAGTCATACGCTGAACGGAACTCTGTAATCCTTTCTCAACCAGTGGAATCATCGATGAATTTAAAAATCTTAAGAATTGTACGCGAAACGGCAGCTTTGCCGTTATGGCCTCTTCGTCTCCTTCGCGCTGCGTCGCGCTGCGTCGCGCGATTCCGCGGCCACGTGATGTAGTGCGATGCGTCTTTGAATTTTGTATGCCTGTTTCTTTCATGAAATGTAGGTGTGACCGCAAAAAAAAAAAAAATAAATAAAAATAAATAAATAGAAAAAAAAAATAATCATGAAAATTAAGAAGGATATTCGCAGAGAATTTTGAAAGCAGCAAATAGACTGTTTTAGTAAACAACGATAAATCATAACGATTGGCGTCCGATGACCTGTCTGGTACCGAATAAACTCTGATTCAGTGTAATTTCCTCATATAAACGCATTTTTGAACGGAAATGTTTGCTATTGATCAAGAAAGTTAATACGACCTCTTGGCGATGATGAATTCTACGTACTCAAAAATAATTAATTGTGCCTGGTTCCACGGCTAAAACTGATGAAACCAACAAGATATTACTATTACCCACAAATTAAACGATGCGTTTGGAGGTTGGAATCGCCCAAAAGTTATTATTGTTGTATTGTGAAATATTGGCGTGAAGTCGGGCAGTTCTAATCTCCAAATTCATAATTTAATCGGTAATCTCTTGTTGATTTCGGCGATTTTAGTCATGGAACCAGACATATTTCAACAATTCGAGGACATATAATTCATAAACGCAAACTAATTTCTTAGTTTAATTAGTAGCTGAGATTTCTGCTCAAAATTGTGCTTGTGGGTGTATTACATTGAATCGATTTTTCGCCTTAACGACATAGTGTGTCCGGCTGTTATGAAAGTAAAACCAGGTTTTCTCATCATCAGATACCTCTTTCTCACACCTCCCGCTAGATAATCCACATAATTTGTCCCGATGATTTCAAATTCGGCCTTAGTTTTCACTCAAAACTCAACCCTACTTTTTCCAGAATTCCAAATTGTTTGCTAAGAAGACGTAATTTCGAATTCACGTAAAATCTAGGCCTGTTTGATGAAAACTTATGGCATTTTTGAAATCAGCGTCTCAAAATACACACAGTAGCAATTATGAAGTGAAATTGTAGGCGTAGAATTATTCTAAAACACTAAAAATTAGGAAAATTAACACCAATGGATGGTGAATGTCGCGGACACATTGTGTCGTTTTTGATGCTTACTTCATTGAATCGGATATTTTTTGGAATCAGAAGAGGAGTGGAAAACGATTTAATTTATGAAAGACGATCAGACGATGGCTCGTCTAAAATGCAATCCGTTTCTATGAAGCGCAGCCGTGCAAATACTGCATCAGATTACGTTTGATATCGTTGTAATAGGCTTAGACTCAAAAATATGAGTTTCGATTATGAAAATAAGATTTAAAGTGTTTACAAAGTAAGAGTATAGAATTAGGATCCAAGGCACTCGTAGGCTGGTCAGTCGTGTCTTGCAGCTCTGGCGGATCCAGGAATCTATCCTTCTCTCTCTTATCCTATTAGAACGCGTATGATAGAAAAGGACAGATTAGGGGCAGTCACGTGATTTTCGCCCCATCTTCTATCCTTTTCTAACACATGCATTCTAATGGGAAAAGAGAGAGAAGGACAATAACTTGGATCCACTAGGAATCTATCCTTCTCTCTCTTCTCCCATTAGAACGCGTATGATAGAAAATGACAGATTAGGGGCAGCCACGTGATTTTCGCCCCATCTTCTATCCTTTTCTAACACATGCATTCTAATGGGAAAAGAGAGAGAAGGACAATAACTTGGATCCGCTAGTGTCCTGCAGGTGAGTACGCACACTACAGCCGTCAAGAGGCCACTCTCATGATCTCCACCAGAACATTAAAGGGGGGGGGGTCTGGGGGTCACCCCAGACTAAATTTGATGTGAGAAAGTGTTCGTAGGGCATTCGACCTACCTAGTTTATCTGACACACACTAGCTGTAACGTACTTTATGAGGAGGTCAGATTGGGAAAGTATTGCCACAGAATAATTCAACCAGAACGGAGACTCTGTCGGATTTTGAAGCAAATTCATTTCGCGTCCGCCATGTTGGGATATAGGATGTTTACATCTGGATTGGCGCGCGAAAAAAAAAAATATAGGACATGATCCGCCACATTTTTATTCTGAAATGCCAAAAGAATAAAAGTGAGGCCGGAAACTTAAGATTTCTTTCCAAAATTTACAGAAATAAATGAGTTTCACAACACAAATCACACACGTCCGCCATGTTGGGATATAGGACCACAGCGTTGCCTGTTGGTGCCGTTAAATTGCAAACTTGCTTCCATTGGCTCTTATGGGAGTTTTCGTTCTGATTGTATTATTCTGTGGCACGAAAATAAGAGAACAGCTTGCGCGGCGCGTGCATTGGCGAATACAGGCATTTGTCTTTCTCTCTCTCCTTCCATTTGAACGCGTGCGTTAGAAAAGGACGGATAAGGGGGCCAAAATCACGTGATGGCCCCCTTTGCTGTCCTTTTCTAACTCATGTGTTCAAATGGAAGGCGAGAGGGATAGAAAAATTCCTGTATCCGCTCATGGGCTCATAGGCGCGGCGCGTGCCTAAAGAGAGCCGCAACGCTACATGTATGCAGTGATCATCTAGCCAGGTGAATTAACTGCCACGGTGTTTTCAATAATCGGAACCGACCCAACGAAGGAATTAAAAATCTAGCGCTGATCTCAAAACTGGTGGATGCACGGTCCCACGCGGTGGTCCGCAGCCCTTCAAAATACGCACCAGATTTCCTACGGTCCGAGAGAGGGTAGTTTTTACGTCAGTAGTAAATAGTATTCTTTGCCGGTGGCACGTGCAAATCATTCACGGGTATCTTGGTTTGATCCGAAGCGACATTTATTAAACATTTAATATTCTATCGAGATTCGCGGGATGTTATGCTGCCACTGGCGCAACCAGGATATCTTCCATCTCTCTCATTTCCCATTTGAATGTATGAGTAGGAAAAGGACAGAAGGAGGGGGTTTTATCCCCTTGTCCATCCTTGTCTAACATACGTTTCTTAATGGAGAAAAGAGAGATATGAAGAATCTCTCGGTGCACTACTGTATGCTGCTATACTATGAATACTTCATTGTCGATGTGTACCTAAACTCGGACATTTTCAGGCTTGGATGGGGCGTAGGGGCCATAGTGATGGTTGACCAGTCATATTTTAAAAATACATGCTATAAGTACTTTTCATGGTTTCTCACAGAGAAAAAAAGTAAGGTAATCTAACAGTCTATTTGTTAAGTAAGGTGAGTACAAACGAACGCATTTGTTGATTTAACTAAACATTTTGTTGATTTTACACACAAATTTGTTAAATCAACAATCTGGATAGATTTATTAAACAATTCGGATTGTTGATTTACCTTTTTGGATTGATTTAACAAATCGGATTGTTAAATCGCCATAAGGGTTGGTTAAATCAACAAATGCGTTTGTGCATGCCTACTCACAATTTTTAACAAATAGACTGTTAAATGACCTAATTTTTTTTTCTCAATGCAGTCATTTTGAATTCTCTCTTTCTCTTTCTAATGCTCTGTGCAATTTTTCCAGCAAGTTCAACAATAACGTTTCATTTTCACTAATCGGTATTCAATTACACAGCTTTTCAAAAGCGTATTTCCACGAATAAAACTGATCTCGTAAACATTTTGCGCCGGCTGCCAACCTTCACATTTTTGTTCTTAGCAAATCGTTTTGCCACAAACCCAATTCTTTGTTTTATCCTATGAACGTCTCATTGCATTATAATGATTGTTTCCCTCCGGTAAGTTTTGCCTGTTTCAAATACCGCATATGCACAGCGCAGTAAGTAGGTGCGCTATTCTCGATGAATCGGAACAAAAGTACGACCGCAAGATTGAGTAAAGGAGGGAGCGTGTTGTCAAATTGTTCCATGTAGAAAAGTTCAATGGTTCAGAGATTTCGATGTTGTCAGTTTATTGAAGTCAGCTCAGCGGCGACTCGTGCAATGTGGCAACAGTGAATTTTCTCCACTTGAATCTATGTAAAATAAGCGATTACTTGGTGAGGTACAGTGCCTCACCTTGTGTCGACCTTTTTGTGTATTGGTTTAAAATGTTATTTAAAAGAAAGTCGTGCGACGCCTTGAATTTGTCTCAGGTAGAGGCCACCTAGCAATGGAGCTGTTGCAAACTTTTGCTACAGGCTTGTTAATAGTTGATAATGGGGTAAGAACCCTGTAAAAATAACGATTAGCGCACTAAAAAATCACGAAATCCACTCTTAAACTCATACAATGCTTTCAAACACGAGACCGTAATGGCGGCCGTGGCCGCCCAAATCTTATGGCAATTGTATGCTTCTTCTTCTTCTTCTTGTGTGGTGTTGCAAGAACACCTCGTGTAGATATGGCGCTGATGGAAGATAGGGAAACCCAATATGATCAGTGGCATCGGTCGCCATTACGGTCTCGCGTTTGGAAGCATTTTGTGAGTTTGAAAGTGGATTTTCTGATTTTTTAGTGCACTCACGGAAAAAAAAGATTAGTGAAAATAACCATACGGATACAGGATTTTGGCACCTGCTAGATGTTATGGTAAACTTGACCAGAAGTATGGTACATTTACCGATACTTAGAGTAAATTCGACATGCAATCCGGTAACATCACCTAGCACCGAGTCAAAACATAGTATACCTCTGGTTAACATTACCATAACATCAAGCAGGTGCCAAAATCAGGTATCCGTATGGTTATTTTCACCGTAGTTTTTTTTCCGTGCTTATCGTCATTTTTACAGGGATTCACCCCATATTCTACTATCAGTAAGCCTGTACTTAGCAAAAGCTTGCAACAGCTCTATTTAAGGAGTTGACTGACGTTATTTGATTCGTTGACTATGAAAGTACGTGTTTTTTTTTTCTTTCTTTCTTTTTTCTTTGCAATATTTCTTGAGATAGGTAAGTAAGAAGTAACAACGGTTCCATTCACTTATGCCAACATTTTACACGTCTCTTGCGGTTTCAAATCGTTTCAGGAACTTTTTTATTTCCATAAGTATCAACCCGGCAACCCGTTGAATCTGCGAATTCGCCAAGACTGACTGTCGTAGCTTTTAGTGGCAAGCCAAGCCTGCTTTATGCGTTTCTTTTTCTCCTCCGCCCCCTCCTCCATTTTTTTCTCTCTCCTTCGAACCAATGCGATGTCAGACTATGTAGCTCTCTACATTGTTGTAACACCACAAAAACGCAAGCTCGCCGCACAATAGGACGAAACGAAACACAGCATATTTTGGGTATCATTTAAACAGGACTCCATTTAAATTTCCCGCCACTTTTCAATGAAACACTAACCGCAAAACATCACCACTCAACAATCCGCTGACGCGGATTCCATATTCCAAGCTAAACTCGCTTGAATACGCCTCGTACATGACCTATTGCACTAGTTAGTAATAGACCCCGTGTCTGATTCTTCCTCAACGAAAAAAACAAAAACAAAAACAAAAAAAAAAAACAAAAACAAAAAACAAATTTGAACAGCAAATGCATGTATGTGGTTTAATAGCATCAACTCTATAGGAATATTGATCTTATTCAAGACTCTGTTGAAACTTAGGAGGAGCTGCGCAAGTACCAACTTTGCAGGCAAAAAAAAAAAAAAAAAAAAAAAAAATATTTATCTAAAATTTTAATGTACAAAATGCTAATTTAACTCATTGTGTTACCTACTTCAAATGTGTAATGAAAGATAGTTGCCGAAAAGTAAACAAACCCTCCGCCATTTGCATTTGCCTCTTGGAGCTTTCATGACAGCCTATAAATCTGAGAGTCAATCAGAAATGGATTCAACATTGGCGCAACTCTCATAGTATCAGGGCTGCCGTTTTTCGTATAATCAATGCTATTTTTCTATTCACCGATGATTCCTCCGGTTGAGAAAAGATTACACAGTTCAGTTCAGTGTATGACTGTAATGCACGAAAATACTCTGATCTGTAATCTTTCCTCAATCGGTGGAAACACCGTTGATTAATTAAAATATCCGCAAGTTTTTTGAAAGTCACCGACTACTCAACCGGTTGAGAAAAGATTACAGATGCGAGTACTTTAGTTTATTACAGTCATGCACTGAGCTAAACTGTGTAATCTTTTCTAAACCGGTGGAATCATCGGTGAATTGATAAACAGCATTGATTAAACGCAAAACGGCAGCCCTGGTCTCGAATCAAGTCTCGATCCAGAGTGCGACCAAATCTCGCCGCATGGTCGTCGAGATGAGGCCTACGGTCTTCGCAACCGCGGGTAATAAGGCGCAAGGCATGGCAAAAGCCGCAGAAGGCAGTGGGAACCGCAACCGGTAAGGATCGAGGGTAATTACGTGGACGTATATAATTATCCAGAGATCGGAGGAAACTGTGGTCGGCCTGGATGCCTGGATGGACTGGTAGACACAGACTGTAGAGAGAGGAATAGAGCGCACTCTCTCGTCTCTTGATGTGGCCTCCTCCATCATCGACCTCAAACTTGTCTCTATATATGCGTATATAATCTCACAATCAGTAACAAACTTCATACCTTGTATCTGTTTCCCAGTTCAGGTTCCAATTTTTTTTTTTTTCTATCTCCTTCTCTCCTGAGTAAGTACACTATCCTTTTACTGGCACGTTTTTTTTTTCCTCCGTTCCCTCCTCTCGACAAATTATGAGCACGATACTGAAACCTCGCGCGGAGGACTGGCCTACCGTTATTCTATATCTGATACGTTGGTTTTGGTGTTGGTGTTGGTAAGTCTGATGCGATGCTAACAAAAAAAAAGGGGGGAATGGGAGTGAGATAATATTTTTTTTTTTAAAAAAAAGGGGGGAGGAATCTGGAATATAGCTGAGGTACAAAGCCACAAGTTTGATTTCATTATTATTCGATATCTGGTGACATGAAAAACCACCGTAGACTTGATAATTGATATGAAAATGCGTCAGTCTCGAGCGGCCGGAAATCAGTGGTTTTATATACAGCACACTGTAAAACCGCGTAGATAAGGATAAGGTGTCGATGACACATATTGAATCAAATTTTTTTTAAAGGAGAATAAGGTGGTGGTGGTGGTAGTGAGTTTGTGACTGGTGCGGTCATTTCCACTTGAAGCCACTCTGACGTCATGTCAGGCAGGTGCATGGGTGCAGTTATTGGTTTGATCGTGCGAGTTCCTTACTTCCCTATCTTCCCATTATTTGATAGATGTGACGAATGGGTCTGTTGCAAACTTTTGCTACAACGATTAAGAGAGGCAAATCTAATGTAAATTCGCCTGAAAAGTCCATTGGTGGCATCAGAAAGTCATAAACTGCAATAATAAACGAACAAGAGGCGTTTAATGAAATCCAAGATGGCGGAGAAATATCAAGCAATTTGTATGCATGCACCACGAGCATCCAAGGATAGCCAACCTCACAATATCGATCACAACCATTCACAACGTAAACAAACACATAACCTCTACCTCCAGTGAAGTTGTCACAGTTGGCCATCCTTGAATGTTTGTGGTGCATGCATACAAATTGCTTGATATTTCTCCGCCATCTTGGATTTCATTAAACGCCTCTTGTGAGTTTATTATTGCATTTTATGACTTTCTGATGCCACCAATGGACTTTTCAGGCGATTTTACATTAGATGAAACACTCTTAATCGTTGTAGCAAAAGTTTGCAACAGACCCATTTCGAGCGGGCCAGCCATGAAAAGAACTTTTGGGATATACTGCACATTCATAAGTGTATGTGTCACAGGCAAATCGCAATCTTAGGCAAATCGCAATCTTAGGCAAATCGCAATCTTAGGCAAATCGCAATCTTAGGCAAATCGCAATCTTAGGCAAATCGCAATCTTAGGCAAATCGCAATCTTAGGCAAATCGAAATCTTAGGCAAATCGCAATCTTAAGCAAATCGCAATCATTATTAGGCAAAGAGCAAGCCGCTTATTTACTTTTAGAAAAAATTTAGGACAAGCGTAATGGTGACTTACAAAACAATTATATCGAGACTTGATTTATCATTCTAAAGCTAATAAGCTAACTGTCGTATTGATATCCACAAATTAAGATTTTTTCAACTGGTCCTCTTTTTGTGAACTTTTAAATTGATTGAATTCAGTGTTCAAACACACTTCATGTGAAACACCGTGCATGGGTAAAGAACTGATCAAAATAAACCAAATCTGATGAAATCACCATTTTCTTCAGCTTATTAGCTTTCAAATGAGCTAAACTAAATCTCAATACAATCATTTTCTAAATCACCATTACACTTGATCTGAGTTTTTTTTCTGATAGTAAATAAGCAGCTTGCGATTTGTATAGGCAAAGAGCAAGCCGGTTGCGATTTGCCTGCGACATAGGTATATGCACGGCAATTGAGCGAAATCTTCAACCAGTGCCGTGGCGTGCAATTTGGCAGCGTGGTATTTGGTTCATTTAAACCTATGTAAAAAACTCGAATGCGAAGGTGTTCACTGAACACCCGACACTTCGATATTTTTCATGGGTTTAAATGGCCGAACTGCAACGTTGCCAAATTGCACACTACGCCATACTGTCTTCAGCAAAATGTTTAGATGGTCCCGACGTCCGTTGCACGAAAGAAAAGTTTGTTTTTCGGTAAAACTGAAATAAAAAGTCAAGTTGAAAAAAAAATGTTTTTCTCGTTTTTTTATTTCTTCATATTTGATTCAAGTTTTTCCCTTTTTTCCAATCCTTGCCCTATAATATTAAGTCGGTGTCAATTTGCTCCAGAATGGCGCAAACAAAATAACTCCGATTTAGAACACAATATTTTGTCCGTTGGGTGAAATAACCAACACACAACGCTTGATCTTAAAATAGTTCCCCCAAGCGCCATTTTAAAAGGACGAGCTTGTTTTACATGTCACTAACTCAAAGAACAAACGTCCGAATTTCAAGTATCAAGTATTTATTCAATGTTTATCCCTCTGCGTATAATATTTGAAAATTATTTTATATCAAAAAGGGAGTGGAAGCGAATCATTATAGAGGAGAATATAAAAGACTGTTTCTAGGGCTGCGTCCCCTAAATCATATCATTTATAAAGGGGAGTGCTTCAAAGTATACTCTCGTCAACGGCTAACAATACGTTCCTCTGAAAGTGTTTATATGTCATTCCGGTAGAGCCGATTAAGCAACTAAATATACGAATGAGATGGGGGGGGGGGGGTGTTGCGAGTAAGGCCCTCCGAACAGAGAGGAGAAGAAATTAATACAACGAGACGAAGGGCCCTTCGAAGCTGAGGTGTGCTCTTCCTGGAAAATCCAATTCAAATCACAGTACTAATTTTTAAAAAAGAGCACAACCCAAATTTGATGAGTCCTTATCATGGGGTCTGCCTCAATTCATTCAAAGAATCACAGTGGATGTCCTTTTTCAATGAAGGGCCCCCGAGGATGGGAGGGGTCAGAATGGGTCGCGGGAAGCTGCTGACGTAAAAAAAAAAAAAAAAAAAAGTTGAGTTGACAATATAAACGCCAAGAAATTTACGAAGGGAGGGGGGGGAGGGGGAGGCTAGGGAACTGATACTTTTCACTCTCAAAAATTGAACTCGCGGGTCGGCGCGGCGCGGCGGCGGGTCCCTTCCATTAGAAGGGCGTTGTTACGTTACGAGTGAGCAGAGAGAGGGCAGCGCAGGGAATATAACTCATATTATCTGATCCCTTTGATTATTATCCTGGAAAGGGTGGTCCGCCATTTTGCCTCGCAATTCATCCCTCCCCTAGGTTGCTCAGTTTCGCCATTATTTCAAGTTCGTTTGATCTGGAGCTGTAGGGGACTGAGGGGTCGCCGGTCGCAGCTCACGCGGAGCTTCGAGGGATAGAGGGATGCTTTTTAATGAAACAACCGGAACGTGCGAGCTTACAAATGGTTAGTATGTGTCCCGTCGAGTGAGGGCAAGTCGGAGGGGGTGGAGCGTTGCTAAGGGGAGAAGGGGTTTAGGGGATTCAGGGGCACGATTATACCAATGTCACTCAGACTCAAAGAAAACGCGTTACGCTGTGAACTGGGTGGCTGCTAGTTGCTACTGGTTTTTTTGAACCATGTACTTTGTGCAATGAATATAAATGGAGCTCTTGCTAACATTAGGTGAATTTTCGCGATCGAATATCATAAACAATACCAACCTCACTATACATATTCGAGGAAACTCAGTTGTGTTTTTAGATGTGTATTCGGGGCATCGATGGCATCACTTCGATTTCGAATTCACCTCTGGACTTGAATTCAAAATCGAATTGATGCCATCGATGACTGAAAACACCGAAAAAGTTCGAAAAATACGATCCAGTTTCGTGTCATCCACTGTTGTCATACGTATAGTTGGCAATGTTGTTGTCGAATATATGTAATAAGCGATTCCTGATTGAATAGTTGATTCTTGAGTAACATCCAGCGAAACCCTGGTAGTAGTGTTCCATGAATTTCCAAGACCAAAATTCCGTGGACATTATTTCCGTAGGCGATTATTATTTTTCCATAAAATCCATGGAATTCTGTGGGCAAAATATAATTTTTCCATAACATCTCATGGAGTTCCGTGGGCCATTCATGGAATTCTATAGAGATTATCCTTGTCATTTTATGGAAAAATAATAATTGCCCACGGAAATAATGCCCACGGAATTTTGGTCATGGGAATTCATGGAACACTTTTACCAGGGAAATTATTATAAGCGCCTTAAAAAAAGAAGACATTTACTCACAGACTTACAGAATGACTTTAAAGTAAAATTATGAGAATTATTGAGAATTTTAGTAATGGGCAGATTAGGGCAAATAGAAGTGTAATCGATTGAACGATTACTGGGTAATCGGTTATCGTCAAACCTTTGGATGGTAATTAAATGTATTCTTCACTGATAAATAGTAAACTTTAGGGTCTTTTCGATTAGACCTAATTCTTCTGCAACTAGTTTGATGGGTGGCTTATAAAAATTCAGCCCTGATTACCATAAAATCATCCTCCGAAAAAACGACGATTACGATTACTTGGTAATCGTGTTATCGATTACCACCCCCATTTGCCTAACTCTGGTAATGGAGCTTTTGCAAATTTTTGCTGGGGCAAATGAACAGTCCAATCTGATGTAAAAACCAGCAAAAGTCAGGAAAAATTACACTAAAAAAGTTAAAATTCAGTAATAAACTCTCAAAACTGCTATGACGGTAAGATTGTAATGGCGGTTCAACTCAGGTATCATGGGAGATTCCTGTCTATTAAGTCACTTTCTCCACGGAAACACAGAGATACCTACGTCTCAATTTAACTAGGAATCTCCCATAATACATGCGTCTTTCCGTCACTAAGCCCGATTCTGAGAGTGAATTTTGCGATTTTTAAGTGTACTCATCGTCATTTTTACAAGCTTTTATGCGGGAATCAACTCTTCAATCCCCTGGAGCAAAAGTTTGTTTGCAAGAGTCCCATTCCAAAAAACAAGAAAACTAAATATTTTTAGTCCATAATTAAAACGATTTTTTCTTCTGCGCGCGAAATTGAAGTTTAGGTGAAAAAAAAATTCAAAAATCAGAGATTCAGAAAATCTGTCCTACATCTGAGAGAGAGGAATATCAGAGGATAGAAAAACAATCTAAAAAAGTATGCGTGGAAAATCAAAAGAATGAGAAAAAGTGATGACGATCAGTGTCGGCTCGTGAAATGCGATAAATCGATGACCACTCCATTGAAAACCAAAGAAAAGTATCGATTTCTCGGGGGTTCAATTGCACCCCCTGATGATCAATACTTTTCTATGGTTTTCAATAAGTATACATCGATATATCGCATTGCACGAGCCGCCACTGCTTGTGATGCTATTTGGGAACAATATCAACGCCATTTGAATCTATGCTTAACAATCGATTTCTGGTGAAGCGCTGTTTCACTTTCGAATCGATTGTTTTACATACAATAAAATGGAGGGCGAACATTGTTGCCAAATTGCACGAGCCGCCACTGGACGATATGAGTCATATCATATGACAGTGGAGTGGAACTGAAGAGATATCTTACCTTTCCCCTTTCTTTGTCAAAATCACATTCTCTATTTGCAGCACCCAAATGGTATCCGTTTGATCCAATATTGAACACTAGTTGAAGGTTTGTACCGGTCGCCACGAAAGCCTGTTACAAAGAATGAATTGATTTTTTTAATTTTTATAAATGCAATTTTTAAAATGAAAGCTTAATAAATCCCATATGTGCCCAGAATTATTTGACATTTTTTGGGTGTTTTTCTCAATAAACACAATTTGAGAACTAAAAACACGAAAAAATTAAAAAAACGGAAATTTATTGGGGCAGCTAAATACGAGCTAAAAACACTCAAAATTGGTTTTTGAATAAATTTGGTACAAATTAACTGAAATTTGGTCCAAAAATAACCCACTGGGCATATATGGGATAAGTAGACGTCCTAACAACAAAAGTTAAACTCTGAAGAAAAAAAAAAAAAAAAAAATCATCTTATCCATAAAAGACGTGATCATTTGAACGCGCTCAGCCGCATTGGCGCATCCAGGAATCCATCCGTCTCTCTTTTCCCCCATTAAAATGTGTGTGTTAGAAAAAGACAAATTAGAGGCATTTATGTGATATTTATACTCCCTCTTCTACCCTCTTCTAACACATTCATTCAAATGGGAAAAGAGAGAGAAGGACGATTTCCTGGATCCAGTGATGCGCTCGAGGCGGCTTCATCGAGGCGTGCACGCAGAATCTTCACGGAAAATAAAATTGCTAAACTCTTGATGACATTCAATGAAAATGTCTGCCCATGACAAGTGTGAGAAAGGCAACAACATTGAACAGAGTTAAAATACAGCAACTTTGAAACTAAATATGTATGAAATAAGGTTAAAATTACTAGAATTGTAAAAATTGCCGCACTGAGCACGCAAAGACGCAATATTTTGGAAACATTTTAAAAAACTGTCACCAACTCACCAAATCACAGGAACTATTTTGAAAATGTTTCTAGAATAATTTGAATAATAGTTATAATAATAATTTTAAAATAGATTGAAAAAATTCTTTTTGAAATTGTGGAAGACAGAACGTATCATTAAATATGGACCAATAAGAAATTCCTCTTGAAATCAACAGAATTCTACTTCGTTCATCGATTCTTTCTGATGAATTATCACAGCGCTTTATTGGATCAGTAGAAGAACTCTGGTAATTCCAAAAGAACTTTCTTTTCAACCGTGAAAACTTTTGAGAGTTCCAGTAATTCTGAAATAATTTTCTTTTTAGTCCATGTTTAGTTTTCGTTTCGTTTTGTTTTTTCCTGCGGGTCTTCCTTGTAACTGTTTTTAGATACTGCACCAACTGATGCATCACCTTGAAGAAAATTATTCAAATAAAAAATAATGTTCAACCAGGAAAATTGTATTTAAAGATTTAAACAGAAGGTACCACGTAACGCGTCTTTGCAACCATCGGCCATTAATACCTATAATTAATTTCTATACCCCTTCAGTCCGTAGGCATATGATCATCGCAAATGAGCCCAGCTTTAGGATTTTGGAAACGTGACAATGCTTTTTACAAGAGTGATATCGCCGATTATACATGTTTTCAAAATAGTAAAATTGGTAAACATGCGTATCAGAAAACTAATTAATACCAAGTGAGTGAAAGTGTCATCATGGACTTACTATTTCCGTGTGTCCTTCTCTACATCCATTTTGAAATCTCACTTGTCTTTCTTCGGCGGGTCTATCTCTATATCCAGTATATCGCACCTGTGGACAGAAAAGAGAAGAGACATTAATTAATAAGATTCATCGACTAGAAAAAAATATGCACTTGTTGTATCGCGTCTCGTCATTTCGCGTTCAGCTTTGGGGGGGGGGCGAAAATCTGATGACTTTTTTTTTTCTTTTGCTCATCAATATAATTTTAGAGCCATAGAGCCGGCTTTGGGGGGGGGGGGGGCAAAAATCTGATGACCTTTTTTTTTGTTGTTGCTCATCAATATAATTTTAGAGCCTTTTTTTGCTCATTAATATCCTTCGTTTCCGTTTTTGAGCCTGGCTTCAAATCCTCGGGGGAGGGCAAATGCCCCCCCTGCCCGCCCCCCTGCCCCCCGCAAATGACGCCCCTGCCTGGGAGTGAAAATAAGCGGTGTAATACGCAATCTGGCAACGACGCGCATCTTGTCAATTCAAACCCTCAAAAAAATATTGAACTATATAGACTAGCTGTTTTGGTACAGCGATAATATATATGATATCGATTGCCGTTCGAGGACCTCTGATTCCAAACAAACTCTGATGATTGATCGGGCAATTTGGCAGCAATGTTTTTCTTCCATCTGACCCATTGTGAAACAATCGAATGCTGGTGAAGCAGCGCTTCTTTATCAAATCGATTGTTTTACCTGGAATCAATTGGAAGCAAGACGTTGTTTCAAAATTACACGAGCCGCCACTGTCTGATTGTAATTTCTCAGGAAAAGAGCATTTTAGAACGGAAATTTTGGATGTTACATCAAGAAATTTATGCGACCTTTCTGCGGCTTGAATTCTAAGTGAAATGCATAGTTATGCATGGCGACACGACTAATAGTACAGGCTACTATTTGCGCTAACCCTATCTTACACAAAAGTGGGTAGGTAGGTAAATATTCCTACTCCTCTGTGTTAATTTTGCCTATTCCTCTAATTGAAGGCGAACTAAACATACTTTTACGAATGTTAACAATTTGGCGTCGCTTACTAAAAGAGAATCAATGATTTACGCTAACCCTATATTACACACAAGTGGGTAGGTAGGTAAATATTGCTACTCCTCAGTGTTCATTTTGCCTATCCCTCTAATTGAAGACGAACTATGAACATAATTTTACAAATGTTAACAATTTGGCGTCGCTTACTAAAAGGAATCAATAATGATTTACGCTAACCTATCTTACACAAAAGTGGTTAGGTAGGTAAATATTCCTACTCCTCTTTGTTCATTTTGCCTATTCCTCTGATTGAAGGCGAACTAAACATAATTTTACGAATGCAACAATTTGAACGTCGCTTACAAAAAAGGAATCAACGATTTGCGCTAACCCTATCTTACACCAAAGTGGGTAGGTATAGGTAAATATTCCTAATCCTCAGTGTTCATTTTGCCTATCCCTCTAATTGAAGGCGAACTAAACATAATTTTACGAATGTTAACAATTTGGCGTCGCTTACTAATAATGAATCAACGATTTGCGCTAACCCTATCTTAAAAGTGGGTAGGTATAGGTAAATATTCCTTCTCCTCTGTGTTAATTTTTGTCTATCCATTTAATTGAAGGTGGAATAAACATAATTTACGACTGTTAACAATGTAGACTGTGGAGTCACTTACGAAAAGGAATCAACGCAAGCCCTTGCTGTCTAGCTGAACTGTCGATAAATAGACAGCCACGAATCGTACAGTTACAGATAGACATAAAACTAACTCTTCAAACTTATCGCGATTCAAAATGTTTGATTGCATACATGCAATTATTTCGATTTTAAAATAAGGAAGTAAGAAATTGAAACCGAGCATTATTGGCAAACACGCAGGCGCAATCACGAGGATCCAGCATTTTGCCAACCATGCATTCTCCCATTTAAACTTATGAGAAACAATCGATTTTTGAAGTGGCCACGAGGCCGCGACCCTTTCTCTAATCGATTTGTTACTCATAAATTCAAATCGGAAGAATCCACCGCTGCCAGATCGCTGGATCCTAGATCCGCATTTGATTCGTGAGAACCGTCCTGTCTCTGTTGGGTGCTACACATTCTCAATATATTCAAAACACAGCTTCGGCAACATTTTTCTGCAAGCAGGGTCAGAGAAAAAGAACATATACGTCATACGGCCCAGCCGTGACGCCGCGTTATCATTTTTAACCCTTTCAGACCGGCCACGGTCACAATTACCGAAAGACTCGTGCTTCGACAGAATGTTTCTATGTCGGTGTGGCGTACGATGTCGATTATCGGAGTCACACCACTGCGCAGGCAGTCATAATCATAGCTAATGAATTTCTCTTTCTCTCTCTCTTTCTCCATTTGGTCGCATGTGTTGGAAAAGGATACAGATAAGGAACGTCACGTGACTTCAGTCCCTGTTTCTGTTCTTTTCCAACTCATACAGTCAAATGGACAAAGAGAGAGAGAAAGAGATACGGCTATGATGACTGCGCTGCTGTATAGGATTCGGTGATTTCCACGGTGATCGGGGTGATAATTTTATTGTAATTGTAGCTCGTAATTCACGCGATTGACATTGCGCGGGGTCCTGATGTCCCAACGGAAAGAAACGCTCTCTGATCGTCACCAACAGTCTCTTTAGCTTTTTACCGCTCCGTTGCTGCGACGCGACGCGACGCCCAGCCCCGACAAACGACAAATGAGGCCGAACGAATCGCCAATCACGCCGTGCCGCGCCTCGTCGTTTTCCACGCGAGGACACGAGGGTGTCGCTTGACGATGTCGCGGGTCAACCCCTCCCACCTCCTCCCCCCCCCCCCCTCTCCCCCCAACCATCTCCTCTCTCCAGTTCAATCTGGAAACCTTTCGGATCGTATGTATAGTTACTCAGAAGCTCACCCTGGTAAAAATGTTCCATGACCAATTTTACATGGAAATAGATTTCCATGGAAACTGAGTATTTTCCCATGGAAACGGCAGCGATTTCCATGGAAACACTCCTTTTTCCATAGAAATATGCGTGGTTTCCATGGAAACACTCCTTTTTCCATAGAAATATGCGTGGTTTCCATGGAAAAATACTCAGTTTCCATGGAAATTGCTCAAATTTCCATGGAAATCTATTCCCATGTAAAATTGGTCATGGAACATTTTTACCAGGGCATTCATCCTCAAGGAGGATAAAACACTTTCACAGAAAAAAAAAAAAAAAAAAAATTGAAATTTGAGTTTACGGACTCGATAAATAAAGTCCGCAGTGTATGGGGCTCTTGCAAAATTTTGCTATAAGTAAATGAATAGTCCAATCTGATGTGAAGACCAGCGGAAATCACGAAATTTACACAAACAATAAGAAAGTCTAAAATTCAGTAATAAACTCACGTAACTGCGCCTTAACGACAATATTGCAATGGCGGAGGGGAAAAAAGACCACCCCGTCCCAAAGATGACGCCCCTTAATCACTATGCACTGATAAGAATGGATCCTCACAATGGGGCTCTTGCAAACTTTTGGTGTGAGAAAATGAATATAGTCCATTCTGATGTGAAAACCAGCAAAAATCACGAAAATCACACTGAGTAAGTCTAAAATTTAGTAATAAACTTACATAACTACATAAATGGCAAGATCGTAATGGCGGTTCGACGCAGGTATCATGGGAGATTCCTGTCTATTATGTCACTTTCTCTACGAAAACACAGGGATGTCTCAGTTTAGATAGGAATCTCCCATGGTACCTGCGTCTCTCCACCATTAAGCCCGATTCTGAGAGTGAATTTCGTGATTTTTTAGTGTACTCATCGTCATTTTCACAGGTTTTTATGCAAGAATCAACTCTTCAATCCCCTATAAAGCAAAAGTTTACAAGATCCCCGTTGTCATTTGGACCTAGTAAATCCCACATTTGTCGATTCATCATTTGTTTATCAGCAAGGATGTGTTTTTCTAAATGATGGTTCATGTGGCTTTGAGCGCTCAGAAATCACCATAGTGAGTCAAGGGATGATTTTCAGCCTCTTTTTTTTGCAGTTGGACTACTTTTCATGAAACCGGCAATTTAAATATTTTCAAAATTAAAAAAAAATTGATAGGCTCGAAAGTCAATTTCAACCCAATTTTCAAGGATTTGGCGTATTTTATTTCCTTGAAAGTGCGCTGGGTTAGGAGATAATTTTCAACCCCTAATTTGTTGATCTTGCGGAGCTCACCTGTGGGTTATCGCGACATCTCTTCCCAGTGGCGCACGCGGGGGGGGGGGGGCTAAGGGGGCTGAAGCCCCCCCAGACCTCCGGTTTTTGGGGGTGGAGGGGAAGGGGGGAACAATTTTTAGTCAAACGCTCATCAGTGCGAGCCCCTCCCAAGAAAAATCCTGTGTACGCCACTGTCTCTTCCGTCAGGTATAAATGCACAACAAAGGATTATGATCGCTATAAAAGCTGGGAATAAACTTTAAATGACAATTTAAAATGCTAATTTAGAGGAACAAGTTGCGATTAGCAATACAATTGTTGATGGAACAAACAATATTGCTAAATCAGCAATAACTTTTGCTAAATTAGCATTTTAAAAAATGCGATTTTTGCCATTTAAAGAGTAATCCCGGTTTATAGCAATTTTTTTTTTTTTTTTTTTTTTTTTTTTTGTGCAATTTTATCACGAATATTTTTACTGTAATAGAAAATATCGATTGCTATGTAAGGTGGATCAGTCTAACTTTAATCTAAAATTTAATTATAGATATTTCTGCGACGACTTCGTTGAGAGAAAAACGAAAAATACTTTCTCATCAAGAGCCGTCCAATGACATCGACATGTAGGCGGTTTGCTCGTATCACTCTTTTCAATCTTCAAAATAATCAAAATCGCAAATTTCAGACAAATTATTGAATTATATGAAATGAGTACATTTGCACTTTCTGTTTCTAACTTGTTATTATTTTTTTTTTGTACTCTTACCCCATCACACGTGAAAACAGCCAGTATGGTACCAAAGCACCTTGAAAAAAAAATCACAAACCTAATATATCTTTTTATTGCAAAATCTCGGAAAATAAGCGAAAAATCGAAACCCATCGGCGGATCCAGGAATTCGTTCTCTCTCTCTTCTCCTAATAGACTGCGTGTATTGAAAAAGGAAAGAATAGGGCCATTAGGGGCAGTTACGTGCTTTTTGCCCCCTCTTCTATATTTTTCCGTCACATGCATTCAAATGCATGGTCAGAGAGAGAGAGAGAGAGAGAGAGAGAGAGAAGGACAATCTTCTGGATCCGCTAGTGTCGGAACCATTCATAAGTTTCAACTAGCTCAAATTCAGAGGCTATAAACTCATATAGCTAAATATCCGTACTCCGCAGTTCTTATTTTGCCTATCTCGGTAATTGAAGGCGCTTTGTGAAATATTTTTACCTTTTTTTACAAGTGTTAACGATTTGGAGTCGCTTTCACTGCGAATTAGAGATACGAAATCCTCAAGAACTCGCAGGCGTGGTTATTGGATGTGTTAAAAAAGTTATGTGTAAAAAGTTGTGTGATGCATGGAAAAAAAAGATTAGTGAAAATAACCATACGGATACCTGATTTTGGCACCTGCTAGATGTTATGGTTAACTTGACCAGAAGTATGGTACGTTTACCGATACTTTGAGTAAATTCGACATGCAATCAGTTAACATCATCTAGTACCTAGTCAAAACATAGTATACTTCTGGTTAACATTACCATAACATCTAGCAGGTGCCAAAATCAGGTATCCGTATGGTTATTTTCACCGTAGTTTTTTTTCCGTGTGTGTAAAATCTCTAGAAATGAAATTAGGCATAATGCACATGACTAAATATGTCGTAATTAAATGTTGAAAGTTTAATGGAATAATTGAAAATTTTAAATCATCAAAAAAAGTGTCTGTTATTGGACCTGTGTTTGTTACCACTGCGATTCGCCTTAACCACTTGTTAAATCTAAAATGTTGCAAAAATAAACAAAAAATCCTTCTTTTTTAAAGTTCACTGAAATGATTTTCATTCTTCCACGGACCCAACGTCCCCCTCAAGAAACCTCCTAGTCAATGGTTGGGTTGACTGAAATTTTGCCTGTTTGTTTTTTGTTTTTTTCTCTCTCCATCTATTACCAAAGCCCATGCAACTACATAATTTCCTCCTCCTTTTTCTTATTGCATTATATGACTGGTTATTATTCATAATAATTAGATACCTATAATGTTGTTACTTTTCAATGCTACGACATATTGGCGCAATTTAAATACTTATATCGTGTCCAAAACCAAAAATTTGTTTAAAGGCATCAACCAAGAAATGAGTACTTAACCCGGCAAAAAAATGGACGTTCATCAACGTCCTCAAGACGTCCGCAGGGCATTCAAAGGAAATTTTGAAAAATGCTAGAACTTATCTGAAGCGCTTTCTTTTGACCTTAATAAGGTGATCAGCGAAAAAAAAAAAAAAATATTACGTCCAAATCACATTTTTTTTTTTTTTTTTTTTTTTTTGCGGAAAACCCGTTTTATTTTTTTGCATGAGGTTATTTAATTTTTAAACGACGTTCCTTTTACTTTCATTGTGATGCACTTGAAAAAGTCTGTGCTTCAGGGTGTGATTATTATTATTTGTATTTCTTTTATTTATTTATTTATTTATTTATTTATTTATTTATTTTTTTAACCTATTATAAATAATTTCCTTCTCCTTTTTTAACGTTTGTAATATAATTATTTATTATTATTAGACTTTATTGTTGTTACTTTTCAATGCTGCGCTGTTTCATTGGCACAGTTTATAGACTTATCGCGTGCCCCAAACCATCGATTTATTCAGTTGAAAGACATCAACCACTGATAAACTGTTTTATCTTTATGTGAGTTTATTTTATTTTAAAACGTTGTTCCTTTATCTGCATTCCAATGCATTTGCGTTTGAAAAAAAGCCTGTGCTTTTGTGCTTGTTATCATTGATTACCCAACGAACACTTTCACACATGAAATTTAATCTGCGGGAGACTCCCAGACCCCCTTTGATATTTTCATCCAGATCCAAAGATCAATTTTTGAAATATTGAAATTTGTCCTTTTTTTGACCCATTTTTCCATTGATTTGAATGGAAAACCATTTTTCATCCATAACTAACCTAAAATTTTAAATTTCAAAAACACAAAAAAATCCCTCTGCGGAATGTTAACAGCAACATCTCTGCAAAATTTGGATGCATATAGGTCAATAATTAAAAAGTTGTGCTGGGTTTCACGTACAATTGTAATTTTGTTTTCTATTTCAATACAGCAATATTTTTATTCTTATATATCATTCTTTTTTTTTTAATTTATTCAAGTATTATTATTTTTTTTTTAAAGGCAAAAATACACCAATTCTATAATTCACTATAGGATGACATCCCCACCCCTCTAATTCTTGGACCCCATTCCAACCCTAAACTCCCTTCTAAAAAGTGAGTACTTTGCAGATAAACAAAAATGGTTCTGACATAAATTCAATGAAAATTTGATTTTAGAGCCCCAACAATTTTTTAAAATTTTGCCTCTCAGAAAGGCTATCTCAAAATGTCTGTAGCGCGACCACTATCAAATGATACATCAATGGGGCAGTTGCAAGGGTCTGTAATTGTGTGTTTTTTATAAAGAAAATAATGATATTTGATGAGCTGAGAACAATGGTGCCTTTGGTTTTGGAGATACACACAAGTAAAGTTTGAAAAAATGGTGGGCGTAGTGACGTCACTACGCGGAATTCCCATTTAACACAATGTATTTTGGGCCAAAATTGCATCTTCGGAGCAATGAGACGTAATTAGAAACCAAAGGCATCTTTGTACTCAGCTCATCAAGTAATTTCATTTTCTTTATAAAAAACGCAACATTTCAGACCCTTGCAACTACCCTATTGAAAGAGCATAAAAAACTAAGCATTTTGGAGTAAGTCGGAGATCGATATCGTTTTTCTTATTCGAGATATCGAATTTTTAGGATAGATTTAAATTGAACTTTAAAATTACATCACTTCTAAAATTCACTATAGGACGACTCCCCCACCCCTCGAATCCTTGGACCCCATTCCACCACCCGCACTAGACCATATCCAATCAGAGGTTGGATCCATCACTGAACAATGAACATCACAGGGCACTTTCGTTATCCGGAGAGGGGGTTATCACTGCAAAAATCGCCACGACTTACCTCACTTTCTCTGCTTAAACGTCTAAAAAGTTCGTCCGACTCGAATTTGGCTTTCTGGTCGGGCACCACGCGGGGCATTTTGAAGAAAAACCGCGGTTTGGGCTGCTCGTAGAGCCCGATCGAATCGAAGGGCAACATGCCTGAGAGCGCGCTCGGATCGTTCACTGAGAGCATTGTGAATCACACTGAATTCACTCACGGACCATCTAACCTCGATGACCCGCATTTCCTGAGTAAATCCTCGAGGGGCGGGTACCAATCCTCGCCAGACTCCGCCCCACAGACCCAATCGATGCCTTTCACTGCGACGATGTAGCTTTCGTGTCCTCTGATTGGTCCTGTCGCAGGAGGTTGTCCCGCCTGCTGTAAGCGCTCAACTTTTCCGTTTTCTTTCTTTTTTTTATTATTATTACTATACGCATGTACATATATTTCATTCATTTTTTTTTATTACAGTATTGCACAGTGTCCAGACGTTTATTTCAAGATGAGTCCCGACTAAATTACGTTTTGTAAACAAATTCATAGCTCTTATCAAGATTACTTATAGGAAGCTCACAAAGTCACAACTCACTTGCAAATCTAAGGCTGCGCAAGTTCGCGACTTGAACGATAGTTGACTAACGCAACGTCTGTACACTTAAGCCGTCTGCAGTGGCGTCGCGTGCAATTTGGCAACAATATATTCTATCCATTTAAATTCATGTAAAAGATCGAATTCAGGGGGTTCACAGTGCACAAGGAAAATTCGATATATTTAATGAGTTTAAATGGAGCAGCTGCATTGTTGCCAGATGGCACGCGACGCCACTGGCCGTCTGTTCAGTGGCGAAGCGTGAAATTTGGCAACAATATATTCTATCCATTTAAATTCATTTAAAAGATCGAATTCAGGGGGTTCACAGTGCACAAGGAAAATTCGATATATTTAATGAGTTTAAATGGAGCAGCTGCATTGTTGCCAGATGGCACGCGACGCCACTGGCCGTCTGTTCAGTGGCGAAGCGTGAAATTTGGCAACAATATATTCTATCCATTTAAATTCATGTAAAAGATCGAATTCAGGGGGTTCACAGTGCACAAGGAAAATTCGATATATTTAATGAGTTTAAATGGAGCAGCTGCATTGTTGCCAGATGGCACGCGACGCCACTGGCCGTCTGTTCAGTGGCGAAGCGTGAAATTTGGCAACAATGTATTTTCGTCATTTAAATTCACCAAAAAAGTCGAACACTTCAGTCATCGGTGATGACCAGGGATGTCGACCTTTCTAATGTGTTTAAATGGGAAAAAGGGACGTTGCCAAATCGCACGCCTCGGGCGACTGCGGTCTGTTTCTATCCGTTCGTGGTTCACAGAAGTTAATGTAGTCCTATATGGAAGACTGTGAATGACTGCGCGGACGGTTGTGTAGAAGAAAAAAAAATATGTTTTTGGCTGTACGGGGATTTTCAGACAAAATTCGTTAGAAATATTGACTTCGAGCACAATTTAATAATAATAATAAACGAAAAAAAATAAATAAAAAATAAGAAGAAGGAGAGGACAAATCGGTAAAAATCGGCCACAAAGAGCCCCAAGCCTCCGTGTTTGTGGACGATAATCGTGGGTAATCGCTCGCAGTGGTTTCGCACCGTTCGCAAAACTCCACAAGATTTTGTGTGAACGACTGCGAACATAAAAAAGACAGCTTTACATTGTTTTTCTCTGTGTTTTTCGAATATCGCTGATTGCAGTGTAATTTGTAGGAGCGAAAATGTAGGAAATTCCTTCTACTCCGTGTGTTTGCACAGCGCCGCGCCGGACCCCGATTTAATTAATTTTGCTACATTGCGTTGTTATGACCAGCACAGCGTCCTTGATACGATGCATTATATGTACAGAGAAAAAATACACAAAAATAAAACAAACAAAAAAACAAAAAACAAAAAACAAACAAAACAAAAAATACAAAAATAAATAAATAAAAAAAAACCTTATAAAACCATTGAAAAAATTTAAAAAAAAAAAAAAAAAAAAAAAAAAAACCTTGAAAACGCCGCTCTTGGCGGTGCCATGGAACTCTATACCGATAAATCCGATAGTCAACGTCTTATAAGGATATATGAACTTTTATTTTGTCTCTTTATTATTGGAGGCTTTTAAGAAAACTAGAAAATGTGTTTGGAACTCCCCCCCCCCAATATGTTCCAAGGGACTGTAGGGGTCTATGGAAAATATCAAAAATAAAAATACTGGGGTCACTTCCCTCTCTGACTTTTTTGTTTCAAAACTTTTTATAACCAGCCGTTCGCGAGAAAAGTGCCTGATAAGGGTGGTCTGGAACACCCTGTACAATTCCTTGTGAATTATAACTCAAACGGTATATAAGTGTAAAAGAGTGAAATGAGTGAGTGACCCATAATCCAATAACATGCAACATAACATTCACAGTTACTTGAAGAAAGCTGCAGAGAAATGCGGAACTCCAGTCACCCAGCGCCAAGGGCGGATACAGGGAATTGTCTTTCTCTCTCTCCTCCTCATTGAAAACGTGCGTTAGAAAAGGGCAGAAGAGGGGGCCAAAGTCACGTGATGGCCCCCTCTGCTATCCTTTTCTAACGCATTTGTTCAAACGGAAGAAGAGAGAGAAAGACAAATGCCTGTATCCGCCAGTGTCCAGCGCGGCGTCGCATCGCATCGCGTCGCGTCACTTGCAAGATGTAAACCGCAAATGAGTGACACAAAGGTATTTCACTGTTGAGAAATAACGCCGGAAGAAACAATCGAGCTAAAAAAAAATGAACTCCAACCCCAAAAAAGAATCCGCAAAAGCCTACAGGTCCAGTCATGGATCGCGCTACAGCTACACATTGAATCAGGAGATTAGGTAGTTAACTATTCATACTTGACGGTATTGGTTTGGCCTGTATCAAAAAATGAAGGCGCATCATGACAAATCGCTCTTGAGTTTTGATCATAAAGTCTGCTCCGCGGTGGAAACCTATAATGGCTGTCTGTGAAAATGTGTAATGGAAAACGTTTGAGCACGAATAAGTGGAATAAGTTGTAAAAACGTATTTATAGATGCACTTTTGGTGATTTTTACGGCTTAACGACATAGTGTGTCCGGCTGTTATGATCGTAAAACCAGGTTTTCTCATCATAAGACCTCTTATTCACCCCTTCCGCAAGGTTTCCCAAGTATTTGGACCCGCTGATTTCAAATTCGGCCTTAGTTTTTACTCAAAACGCATGCTTTCTTCGGAATTCCGAATTTTTTGCTCAGAAGGTGTAATTTTGAATTTACGTAAATTCTAGGCCAGCTTAATGAAAACTGATCGCATCTTTGAAATCAGCGTCTCAAAATACACAAGATAGCGATGACGAAGTGAAATTGTAGGTGTAGAATTATTCTAAAACACTAAAAATTAGTAAAATTAACACTGATGGATGATGGTGACTGTGCCGAACATATTATGTCGTTTTTGATGCTTACTTATATTTGGTCATGCTCATCGCTTATGGTATATGAAATGGGTGAAAACGCTCGCAATCTTGATTTCTTAGTTCATACTGAGCATAGGAGCGTGAAACGAGGACTTAGGGACTATACCTTTCAAAAGAAAGTACCTCGGTAGAAATTTTTACTCCTTCAAATATCGGTAAGCTTTGAGCAATTTTGTGACTTTCAAAGTGTTCAAGAACTAAGCAGAATGTCCATTTTAGAAGCACTTCTTGAAAAATCATAAATTCTATTGAAAACAACGGAAAAATTTAACAATAATAATTTTGACCAGGATACTTTCTTTTGAAAGTCATAGTAGGTATACTTATCTTCCCGAAGTATCTGATAATTTAAAGTAAGAACTCGTAATTACTTTAAAATATCGAGCATGGAAAGCACGTTTTTATGCAGAAAAGTGTAATATGTTTGCGTTATAAATGTAATCTATATACTTAGATTTTCAATTATACTGATTTTAGTCAAAAGTTCACATTCGACTATAAACTATATTTTAAACTGTTAGGTAGGTACCTACTTACTTTGCGTATAATACATATGACTGGTTTTAAAAGTATAAAAGGGTTCTTGCTACAGGCAAATGAACAGTTGAAGCATATGTAAAAATCAGCAAAAGTACGAAAATCACACTAAAAAAGTCTAAAATTATGTAATAAACTACACTGCCCCGCAAAAAAAACCGGCTCACCTGGCGCGCTGGATCATTTCGCTCGAAAATGCAAAAAAAATTTCAAAATTTAAAATCGTTATAACTTTTGAACTAAGAGAGCTAAAAATATTTCAAGGCCAGGTTCGGATTCCTCATACTCTCTAGTTTTTATGCATAAGCTCAAATTTTATTTTGGTAGCTTTTCTGCCCGTATGAAGAGTTTTTCCAAACCCTCGCGAAAACTGTTTTTTTGGAGCACATCTGTAAAAAGTTACTCAAACTTCTCACATCTCTTTGGGATAAAGTAGCATAGATAGACAAAATCTGAGACATGCATCAGATTCCTCAGAGTCAGGGCTATCGACCTGAGTACCTCAGTTTTGTCTACAAAATTTTTTTAGGGTCGGAAAATGCACTTTTCCGAGACCATGTAAAAACCGCTTCTGAACACCCAGTTTACACATGCGAAAAGATGTTAAAAGTTCAAACCGTCATAACTTTTGAACGAAGAAAGCTAAGAATATTTCAAGGCCAGGGTCGGATTTCTCACATTCTCTCGTTTTTTATGCATAAGCTTAAACTTTTTTTCCGTAATTTTTACGCCCGTGTGAAGAGTTTTTCCAAACCCTCGTGAAAACTGTTTTTTTGGAGCAAATCTCCAAAAAGTACTCAAACTTGCCACATCTCTTCGGGCAAAAAGAGCATAGATAGACAAAATCTGAGACATGCATCAGATTCCTCAGAGTCAGGGCTATCGACATGGTTACCTCAATTTTGTCTATGAAATTATTTTAAGGTCGGAAAATGCACTTTTCCGAGACCATGTAAAAACCGCTTCTGAACACACAGCTTTACACATCCCGCTCAAAAATGCGGAAATATGTTAAAAGTTCAAATCGTCATAACTTTTGAACCAAGTAAGCTAAGAATATTTCAAGGCCAGGGTCGGATTCCCCACTACTCTCTGTTTTTTATGCATAAGCTTAAACTTTTTTTCCGTAATTTTTACGCCCGTGTGAAGAGTTTTTCCAAACCCTCGCGAAAACTGTTTTTTTGGAGCAAATCTCTAAAAAGTACTCAAACTTGCCACATCTCTTCGGGCAAAAAGAGCATAGATAGACAAAATCTGAGACTTGCATCAGATTCCTCAGAGTCAGGGCTATCGATATGGTTACCTCAATTTTGTCTATAATATTATTTTAAGGTCGGAAAACGCTCTTTTCCGAGACCATGTAAAAAACGCTTCTGAACACCCGCTTCAAGGCCCGGGTTTAGAAGCGGTTTTTAATGGTTGAAAAAGCGTTTTCCCACCTTAAAATAACTTTTGACAAAATTTAGATAATTCATAGCACTGGTCGGATATCTGATGCATCTCTAGTTTTGTTATCTAGCTAAAATTTTTTTTCCCCAAGATTGTGGCAAGTGTTTAAAAGTTTTTAAATTTGCTCCAAAAAAACTTTTTTTACGAGGGTTTGAAAAAGTCTTTACACGGGCGCAATTACGGAAAAAAGAAACTTAGATAAAAAACTGAGAGTATGAGAAATCCCGAGCCGGCCTTGAATATTCTCAGCTTTCTTGTCAAAAGTTATGACGGTTTGAACAACCTATTTTCGCCCTGTTTCGCGGACGTGTAAACTGTGTTTTTAGCAGCGGTTTTTACATGTCTCGGAAAAGTGCATTTTCCGACCTTAAAATAATTTTATAGACAAAATTGAGGTAACCATGACGATAGCCCTGACTCTGAGGAATCTGATGCATGTCTCAGATTTTGTCTATCTATGCTCCTTTTGCCCGAAGAGATGTGGCAAGTTTGAGTACTTTTTAGAGATTTGCTCCAAAAAAAAGTTTTCACGAGGGTTTGGAAAAACTCTTCACACGGGCGTAAAAATTACGGAAAAAAAGTTTAAGCTTATGAATAAAAAACGAGAGAGTGTGAGGAATCCGACCCTGGCCTTGAAATATTCTTAGCTTTCTTGGTTCAAAAGTTATGACGGTTTGAACTTTTAACATATTTTCGCATGTTTGAGCGGGATGTGTAAACTGTGTTTTTAGCAGCGGTTTTTACATGGTCTCGGAAAAGTGCATTTTCCGACCTTAAAATAATTTCATAGACAAAATTGAGGAAACCATGTCGATAGCCCTGACTCTGAGAAATCTGATGCATGTCTCAGATTTTGTCTATCTATGCTCTTTTTGCCCGAAGAGATGTGGCAAGTTTGAGTACTTTTTGGAGATTTGCTCCAAAAAAACAGTTTTCACGAGGGTTTGGAAAAACTCTTCACACGGGCGTAAAAATTACGGAAAAAAAGTTTAAGCTTATGCATAAAAAACGAGAGAATGTGAGGAATCCGACCCTGGCCTTGAAATATTCTTAGCTTTCTTCGTTCAAAAGTTATGACGGTTTGAACTTTTAACATCTTTTCGCATGGTGTAAACTGGGTGTTTTAGCAGCGGTTTTTACATGGTCTCGGAAAAGTGCATTTTCGACCCTAAAAAATTTGTAGACAAAATTGACGTACTCAGGTCGATAGCCCTGACTCTGAGGAATCTGATGCATGTCTCAGATTTTGTCTATCTATGCTACTTTATGCCCAAAGAGATGTGAGAAGTTTGAGTAACTTTTTACAGATGTGCTCCAAAAAAACAGTTTTCGCGAGGGTTTGGAAAAACTCTTCATACGGGCGGAAAAGCTACCAAAATAAAATTTGAGCTTATGCATAAAAACTAGAAAGTATGAGGAATCCGAACCTGGCCTTGAAATATTTTTAGCTCTCTTAGTTCAAAAGTTATGACGATTTTAAATTTTGTAATTTTTTTGCATTTTCGAGCGGAATGATCCAGCGCGCCAGGTGAGCCGGTTTTTTGCGGGGCAGTGTAGAAGAAAAAGGTGCAACGGCAACGTAATGGTGGAGCTACGCATATGCATATACGATGTAGGTATGATATCATGGGAGATTCCTGTCTAATTTGCCTTCTTCTCTACCTACGGAAACATAGAGATACGCCTTTTAATAGGTTATGGGCCCAGATGGTTCCAATTGCGTAGCCCCTGTTCGTGTGCTTTCGGTGGTGTTCGGAAACGCGCTCTCGGTAGTGTGAGTGACTTTCGTGTGTACAAAAAAAACAAAAAAAAACAAAAAAACAAAACAAAAATTAACGCCAAAGATAATTCTCCCATGATACCTACGTAGCCATTGAGCCTGATTCTGAGAGTGAATTTTGTGATTTTTTAATGTACCTTCGAATCGTCAGTTTAACATGTTTTATACAAGAATCAACTCGTCAATCATCTGTGGCAAAAGTTTGCAAGAGCCCCATTTTAATCATCATGCAAGTTCTTTTTCTTCTTTTTCTTCTTCTTCTTCTTCTTCTTCTTCTTCTTCTTCTTCTTCTTCTTTCTTCTTCTTCTTCTTCTTTCTTTTTCCTTTCGTTAGCAGATTTTTAAGGAAGTTTCACTCTTCTTCATCTACTTTTTAATGACTTCCATCATAAATATCTCCAGAGGTGTATGCGCGGTATAGTACATTTACTTCTTTATCTAATTCTAAAACGGTTTATGGTTTTAAACACTGGAGGAATGGGGCTGTTGTTACAGGCTTTTACTGTGGACACATATCTAAGCAATTTAAGAGTAGATTCAGTCTTAAAAATAACGGTGGTAGCCCTAAAAACTAACGAAAACCTTTCCTAAATTTTTATGTAATGCTTTTATTCGCGCGATTGTAAGTAATACGGCGATGTTGCACACTATACTGCCGTGTTGCCGGAGAGAGCAGGAAGCGCGAAATTGACATTTTGAGAAAACTGACTATGAAGTTTCAAACCTAAAACTAATGAGTTCAAAAGCCTCATATTTTCACGAAACTTTCAGGAAACATCACTCAGGGTGTTTGAAATCGTTGAGATGATCAAAAACCGACAGATTTTGTCTTCAACTATAAAAAAAAATTGACGTTTTCCCTTTCATGTTACGCAAGACAGCAGTAAGTCCTATAAAATCAATGTAATAATCAAGGTAAATGACGCTGCTTTCGCGCTCTTACTGATCTCTTCCGTGACAGTGGAATACGCCGAAAAACACGGCAGGAGCAAGCTGAAGCGCGGCTTACTGCTGTCTTGCGTGATAACGTAGACTTACGCCACTTACGGCTCTCTTGCTTAACTTAACAGCAATTTTCACGTACTTACTGCTTTTCGACAGCTCTCGTTTATTGCGAAAAAGGCATATTTTCCAACTTTCTTAAGGATCAATAGATTCTACAGACTTAAATACATTGAAATTTGAAGAAATCTCAATTTCGAAAATTTGTGACTTACTGCTCTTTTTGGTAACACGGCAGAGTAAAAGGTACTCGGTGACAGTGTTGACGTTCGTACAATAATTTTTCATCGTGCGCCTTCAATTACTGGGATATGCAAAATGAACACCGCGGAGTACGAATATTTAACTAACCCCTGAATTTGAGCAAGTTTCAACTTTGATTTCTTCTGATAACCAAAGCCTAGTAGAGATAGTAGAGCTCGTTTCACGAAAGAAGGCCGACGACAGATCATGTCTGGTTTGTTCTCAAATAAGTCCATTTTATAGAATGGGCATGCGATATGGTCAGCGCCAGCCAATCGCACAACATTCAAAAATCTGGTGGGAGCGCCGACGCTCGCCGCGAGGTTAAACGCGTCTCCCAGACGACGCCAGTGGCGGCTTGTGCGATTTGGCAACAGTGTTTTTATCCCATTTAAATACATGGAAAACAATCGAAACTCGAGGAGGCTGCCAGCCTCCGCTTGAATCGATTTTTTACCGAAGTTTAAGTGGGAAAAATCCATGGTTGCCAAATCTCACGGGCCGCTACTGGACGACGCTAATGCTCCGATTGTAAATCTGATCGCGCAGATAGATTTGAAATAACCTCAAATTTATTATATTTTTTTCCCCCAGATTTTTATGATCAAAACTGTGGATGGAGGGGGGGGGGGGGGTACTTACTTATTGAAAGGCCCTCTTAGCAAGGGCAGTATAGCGGCGCGTGCATCCGTGCGATCAGGCAACAACATGTTCTCTCCATTTAAATCTTTGTAACATACAAACGATCTTCAGGAGGTGTAATTGCACCCCCAATATATCGATACTTTTGCATACGTTTAAACGGAAAATTAGAATGGTTGCCAAATATAGCTCGAGCCACAACTGAGTAAGGGCTGTGTTATATTGCATGGGGAAAATAGACTTACGAGCAGACCTGCTCTTTTAGCGGCCTTTTAATCGCCACGTAGCTCAGGGTTCTCAAAACGTCTCCTTTGCTCTTCCGGGGTAGCGCCCATGTTATTTCAAAGGGGAAAATAGACTTACGAGCAGGCCTGATCTTTTTTCGTGGTATTAATTGCCAACGCGGCTCAGGATTCTCAAAACGCCCCTCTGCTATTCCTAGGCACCGCTTATGTAATTTTGCATGGGAAAATAGACTTACGAGCCGGCCTGATCTTTTTGCGGCCTTTAAATCGCCAACAAGACTTAGGGCTCTCAAAACGTCCCCTCTGCTCTTCCGGGGTAGCGCCTATGTTATTTTGAATGGGAAAATAGACTTACGAGCAGGCCTGATCTCTTAGCGGCCTTTTCATCGCCACGTGGCTCAGGGCTCTCAAAACGCCCCCTCTGTTCTTCCGAGGCACCGCTTATGTAATTTTGCATGGGAAAATAGACTTACGAGCCAGCCTGATCTTTTTGCGGCCTTTATATCGCCAACAAGACTTAGGGCTCTCAAAACGTCCCCTCTGCTCTTCCGGGGTAGCGCCTATGTTATTTTGAATGGGAAAATAGACTTACGAGCAGGCCTGATCTCTTAGCGGCCTTTTCATCGCCACGTGGCTCAGGGCTCTCAAAACGCCCCCTCTGCTCTTCCGAGGCACCGCTTATGTAATTTTGCATGGGAAAATTGACTTACGAGCAGGCCTGATCTTTTAGCGGCCTTTTAATCACCTCGTTGCTCAGGGTTCTCAAAATGTCCCCTTTGCTCTTCCGAGGCACCGCTTATGTAATTTTGCATGGGAAAATAGACTTACGAGCCGACCTGATCTTTTTGTGGCCTTTAAATCGCAAACAAGACTTAGGGCTCTCAAAACGCCCCATCTGCTCTTCCTATGCAGCGCTTATGTAATTTTGCATGGGAAAATAGACTTACGAGCAGGCCTGATCTCTTAGCGGCCTTTTCATCGGAACGTGGCTCAGGGCTCTCAAAACGCCCCCTCTGCTCTTCCGAGGCACCGCTTATGTAATTTTGCATGGGAAAATAGACTTACGAGCCGACCTGATCTTTTTGCGGCCTTTAAATCGCCAACAAGACTTAGGGCTCTCAAAACGTCCCCTCTGCTCTTCCGGGGTAGCGCCTATGTTATTTTGAATGGGAAATTAGACTTACGAGCAGGCCTGATCTTTTAGCGGCCTTTTAATCACCTCGTTGCTCAGGGTTCTCAAAACGTCCCATCTGCTTTTCCGAGGCATCGCCCATGTTATTTCAAAGGGGAAAATAGACTTACGAGCAGGCCTGATCTTTTTTCGTCCTATTAATCGCCAACGCGGCTCAGGGTTCTCAAAACGCCCGCTCTGCTCTTCCTACGCAGCGCTTATGTAATTTTGCATGGGAAAATAGACTTACGAGCAGGCCTGATCTTTTAGCGGCCTTTTAATCGCCTCGTTGCTCAGGGTTCTCAAATTGTCCCCTCTGCTCTTCCGAGGCACCGCTTATGTAATTTTGCATGGGAAAATAGACTTACGAGCAGGCCTGATCTTTTAGCGGCCTTTAAATCGCCAACAAGACTTAGGGCTCTCAAAACGCCCCATCTGCTCTTCCTATGCAGCGCTTGTGTAAGTTTGCATGGGGAATTAGACTTACGAGCAGGCCTGATCTTTTTGCGGCCTTTAAATCGCCAACAAGACTTAGGGCTCTCAAAACGTCCCCTCTGCTCTTCCGGGGTAGCGCCTAAAGAGGGGGACCCCGAAGAGGTCGTTGTATCATTGCTCTCTTTTCATGTTCCTTTTCATACTGGCATTTTTGCTATCCTAATTTCTGATGACCATCACCATTCGACCCATTTTTTCTGTGGTCCAAGAAAACCCCCCAAAAAACCTAGCGTTTCGGGGCCCGGGTGATTTGCACCCCATGTACCTCCGTCGCTACGACCCAGCAACGGACCATAAAAAATGTCCAAAAGTCTCTATTTAAATGTCCATAAAATAATCGATATTTACGAGGTGCATTTCACTCTCAAAAATCGAAACTTTTGTAAATGGCTAAATACATGGTTGCCAATTTGCACAAGCACTCACTGATGCGCGGTGTGGGTGTTTTATTTCACGGAGCTCCTCTGAAAATTCTAGAGTATGAAATTTTTTTTCTGTAGATTTTGAGGAATGGATGTGTTTATAATTAAAATACAATAATAACAGTATAAGGTACATTCAATTTTTCTTCTCTGGTTGCGTTGACGGCAAGCTTGCATTTTGCGGCAATATACCCCCACGCATATATGCGCGTGTTCTTTCAAAGAGCTGTAATCATGTGACCGGCAAACTCCTCTGAAGCGACCTATTGGCCTCCATCTTCAAACATGAAGTACCTATTTCGTACGAATAAGATCGCATCAAGATAGAAGTTTGGTCAAAGCTCCTTCCATAAAAATCTATTTTCTTCCAGGATTCGGATCATTCATTCTATTTTTATCGATTTTACGGATCAATCATTCGATTTTTACCGATTTTATTCGAACAGTTACATTTTTATCAGATTTTTTTCTTTTTCTTTTTTTTTTTAGTTGTAAAATACCACTCTAGTTTGCAGTGAACGTTAAAAATCTGAATTTATTCCGTCGTTTTGCAAGACTGCTGGTTATTGTGGTCGAAACTTTTGCAATTGAGAACCGAACTAATACTGAAGTCAATCAAGTATAAAATTGCTCTGCTCGCTTTTTTCTACGCAATACGCAACAGCACCTAAAAACGCCTTCAAACTAGATGCATACTACCTGTATAGCTGTTTCATTGCGAGCGAGCGCTGAATATGTCAGAGTTCATTCTGCAGCGCTTCAATATTATTATTCAAATAATTACCCTTGAATTAAGTAAATGTTAACATCTCTCGCATGTTTACTTCATTTAGTTAAAAACTTTCCGAATAAATGTATGGTATCTGTAAAAATACCAGCTCCATATACGTTTTTAAAACAAAAATCCATACAAAAAGTTTCTAGGAATCATCATATTTTTAACTTATGCGCATTGCAAACGTGGAGGATGGCACAATGTTGTCAAGTCTTTACAAAATCGTTCTTAGCTTCTTTTTATGAATTAAAATGAACTATTAAAAAAAAGAGGGGCAATACACTTGTCTGTGGCGCATGATTTTGAAGAAAAATGCCTACTCTGAAAAATAAATGACTGCTGATGCTGAGTGAAGAATGAACTACTTTCGAAAATTGACAACAACAAAAACCGCTACCTGGCAACACTGTTCATAGGTTGTTACGAGGTTATAAACTGGTTATAGGGTTTGTTTACGTTGTGCACTTGCAGTCACGTTTCGTTCGGTTACTTTTTAGATTTCGGCACTCACGATGCAATTCTGTCATCTTCTTATTGAAAATGCTGCGTCTGGAATCGCTGATAACGTCTCTAATGAATCATCATTCATTATTATTTGTTAATGTATTTAAATTTATGCACCTTTTAAGTGATGTGTGTCAGTGGTCCATTTTTGCAATTTAGTTCACCGTTTTCAGAAAAGCAATGGCTACTAGATGGAGTAGTGAATTTATCATTGCCGAGCATAGAGATATGCAGGTATTTATCATTAGAACTTTCCTGTACTTACTTCTAATAGTTTTATATCTGCATGTGTGTCGCTCGAAATAGAAAATGACAGCACTCGTTATCAAATGTGCGACCTAACCTCACTTTCACCTGTAACTATTTTTTTTTTTTTTTTTCTTTTTCAACGTTGTCGATTGGCAATGAACTAATAAGTGATTGAAATATTTTTCTCTGTACTATTAGCACATTTTATTATTTAGACTGGATGAAGAATTGAGGTTTGAAACTTTGTTGGGGGGGACACCAAACGCCAGAGTCAACAATAATATTTCTAGACCATCAGGAGCGTTGTTTATTGTTGTCTCTTACCGTTGAGTTACTCTTTTCGTCCCCACATTGCAGGGCGGGTACAAATATGGAAGCTCGGGTTCTGCTTCGGTGTTATCCAACATTGCAGAGTAAATGGTTAGAGCAGGACCATTTTGAGTATCTGGTTCTGACAAGTAGCAGTGCCTTCTTCCGAACCGCATCTAAGTGCATCGGTGAGCGGTTGATTTAAGTATCATCAAGTGAAAACTCAGTGCTAATCAACCGCTCACCAATACGCTATAATACAGCTCGGAAGCAGGCACCGCTACTTGTCAGAACCCGATACTCAAAATGATCCTGTTTCTGGGTGAGATAAAAATGTCTGCTATCATTGGTTCAGATGTAAATCTTCAGCTAAACCAAAGACCGAAATTCGTTTTATGCCTTATCATCAGCTTGCGCCTGTCAATTAGAGCCTGTTTCATGGTAGATAACAAGCGGCAGCTTCTCCTACTTCCTGCGCCGTTGGTTTGTTTGTGTTTTTGTACACCGAAGTCAGTCTATGGAAACTCAAACTCGTCCTCTGCGCAGTAAACAAGCCAATCTGTCATTTTCCAGTTCTTGTAAAATGACTTCTGCTTGCGTAATACCAGCTAATTCCATGATGCCAATGTAGGCTGAGACACTGTTCATTAGCACTTATACATTTAATGGAAGTATTTAGGCAGAATTGACTTGCTGTAAGGAAAGCTAGTTTGCTAGGATACCATTATCCCATGAAGTTCCTGAATCCATGAACGCTGATTGCCGGGGCGCAGGAATTGTTAAATGTTAGCTTGTCAACCTTGGTCTTTCCGATTTTATTTTTGAAATAATTACTCATAGGTAGTGATACTGATATAATCTAACATTACTTCTCTCTTTCTAGGCAAATGCAATGGCAGTTGATAGTTCTGGGACCTACGTCTTGCTCGCAGGGTATGTAATCTTATAAATATCACCAAAGTTTGACATTCGACTGTTTGTGGAGCAAAGCACTTACTGCTAGAAATTACAATTTAGATATAAATGGCGCACAGTGTATTTCCTGTGGTTAGGAAATGTCAATTGCCTTAAACTCAACATTCAGTGAGTAGTTCGATCCCGTGAAAGTTCCATCATATCAGAATTCCATCAACTGCGTACGCCAGATTGTATCAAGGCCAGTGTCATTTATATTTTCAGTTATTATTTTAGTTCAAGCCAAAATCAAAGAATGGCTGTATAATCTAAAGATAGAGTAGTGGGCAAGTATTATTTTGATTTGAAGAAACCAAAATTGAAAATTCGCCAAAGATTATTGGTCTAGGTGCGCCTATACTTCTGAAACGAACTCTAGTTGACCTATTGATCTGAGTTGATCTTTCCTTGAAAATGTGTCATCCTTACTAGAAAATTAATGTTTAATTTTTTGTCAACATTGATTTGAATAATGGTTTCTTTCATTATTTTTCAGACGTCGTTATTTAGCAATAAAAAATTTGAATGACCCGACTGATAATCTTCGTAAGTTTCCTCGCCAAAGCAAATATGATGTAGGCTCTGCTGAATGGAACCTAACTTCACCAAACAAGCACTTATGTGCTATTTCTGTAAGTTAATCAGTTCAATCTAGACATTTTCAATATTAATTAAGTAAATTATTTTTAAATTATGTATCATAAGTTTCGTTGTCTTATTTCATCTTAGAAAAGCACCTTGGAAAAGTTGAGAAGTAGGTAGTCAGAGAAACTTATCGTGATTTCTATTCCAAGCTGTAATTATTATCATGAATCAAGAAATTTTATTAATTTGTGAGTAAAGAGTGCTTTTCAAATGATTCCACCGGTTGAGAAAAGATTACGCAGTTCAGTTCAGTATGTGACTTTCATTTATTTATTAACATCACAGGCAAAAACCCAACAACAAAATACAAAACAAAACAACAAGAGTGCTACAACTAAGATTACAGACTTGAAACACTATTAAAGACTACACCAAACCTTCGGAGAAGAAAAACGAAAGAGATGCGGGAAGGATCTGTAGTGATTTGTAATTTTTTCTCAACTGCTGTTGAGAGTCATCACCAACTTCAAAAAACTTGCAGATATTTTAATAATAATTTAATGGCAATTCCACCAGTTGAGAAAAGATTAAAGACCAGGGTATTTTGGTGCTTAAGTCATAAATTGAAGTGAACTGTGTAATCTTTTCTCAACCGGTGGAATCATCGGTGAATTGAAAATGCCATTAATTCTACAGATCTACCCATTCGACTCTTGACATGTTGACACGTCGTATGTGATTGGCGGTGGTGTTGACAACCCGCTGGGCCGGTCGTATGTGGCTGGATACCCGGTCAGAGGTACCGAGAATTAGGGTGTTATTGCAGCGACACCAGCCAGCGGATTCAAGCATACGCGTTTATCTCTTTGACTGGCGCAGCATGGTTTGGCTTGTAAAATGCATGCAATAATTTTGTCGTTTGACTCTTTTTTCGCCGAATTTTTTTATTTGAACTTTTTTTTGTTGCATTTTCCAAAAAAAAAAAAAAAAAAAAAATGTCTTGGCGTGAAATAAATGGCAATTGTTGCATTTAGCAATGCATCTTATGATTGATCACTTTTTGTTGTTTTAAGTTTGTATTACTTCCATACATTAATTTAGTTACCCATTGATTCTTTCAGACAAACCAAAGAATAGAAGTTCTATCCTGGCAAAAAACAGGAGAATTAAGTTTATATTTAACTCTACAATGGCACACTAGAGTTGTAAGCGCTTTAAATTGGCATCACACCGATCCAAATCTGCTCGCAAGTTGCTCCATCGATACATTCACTCATTTATGGGATATTCGTGAGCCACGTAAACCGGCAATTTCTTTGTCTGCTGTGTGTAAGTTGCTCTTTTTTTAAAAACTCTTTCCTGCATGCATTTTGGAATTTGAGTAGTTTTTTAGATTAAGTATATTAAACTGTTCAAAAGAGGACAATTTTCCACAACCTTTGTTTTTCTCTCTCCTTAAGCTGTTTTTCAGAAGGGGGGGGCTTGATCCCCCCAAGTTGTATGAATTTTAAATTATGTTAACATTTCGTTTTTGATTTCAGCCGGAGCAACCCAGGTTAAATGGAATAAAATATCTAGACATCTTCTTGCTACAGCTCACAATGGAGATGTCAAAATTTGGGATCAGAGGAAAGGAACAGCTCCTGTTCAGTACATTGCTGCACATCTAGCCAATGTAAGTAAACAATTGCTAATAAATATGAAAATGGCAAATACTTTTTCATCCAAATGTATGCTTTAGTATGGGCGTCAAATGCTCTTTGCTAACAACATTTCCGTGGTAGCAAAACAAACATGGAGCCACATTTTACTCCTCCCCCCCCCCCTCTTGAAAGTGCAAAATTATTGAGTTTATTTTTCATCGCGTATTTATAACAGCACAGCGGTTCTCAAACTTTTTAATCCGCAAATCCCCTGAGTTGACGACCTTTTTTTTTGTTTCTTAACCGATTACTAATTTTTCTAATAAAACTTACCTGATGACTTGGATGAGCTTGCATTTCTGTGATTAAATTCTGAAGTTTGGGCTCTATATTAGGCAGTCGTATGCAAAGCCCAGCTTCAACTGCGTTCTCTAACACACGGGACCGGTGTTTACGAAACGTTTATAGACAAGTTTCTTGCCGTTTCCCTTTTTTCCCCCGTTATTTTTAGTTTATTTCACAAAGTTTTTAAGCTTTACTACTATAACCCCATGACCCGCTGCAGACTCCCAGGGGTCCGCGGACCTCAGTTTGAGAACCGCTGACATAGCCTTTTACAAGACTTCTAACTATACTTCTAACTAGTTCATAGAAAACTATTAGACCCGTGTTTCAGCGTTTTTTTCAATGGACTCTTTAATGCCTCAAAATTTAAAATTTAAAATTCAACTTTAGCCAGTCCTTGCCCTTAAATGCTACTCTTTCCAACTTGCTCTCAATGGAGTGAGCGAGGCCTTGAGGTAGAGTGCTTGACTTCCACCTACGAAACCCAGGTTCGAACCCTGCTAGTGCCACTGACTTTTTCCTCTCATTCCTCTTCTTTTTTAAGATATGGACGGTGCCATTGCACAACTTCTCAACAAATATTGAATCGCAATAATGAGAAATGAATATGAAGGAAGAGGAAAATGTAAAAATTCAATGTAATCTATTTTATATTTAAATATTTGATTTCTTTCTTATTGCGAGTCAATATTAGGAGTATAGTTAGGCAACAATGATGAAAAATAAAATTCTTAGGTGGAAAAAAAGAAGATACCGATTCTCTGAATGAACGGTATAAACAAATTGTAGACAAACTTGATAAGCAACAAGTATTTTCTTTCACGTTTAGGTTTTCATCAACAATTTCTTTCCAGTATTTTGACTGTATGTCTGTTTGTCCGTTGATAAAGGCCTATTACAAAAGCATCCATTGTATCTTTTTTTCTTTTAATCAGATACACGCTCTTGATTGGAGTCCCATTTCTGAAAATCAAATCGCAACGTCCAGTCAAGATTGTACCGTTAAATTCTTCGACACGACCAGCCCCAGGCGAGCAGAAACCATCATAACAGCATCATCACCAGTATGGCGTGCCAGATACACGGTAAGTTGGTTTCCATCTTAATTCTGATCTGAAAAAATCAGAGACAAATTGAGACCCAGCTCACCGTTTGCTCCCCGTGGTAGGAAAGTGAACAGTGCGCACAGTTTTGTTAGGGAGTCACCAGTTGCAATGATAAACAGTCGTCTACTGTTGAGTGGTGAGCTTAACGGAAGGCTGTGATAGCTCTGCGGTCCGACAAACAGGTTTTGCCTGGCAAATGCAAATCACGTGCTCATCAGTCGACAGTAGGTGACTGTTGGCCTTTGTTTCAATGAGCTCCGACCAAAATTGAGCTGGATAAGTGGACACCTGTTGCAAGTTTTGTGCTGGGTCTCTATTTGTCACTGGAAAAAATTCATCAAAGAACTTGAGATTTTTTTTTGAGCTTATAATTTTAGTGCTTTGTAATTGATAAAACAGGTTTTATCAAACAAATAATCCATGAGTGGAAATCCATCACAAAGGGCAGATGAGCCAACCATTGCATATTCAGTTGATGTTCCGTTCGTGGATTCCTAATATGAACGAAAATCATTGAATGAATGTTCCGCTCACCGCTCACTGCAAAATTATACATATTTAAATCTGAGCTTAAATAGTAACGTATGATTTTTGTTTATTAATTTAGCCCATCACTCATGGAATTTTAATGGTTGTTATGTCGCACCGAGTAAAAATCAGGTAATTTTTTGTTTGTTAATTTAGCCCATTGCTCATGGAATTTTACTGATTGTCTCGTCATACTGAGTAAAAATGACGTCATTTTTTGTTCGTTAATTTAGTCCATTGCTCATGGAATTTGAATAGTCGTCTTATCGCACCGAGTAAAAATCATGTAATTTTTGTTTCTTAATTGAGTCCATTGCTCATGGAATTTTAATGATTGTCCTTTCATGTAATGTTTTGTTTGTTAATTTAGCCGTTCGGTCATGGACTTTTGATGGTTGTTGTACCGCCCATGAGGAGAGGGGAAAATAGTTTGCTTTTGTGGAATCTCAATAACCCTTCAGTACCTGTACATACTTTTGTCGGACACACAGATGTGATACTCGAATTCGAATGGAGGAAAACTTTAAAAGAAAGTAAGCTCTTTGGTTATTACAATTGTTCATTGGTGGCCATTTCTATTTTCACAACAGTGATAGCGGTATGTTTAGGAATCAGATTCCTTTAAATATTGGATGACTTGAACTAAATGGGGCTGTTGCACACTTTTGCTATAAGCGCTTTATTAGTCAACTCTGTTGTAAAAACCTCCTAAAATAACGATGGCAGCACTAAAAACTTCCAAAATCCACTCCTAAACTCAAATCACACTTTTATTTGCGCGAGAGAATGGTGACATAGGGCAGTAATAATGAGAGATTCCTATCTTAATTTTGTCACTCTCTCTATACTGACAAGGATGAATCACAGAGTAATTAGTCATCAGTGTAGTGATCCACATCGGATGAATGATACCATGACATCTAGTGACACCGGTAACATGTTTTTCACATCCTTTGTTTATAAATTGTTGTATTTTTTCTCACATTTTCTCCTCAGTCTTGATTTTTCTCTAATTTTTTTTTCTCTTCCCTTTCTTTCTTTTCAGATACAGATTACCAACTGATTACTTGGTCAAAAGACCAAACCTTAAGGATTTGGCAGATAGAACCATTTTTACAAGAGGTAACTTGTCTTTTATCGAGAATTTTTTGTTATTAAAAACAAAAAAAAAGTTTCAGTAGGTGAGTTAGACGTTGTTTTAGAAGTTGAGACGCACCTAGACTGATAGTGTTTGGAATTTCCAAACCTTGTTTCTCATATAACACAGTACAAATGAATGGAAATGAAATCAAGCGTTGGCTTTTATGCATTCAGAAACGCATTAAAATCGAAATGCTTAAGTCACAGGCCTGTTTTGTTTTGATACGAAGGAACGTGTATTGATAATTTTCCCAAGATCATTATCATTGAAGTGTGCCCAGGGCTGCAGAATTTTCATGATTATGTGATCCTAGGATCGCGTGTAAATTTTTTTTCTGAGGGTAAAACCCAAATTTGTGTGCTCCTTTCTATTTCAGATAGATTTTAAAGGCACAATAGCGAAAAGGTCATCAATTTATTGTGGAAGCGCTTTTGCAAGAACTAGTACTAAGGATCCATAATCTCCCAGTTCATAGATTACGCCAGTTTCACTTATCAGTTTTTTTTTTTCATCCGTTCAATTACTCCAGTTGTATTTTCATCCTTCATTTAATAGTTTGACTCTTTCCATTTTTCCAGTTATGCGGTCATCAGTTTGACTCGGATGCCACTCTCAGCTCTACTGATGAATCAGAAATCCTATCGAATGGAACCACATTAGGTATGGTTAAAACTCATCGTTCTGAATAGCTGTAAGGAAGAGCGTCACTAAATGCTGTGTATCCAAAGAGGCATTTCTCTTCAGGAACTAAAAATTTGTCTCCAATGGAGCTGTTGCTAACTTTTGCTACAGGCTTATTAATAGTTGACTGTGGGGTAAAACCAAAGACATTATATCATATAGATGGAGTGCATCCTATACAGTAACATTGAGCTGAGTGAGGCAAACTTAGCTTGTTACGTCTGTTACGTCTACAGTAGGCAGACGGGCGAGTCCATTGTTGAAAATTGGGGGTGGAACCTGCAACTGATGACAAACAAACGAACATAACCTCTTAATCCAAACTTACCACTGTATAAATATCGAGATCAAAGATGAATGAAACACTATTTAATGACCATCATTTTGACAACAGTATGATATAAGATCAAAAGAAGCTTCAAATAACTTACAAAATTGGGAATAGTGTGCAACTTTCATTCTCGCTCAAAATGGCTTCGGGTTGTGTGTTACCAGTTATTGTACCTGAAAAAGATTACCAATTTAAATTTTGATGCAACCGTTGAACAGGCTGATGACTGGTGAGCATTTTTGGTGAATATGCAAAGTACTGCAAGTTTGCCTTAAGGATCTTGCTATGCACTCCGTCTACATGATATAATGTGTTTGGGTAAAACCCTGTAAAAATTACGAAAAGCGCACTAAAACATTATGACATCCACTCCTAATCTCATTAAATGCTTTCAAATGCGAGATCTTAATGGCGTTGGTTACTGCCTTTTACATTGGGTTTCCCTGTGTATCTCAACAAGCTCCATCTTCTTCATCAGCTTCAATAAGACACCACACAAGAAGAAGAAGAAGCATTTAATTGCCATAACATTTAGGCGGTAATCACCGCCATTATGGTCTCTCATGTTTGAAAGCTTCTGATGAGTTTGGAAGTGGATTTTTTGGTGTGCTTTTCGTCACTTTTATAGGGTTTTACCCCATAATCAATTATTAATTAGCCTATAGCAAAAGTTTGCAACAGCTCCATTGATCTTACTGTGCTTAAAACTTTAACTATGGCTGTGTGATCAATTGACAATGGAGCTGTTGCAAACTTTTGCTGCAGGCTTATCAATGGTTGATCATGGGGTAAAACCCTTTAAAAATGACGATAAGCACTCTAAAAAATCACAAAATCCACCCCCCAAACTCATAAACTGCTTTCAAACGCGAGATCGTCATGGTGGTGATTACAACCTTACAAGGAGGTTTACCCATTGCCTTAAAGCGATGTGGAAGTCCTGTATAGATTTTGAATACCTGTGTGCCTGTAACTCAGCAACAAAATGATGGCTACGCGACGATGCTCAAAAGCTTGAGGCGTTTTCTGATTGATAGCATCTCTCGCTTCACTCAACTTCCGTAGTTTCGCTGCTAGGAGCCCTACTCGCATAGAATGAGCGCATAAGCACCATTGCCAAGCAACTTTTTTGAAATGAATTAATAAGTCAATGGGTTAATTCACGGCTAAGGCAAAGTGATTTTGGGGGCAATGATCCAAAGTTGGAGTTGTTAAAAGAGAAGGGCCATTCCAGGTTAACTGTCCCACCCGTCACATTTAAAAATGACTTCATTCATTCTCAAACGTTGATTTTTGCATGTTTAAGCAATGGAAAGGGTCAGATGTCGGACAAGTTTTTCTCTTTTCTCAGCTGAAAAGTTGAAATTTTCAAGTTTCAAAACAAAAAAAAATAGTTTCAAAATGTGACAGGTGGGACGTTTAACCTGGAATGACCCAGAGGCTCGAACGGAAAATTGGGGATTATTGGATGCGCTGGAGTTCACTGAAGAGATGCTCCAAGATCTAAGAATTTTAGGAAGATTTGAGGCGAAAGTAACAAAAATAATTGTGTTCTAAGTTTTCAAGTAGATTGTGTTGCTAAGAGTATGAAAAGCAGCCCAAATATGAACCCGACATTTACCAGGGAAGATTTCAATACTAACTTTTTTTTCTGTTTCAGTTGAAGATGTGAATGGTGTTGTAACAAGTAGTGATGGATCTAGTTTAGAAATTTCCTCGGATAAATATTCAGATGAGCAAGAGCTAACCACCAAATATTCCTATCAACCAAAAACTCTTCAGCAAGAATTTTCTCTAGTCAATGTGAATAGCAATAATATTCAGTTTGAAAAGGTACATTGTTTTCTTTCGTCAAAAAAGTTTCCATGAAGCCCTGTAGGCCTGTGCCCTAGGTTCGGATGTTACATATTTTGCCCTGAAGCCGGCGGAAAAGGATCAATTGCCATCAGTCGGCCAGTTGTGGTTGCAATAGCTTAGTATTGATTTTTCTGTTCAGAACTTTTCCTTGAAGTTCCGAATCTGCTGAGCAGTCATTAATTTAATCAAAGCTAGGTTTAAGGGTAGTTCCTTGGCAACAGGACTTTTTACTGATGCCAGTGGAGCTCTTGTAAGGTTTTGCTACAAGCAAATAGACTATCAATTCTAGTGTAAAATGCTGCGAAAATACTGATGAGACCATTAAAAAAAGCTAACACTCACTCCTCGCAGAGAAAACTTAACTTGAAATTTCGGATGACCACCCTTGTATGTATGCACCAACCTCCGATTTGCAATCCAAACAAACAGCTGCCATCTTGCTTGTTGACAATTGCCGTAATTCACATATATCACCACTACGAACCCTCCGAAAGGAGAACGGCTGACTGAAACAAACATTGCGTAACTATAATTTATTTATCTCGTTGTGTTAGTGTTGTGTGAACATCATGTGAAAGTTTCTCAGATTTGCGATTGTCAACGAACAAGATGGCGGCTGTTCGTTTGAGGTGCAAATGCGAGGTTGGTACATACAAGGTTGGTGGCCACTTGAAACTTTAAGTTTAGTTTTCTCTGCGAGGAGTGAGTTTTAGACTTTTTTAATGGTCTCATCGTTATTTTCGCAGCATTTTATACTAGAATTGACAGTCTATTTGCCTGTAGCAAAACCTTACAAGAGCTTCATTACTGTCGTAGAAATTGCATCATTAAAACATTTTAAGCTAATTCACTTACTTTTGGATTGTTTTCTAGATGGACGTTGTCAACCGGTATTGTGCTGTCACTGCTGTTGTCAATGGTCACCTTGTTGAGCTTTTGATCTCATTTCCTCTCTCGTATCCTTTCGAAGCTGCCCCTGTCTTTCAACTTGGCCCGGCAACAAATATAGATAATGTTAATAAAACAAAATTACTCAAAGTGAGTATTCGTCTTTTATTTTTATGTTTTAAATCTCTGGTGTCAACCTACTGTTGAAGCAAGGATGTCAAATTTTCCAAAACTTAAAATTTGGAAATATCCCAGGAAAAATTACTAGAAAGTGAGGAGCTTCAGCAAAAAGGCGGCTTAAACAGAGGGTATGCTCGTTTTCTAAAATTCTGATTTCAAAATTTAATTGCAAAAGATTTTGATGAGGAATACTGATTTTTTTTTTTAGTATCTAACAATTAGAGCGTAAAGTCTAATTGTCGGATAATTAAAAAAAACCCAATCCAATATTTCATACTCACACAATGACCTTTTGAAATCAGGTTTTTTGAGCACGATCTCACCCACTGTTTTATCCGTCCTTTTACTGAAGAACTCCTCAATGGGGCTATTGCACACTTTTGCTATAAGCGATTTAATAGTCGATTATGGCGTAAAAACCTCAAAAAATAACGATGGTGGCACTAAAAACTTCCAAAATCCACTCCTAAACTCAATAAACGCAGTTATTTGCACGAGCGTAATGGTGGCCGAAGGCACTAACAATGGGAGATTCCTATCTTAATTTCGTCACTCTTTCTATGCTGACAAGGATGATTCACAGAGTAATTAGTCATCAGAGTGATGATCCACATCCGATGAATGGTACCGCAACACCAAGTGACACCGGTGTCAAATGAAAGTAGTCTCTAATTGGTCACATCTTGATGGAGTTTCAGAATTGTTAGATGGGAATCTCCCATTGTTAGTGCCTTCGGCCACCATTACGCTCGCGCAAATAACTGCGTTTATTGAGTTTAGGAGTGGATTTTGGAAGTTTTTAGTGGTGCCATCGTTATTTTTTGAGGTTTTTACACCATAATCGACTATTAAATCGCTTATAGCAAAAGTGTGCAATAGCCCCATTGAGGCGCAATAATAGCATATAAAACATGGGGTATACTCATTCTAAGTAACTGACGTTGTGAAAGTGTGTTGATTGCTCGGGAGGAGTGCACTTGCGGTTTTATGAGTATTCATTGAAGGGACAATTGTTGCGTGTTCATAAAACCAAAGATAAGCAGATCCAAAGAAATCAACACACTTTCACAATGTCAGTGACTCAGAACCAGCATACTCCATGTTTTATATGCTGATTTTGCAGCCACCACCTTAATCGCAGCTGTATTTAGATGTTTTAAAAGCAATCGAATTTTGGGCAATAAGATACTTTGAACGTATTACTTGAAGCAATGAATACTGAAAAACTTTGATAAAAACAAAAACGCGTTGCAAAAACATCTGGTAAATTGAAATTTGGGGTTGGGTTGGGTTCTGCAATGCAATTGGAAAACGTGAAGATTTGATTTGTTTGGCATTTAAAACAATTTTAATAAAGGTGTAAGACATCTTATAGTAGATTCTCTGAAAATCAAATCTTAGTGGTCGCAGTGCAAGAAGTAGCTGAATGCTAGTGAACGTTTTGTAGTGTTTAACCCTTGCCACTCAAATTGTTATGCACGCTCACTTTACTCCGTTTGTACTTTAATCAGGGCAACCGGGTTTGAAATCAGCGTTGTAACAATTTTGCGCTCTACCAGCAAAAATGTGAGCTAGGCATGTACTTGTAGTCCAATATATTGCCACTAAGGTGTACAAGCACTGTGTAAATTTGCCAAAGTTCGACATCCAGCTTTCAACTTAATCATTCATAATCATCCCTCTGGGCATAAGCCTTTAGAAATACTTTTGGATTTGCATTTTAACCCTCAAATAAACGAAATGTCAAAAACGTAACAAAATCTGGTTACATATTTCACGTTTGTTATTCAAGTTTTTATTCTTATATTGTGCTCCCTTTGACTCTTTTCCAGGTATTAAAGTCAACAGCTGTTCTAAGGGTGAAGAAAAATCGAACTTGTTTGGAACCATGTCTTCGGCAGCTGATATCCACTTTAGAAACAGTAAGGGTTTATTAAATTCACTCCCTTTAAAAACCCAATGCCTCTTTAGTGTGTAATGTTTTTCTTGCCAGTCCTGAGGGTAGTTGTCAAATACGTACCATTTTTTTCACTCTCTTTTCAATTTTCATTTTTCACCCAATGCCTCAAAAGTTGTTCAAGCTACTGTGACCAAAGGCTCTAAATAATACTATTTTCATGAATCAATACATCAATTGATGTAAAAACAGTTTCAAGAGAAAGTATTGGAATCAATGCATATCCGTGGCAATATTGTAGCCATGAGAGCATTGATTTCTATATTTTAAAAATTCTGTAGTTAGAGAAAATTTTCAATGAATTTTTTTATTTTTTTTATTTTATGAAAGTGATTTTTCTTTTAAAAAAAAGCCTAAACGTTGTGTTCATAACTGCTTTTTCCTCTCGTTCAATGTCAACTTCAATATCATTCTGTTTCCCCTTCTCCTAGATTTATCAAAATGAAGAAAATGATAAAAATACTTTGAAGTCTGCCATGTCGTCAATTGAAAGACCAAATATTTTTAGTAGTTTTCAAGATGCATTTATTCCATTTCCTCGCACCTCTGGAGCTAAATTTTGCAATGTCGGTGAGTTTTATTCCGATTTTCGATTTCTTTTCTTTTCTTCAGTTAAAATATATTAAGAATATTTAAACAATTTTAAATCGGCGAATTTAATGACAACCTCACTGAAAAAACCGAATTCTTCACGAACCTCAAATATACTGCTGCAACATTGAAAATAATAATGAAGGTGTTGCAAACTTTTGATGCAGGCTTATAAATAGTTGATTATGGGGTAAAACCCTGTGAAAATGACAAAAAGCACATTAAAAAGTTATGAAATCCACTCCTAAACACATAAAATGATTTCAAATGCGAGACCGTTATGGCAGTGGTTACCACCTTTTGCTTTAGATTTCCCTAACTCAATAAGCTCCATCCTCTCCAGGTGTTCTCACATTCTCACGACACCTTACAAGAAGAAGTAGCAGCATACAATTGCCATAAGATTTTGACAGTAATCACCGCCATTACAGTCTCACGTTCGAGAGCATTTAATTAAGATTGGGAGTGGATTTTGTGATTTTTTTATGGGCTTTTCATCATTTTCACAGGGTCTTACCCCCATTCTTAACTATTCATAAGCCTACACAGCAAAAGTTTGCAGCGGCTCTATTGTTGGTAAAAGAATCATTTGTAGAGGAACACAGTACTCTCTGATCATTTACAGACAAAGTTCATTGCGTCGAACCATTAGAGGACCGGAAAAAAGTTCAACGCAACAGCCAATTCCGCAAAGGCCACATACGACGTAAATCAAATTCTTGGCAAAATCACGCAAAGTTCGACTCGCCAAGCATTATCCAAAAAAATCTGAATGCTTCTAGAAAAGCTCTATTTATCTTCAGACTGAATAACCCTTTTTTCCTTGGTTGCCATCATCCGCCGACTGCCTGGTTGCTCGTAACAACATCAGCACCTAATCACGATCGTACACTGTAGGATCACTGCCTGCCGAAGCTCCCATTTTATACTTGTAATTTCCGACTCTAGCCCATCCGCTACTAACTCGTCCACCACTGATGATCCGCCATAGGCTAGTTTGCCACTGAAGTACGCTACTGACGATCTGCCACTGGCTAGACCGCCGCTGGACAATCGTCCACTGGCTTGTCTGCCGGTGGACGATCCGCCACTGACTACTCCGCCACCGACTACTCCGCCACTGACTAGTCCCCACTGACTAGTCCGCCGCTGGCCGATCCGCCACTGACTAGTCCGCCGCTGGCCGATCAGCCGCTGGACGATCCGCCACTGATTAATCCGCCGCTGGACGATCCGCCACTGACTTGTCCGCCGCTGGCCGATCCGCCACTGAATAGTCCGCCGCTGGCCGATCCGCCACTGACTAGTCCGCCGCTGGCCGATCCGCCACTGACTAGTCTGCCGCTGGTCGATCCGCCACTGACTAGTCCGCCGCTGGACGATCCGCCACTGACTAGTCCGCCGCTGGACGATCTGCCACTGAATAGTCCGCCGCTGGACGATCCGCCACTGACTAGTCCGCCGCTGGACGATCCGCCACTGACTAGTCCGCCGCTGGACGATCCGCCACTGACTAGTCCGCCGCTGGACGATCCGCCACTGACTAGTCCGCCGCTGGACGATCCGCCACTGACTAGTCCGCCGCTGGACGATCCGCCACTGACTAGTCCGCCGCTGGACGATCCGCCACTGACTAGTCCGCCGCTGGACGATCCGCCACTGACTAGTCCGCCACTGACTAGTCCGCCGCTGGACGATCCGCCACTGACTAGTCCGCCACTGACGATCCGCCACTGACTAGTCCGCCGCTGGACGATCCGCCACTGACTAGTCCGCCACTGGACGATCCACCACTGATTAGTCCGCCGCTGGACGATCCGCCACTGACTAGTCCGCCGCTGGACGATCCGCCACTGACTAGTCCGCCGCTGGACGATCCGCCACTGACTAGTCCGCCGCTGGCCGATCCGCCACTGACTAGTCCGCCGCTGGCCGATCCGCCACTGACTAGTCCGCCGCTGGACGATCCGCCACTGACTAGTCCGCCGCTGGCCGATCCGCCACTGACTAGTCCGCCGCTGGCCGATCCGCCACTGACTAGTCCGCCGCTGGACGATCCGCCACTGACTAGTCCGCCGCTGGACGATCCCCCACTGATTAGTCCGCCGCTGGACGATCCGCCACTGACTAGTCCGCCGCTGGACGATCCGCCACTGACTAGTCCGCCGCTGGCCGATCCGCCACTGACTAGTCCGCCGCTGGCCGATCCGCCACTGACTAGTCCGCCGCTGGACGATCCGCCACTGACTAGTCCGCCGCTGGACGATCCGCCACTGACTAGTCCGCCGCTGGACGATCCGCCACTGACTAGTCCGCCGCTGGCCGATCCGCCACTGACTAGTCCGCCGCTGGACGATCCGCCACTGACTAGTCCGCCGCTGGCCGATCCGCCACTGACTAGTCCGCCGCTGGACGATCCGCCACTGATTAGTCCGCCGCTGGACGATCCGCCACTGACTAGTCCGCCGCTGGACGATCCACCACTGATTAGTCCGCCGCTGGACGATCCGCCACTGACTAGTCCGCCGCTGGACGATCCGCCACTGACTAGTCCGCCCCTGGACGATCCGCCACTGACTAGTCCGCCGCTGGACGAACCGCCACTGACTAGTCCGCCGCTGGCCGATCCGCCACTGACTAGTCCGCCGCTGGACGATCCGCCACTGACTAGTCCGCCGCTGGCCGATCCGCCACTGACTAGTCCGCCGCTGGCCGATCCGCCACTGACTAGTCCGCCGCTGGACGATCCGCCACTGACTAGTCCGCCGCTGGACGATCCACCACTGATTAGTCCGCCGCTGGACGATCCGCCACTGACTAGTCCGCCGCTGGACGATCCGCCACTGACTAGTCCGCCGCTGGCCGATCCGCCACTGACTAGTCCGCCGCTGGCCGATCCGCCACTGACTAGTCCGCCGCTGGACGATCCGCCACTGACTAGTCCGCCGCTGGACGATCCGCCACTGACTAGTCCGCCGCTGGACGATCCGCCACTGACTAGTCCGCCGCTGGCCGATCCGCCACTGACTAGTCCGCCGCTGGACGATCCGCCACTGACTAGTCCGCCGCTGGCCGATCCGCCACTGACTAGTCCGCCGCTGGACGATCCGCCACTGATTAGTCCGCCGCTGGACGATCCGCCACTGACTAGTCCGCCGCTGGACGATCCACCACTGATTAGTCCGCCGCTGGACGATCCGCCACTGACTAGTCCGCCGCTGGACGATCCGCCACTGACTAGTCCGCCCCTGGACGATCCGCCACTGACTAGTCCGCCGCTGGACGAACCGCCACTGACTAGTCCGCCGCTGGCCGATCCGCCACTGACTAGTCCGCCGCTGGACGATCCGCCACTGACTAGTCCGCCGCTGGCCGTTCCGCCACTGACTAGTCCGCCGCTGGACGATCCGCCACTGATTAGTGCGCCGCTGGACGATCCGCCACTGACTAGTCCGCCGCTGGACGATCCGCCACTGACTAGTCCGCCGCTGGCCATAGGCTAGTTTGCCACTGACAGTACGCTACTGACGATCTGCCACTGGCTAGACCGCCGCTGGACAATCGTCCACTGGCTTGTCTGCCGGTGGACGATCCGCCACTGACTACTCCGCCACCGACTACTCCGCCACTGACTAGTCCCCACTGACTAGTCCGCCGCTGGCCGATCCGCCACTGACTAGTCCGTCGCTGGCCGATCAGCCGCTGGACGATCCGCCACTGATTAATCCGCCGCTGGACGATCCGCCACTGACTTGTCCGCCGCTGGCCGATCCGCCACTGACTAGTCCGCCGCTGGCCGATCCGCCACTAACTAGTCCGCCGCTGGCCGATCCGCCACTGACTAGTCCGCCGCTGGACGATCCGCCACTGACTAGTCCGCCGCTGGACGATCCACCACTGATTAGTCCGCCGCTGGACGATCCGCCACTGACTAGTCCGCCGCTGGACGATCCGCCACTGACTAGTCCGCCGCTGGCCAATCCGCCACTGACTAGTCCGCCGCTGGCCGATCCGCCACTGACTAGTCCGCCGCTGGACGATCCGCCACTGACTAGTCCGCCGCTGGACGATCCGCCACTTACTAGTCCGCCGCTGGACGATCCGCCACTGACTAGTCCGCCGCTGGCCGATCCGCCACTGACTAGTCCGCCGCTGGCCGATCCGCCACTGACTAGTCCGCCGCTGGACGATCCGCCACTGACTAGTCCGCCGCTGGCCGATCCGCCACTGACTAGTCTGCCGCTGGTCGATCCGCCACTGACTAGTCCGCCGCTGGACGATCCGCCACTGACTAGTCCGCCGCTGGACGATCCGCCACTGACTAGTCCGCCGCTGGACGATCCGCCACTGACGAGTCCGCCGCTGGACGATCCTCCACTGATTAGTCCGCCGTTGGACGATCCGCCACTGACTAGTCCGCCGCTGGACGATCCGCCACTGACTAGTCCGCCGCTGGCCGATCCGCCACTGACTAGTCCGCCGCTGGCCGATCCGCCACTGACTAGTCCGCCGCTGGACGATCCGCCACTGACTAGTCCGCCGCTGGACGATCCGCCACTGACTAGTCCGCCACTGGACGATCCACCACTGATTAGTCCGCCGCTGGACGATCCGCCACTCACTAGTCCGCCGCTGGACGATCCGCCACTGACTAGTCCGCCCCTGGACGATCCGCCACTGACTAGTCCGCCGCTGGACGAACCGCCACTGACTAGTCCGCCGCTGGCCGATCCGCCACTGACTAGTCCGCCGCTGGACGATCCGCCACTGACTAGTCCGCCGCTGGCCGTTCCGCCACTGACTAGTCCGCCGCTGGACGATCCGCCACTGATTAGTGCGCCGCTGGACGATCCGCCACTGACTAGTCCGCCGCTGGACGATCCGCCACTGGACGATCCACCACTGATTAGTCCGCCGCTGGACGATCCGCCACTGACTAGTCCGCCGCTGGACGATCCGCCACTGACTAGTCCGCCGCTGGACGATCCGCCACTGACTAGTCCGCCGCTGGACGATCCGCCACTGACTAGTCCGCCGCTGGCCGATCCGCCACTGACTAGTCCGCCGCTGGACGATCCGCCACTGGACGATCCACCACTGATTAGTCCGCCGCTGGACGATCCGCCACTGACTAGTCCGCCGCTGGACGATCCGCCACTGACTAGTCCGCCGCTGGACGATCCGCCACTGACTAGTCCGCCGCTGGACGATCCGCCACTGACTAGTCCGCCGCTGGACGATCCGCCACTGACTAGTCCGCCGCTGGACGATCCGCCACTGACTAGTCCGCCACTGACTAGTCCGCCGCTGGACGATCCGCCACTGACTAGTCCGCCGCTGGCCGATCCGCCACTGACTAGTCCGCCGCTGGACGATCCGCCACTGACTAGTCCGCCACTGGACGATCCACCACTGATTAGTCCGCCGCTGGACGATCCGCCACTGACTAGTCCGCCGCTGGACGATCCGCCACTGACTAGTCCGCCGCTGGACGATCCGCCACTGACTAGTCCGCCGCTGGCCGATCCGCCACTGACTAGTCCGCCGCTGGCCGATCCGCCACTGACTAGTCCGCCGCTGGACGATCCGCCACTGACTAGTCCGCCGCTGGCCGATCCGCCACTGACTAGTCCGCCGCTGGCCGATCCGCCACTGACTAGTCCGCCGCTGGACGATCCGCCACTGACTAGTCCGCCGCTGGACGATCCACCACTGATTAGTCCGCCGCTGGACGATCCGCCACTGACTAGTCCGCCGCTGGACGATCCGCCACTGACTATCCGCCGCTGGCCGATCCGCCACTGACTAGTCCGCCGCTGGCCGATCCGCCACTGACTAGTCCGCCGCTGGACGATCCGCCACTGACTAGTCCGCCGCTGGACGATCCGCCACTGACTAGTCCGCCGCTGGACGATCCGCCACTGACTAGTCCGCCCTGGCCGATCCGCCACTGACTAGTCCGCCGCTGGACGATCCGCCACTGACTAGTCCGCCGCTGGCCGATCCGCCACTGACTAGTCCGCCGCTGGACGATCCGCCACTGATTAGTCCGCCGCTGGACGATCCGCCACTGACTAGTCCGCCGCTGGACGATCCACCACTGATTAGTCCGCCGCTGGACGATCCGCCACTGACTAGTCCGCCGCTGGACGATCCGCCACTGACTAGTCCGCCCCTGGACGATCCGCCACTGACTAGTCCGCCGCTGGACGAACCGCCACTGACTAGTCCGCCGCTGGCCGATCCGCCACTGACTAGTCCGCCGCTGGACGATCCGCCCCTGACTAGTCCGCCGCTGGCCGTTCCGCCACTGACTAGTCCGCCGCTGGACGATCCGCCACTGATTAGTGCGCCGCTGGACGATCCGCCACTGACTAGTCCGCCGCTGGACGATCCGCCACTGACTAGTCCGCCGCTGGCCATAGGCTAGTTTGCCACTGACAGTACGCTACTGACGATCTGCCACTGGCTAGACCGCCGCTGGACAATCGTCCACTGGCTTGTCTGCCCGGGGGACGATCCGCCACTGACTACTCCGCCACCGACTACTCCGCCACTGACTAGTCCCCACTGACTAGTCCGCCGCTGGCCGATCCGCCACTGACTAGTCCGTCGCTGGCCGATCAGCCGCTGGACGATCCGCCACTGATTAATCCGCCGCTGGACGATCCGCCACTGACTTGTCCGCCGCTGGCCGATCCGCCACTGACTAGTCCGCCGCTGGCCGATCCGCCACTAACTAGTCCGCCGCTGGCCGATCCGCCACTGACTAGTCCGCCGCTGGACGATCCGCCACTGACTAGTCCGCCGCTGGACGATCCCCCTGATTAGTCCGCCGCTGGACGATCCGCCACTGACTAGTCCGCCGCTGGACGATCCGCCACTGACTAGTCCGCCGCTGGCCAATCCGCCACTGACTAGTCCGCCGCTGGCCGATCCGCCACTGACTAGTCCGCCGCTGGACGATCCGCCACTGACTAGTCCGCCGCTGGACGATCCGCCACTTACTAGTCCGCCGCTGGACGATCCGCCACTGACTAGTCCGCCGCTGGCCGATCCGCCACTGACTAGTCCGCCGCTGGCCGATCCGCCACTGACTAGTCCGCCGCTGGACGATCCGCCACTGACTAGTCCGCCGCTGGCCGATCCGCCACTGACTATCTGCCGCTGGTCGATCCGCCACTGACTAGTCCGCCGCTGGACGATCCGCCACTGACTAGTCCGCCGCTGGACGATCCGCCACTGACTAGTCCGCCGCTGGACGATCCGCCACTGACGAGTCCGCCGCTGGACGATCCTCCACTGATTAGTCCGCCGTTGGACGATCCGCCACTGACTAGTCCGCCGCTGGACGATCCGCCACTGACTAGTCCGCCGGGCCCATCCGCCACTGACTAGTCCGCCGCTGGCCGATCCGCCACTGACTAGTCCGCCGCTGGACGATCCGCCACTGACTAGTCCGCCCCTGGACGATCCGCCACTGACTAGTCCGCCACTGGACGATCCACCACTGATTAGTCCGCCGCTGGACGATCCGCCACTCACTAGTCCGCCGCTGGACGATCCGCCACTGACTAGTCCGCCCCTGGACGATCCGCCACTGACTAGTCCGCCGCTGGACGAACCGCCACTGACTAGTCCGCCGCTGGCCGATCCGCCACTGACTAGTCCGCCGCTGGACGATCCGCCACTGACTAGTCCGCCGCTGGCCGTTCCGCCACTGACTAGTCCGCCGCTGGACGATCCGCCACTGATTAGTGCGCCGCTGGCGATCCGCCACTGACTAGTCCGCCGCTGGACGATCCGCCACTGACTAGTCCGCCGCTGGCCATAGGCTAGTTTGCCACTGACAGTACGCTACTGACGATCTGCCACTGGCTAGACCGCCGCTGGACAATCGTCCACTGGCTTGTCTGCCCGGGGGACGATCCGCCACTGACTACTCCGCCACCGACTACTCCGCCACTGACTAGTCCCCACTGACTAGTCCGCCGCTGGCCGATCCACCACTGATTAGTCCGCCGCTGGACGATCCGCCACTGACTAGTCCGCCGCTGGACGATCCGCCACTGACTAGTCCGCCGCTGGCCGATCCGCCACTGACTAGTCCGCCGCTGGCCGATCCGCCACTGACTAGTCCGCCGCTGGACGATCCGCCACTGACTAGTCCGCCGCTGGACGATCCACCACTGATTAGTCCGCCGCTGGACGATCCGCCACTGACTAGTCCGCCGCTGGACGATCCGCCACTGACTAGTCCGCCGCTGGACGATCCGCCACTGAATAGTCCGCCGCTGGACGATCCGCCACTGACTAGTCCGCCGCTGGCCGATCCGCCACTGACTAGTCCGCCGCTGGACGATCCGCCACTGACTAGTCCGCCGCTGGCCGATCCGCCACTGACTAGTCCGCCGCTGGACGATCCGCCACTGACTAGTCCGCCGCTGGACGATCCGCCACTGACTAGTCCGCCGCTGGACGATCCGCCACTGACTAGTCCGCCGCTGGCCGATCCGCCACTGACTAGTCCGCCGCTGGACGATCCGCCACTGACTAGTCCGCCGCTGGACGATCCGCCACTGACTAGTCAGCCACTGGACGATCCACCACTGATTAGTCCGCCGCTGGACGATCCGCCACTGACTAGTCCGCCGCTGGACGATCCGCCACTGACTAGTCCGCCCCTGGACGATCCGCCACTGACTAGTCCGCCGCTGGACGAACCGCCACTGACTAGTCCGCCGCTGGCCGATCCGCCACTGACTAGTCCGCCGCTGGACGATCCGCCACTGACTAGTCCGCCGCTGGCCGTTCCGCCACTGACTAGTCCGCCGCTGGACGATCCGCCACTGATTAGTGCGCCGCTGGACGATCCGCCACTGACTAGTCCGCCGCTGGACGATCCGCCACTGACTAGTCCGCCGCTGGCCATAGGCTAGTTTGCCACTGACAGTACGCTACTGACGATCTGCCACTGGCTAGACCGCCGCTGGACAATCGTCCACTGGCTTGTCTGCCCGGGGGACGATCCGCCACTGACTACTCCGCCACCGACTACTCCGCCCTGACTAGTCCCCACTGACTAGTCCGCCGCTGGGCCCATCCGCCACTGACTAGTCCGTCGCTGGCCGATCAGCCGCTGGACGATCCGCCACTGATTAATCCGCCGCTGGACGATCCGCCACTGACTTGTCCGCCGCTGGCCGATCCGCCACTGACTAGTCCGCCGCTGGCCGATCCGCCACTAACTAGTCCGCCGCTGGCCGATCCGCCACTGACTAGTCCGCCGCTGGACGATCCGCCACTGACTAGTCCGCCGCTGGACGATCCACCACTGATTAGTCCGCCGCTGGACGATCCGCCACTGACTAGTCCCCGCTGGACGATCCGCCACTGACTAATCCGCCGCTGGCCAATCCGCCACTGACTAGTCCGCCGCTGGCCGATCCGCCACTGACTAGTCCGCCGCTGGACGATCCGCCACTGACTAGTCCGCCGCTGGACGATCCGCCACTGACTAGTCCGCCGCTGGACGATCCGCCACTGACTAGTCCGCCGCTGGCCGATCCGCCACTGACTAGTCCGCCGCTGGCCGATCCGCCACTGACTAGTCCGCCGCTGGACGATCCGCCACTGACTAGTCCGCCGCTGGCCGATCCGCCACTGACTAGTCTGCCGCTGGTCGATCCGCCACTGACTAGTCCGCCGCTGGACGATCCGCCACTGACTAGTCCGCCGCTGGACGATCCGCCACTGACTAGTCCGCCGCTGGACGATCCGCCACTGACGAGTCCGCCGCTGGACGATCCTCCACTGATTAGTCCGCCGTTTGGGCGATCCGCCACTGACTAGTCCGCCGCTGGACGATCCGCCACTGACTAGTCCGCCGCTGGCCGATCCGCCACTGACTAGTCCGCCGCTGGCCGATCCGCCACTGACTAGTCCGCCGCTGGACGATCCGCCACTGACTAGTCCGCCGCTGGACGATCCGCCACTGACTAGTCCGCCACTGGACGATCCACCACTGATTAGTCCGCCGCTGGACGATCCGCCACTCACTAGTCCGCCGCTGGACGATCCGCCACTGACTAGTCCGCCCCTGGACGATCCGCCACTGACTAGTCCGCCGCTGGACGAACCGCCACTGACTAGTCCGCCGCTGGCCGATCCGCCACTGACTAGTCCGCCGCTGGACGATCCGCCACTGACTAGTCCGCCGCTGGCCGTTCCGCCACTGACTAGTCCGCCGCTGGACGATCCGCCACTGATTAGTGCGCCGCTGGACGATCCGCCACTGACTAGTCCGCCGCTGGACGATCCGCCACTGACTAGTCCGCCGCTGGCCATAGGCTAGTTTGCCACTGACAGTACGCTACTGACGATCTGCCACTGGCTAGACCGCCGCTGGACAATCGTCCACTGGCTTGTCTGCCGGTGGACGATCCGCCACTGACTACTCCGCCACCGACTACTCCGCCACTGACTAGTCCCCACTGACTAGTCCGCCGCTGGCCGATCCACCACTGATTAGTCCGCCGCTGGACGATCCGCCACTGACTAGTCCGCCGCTGGACGATCCGCCACTGACTAGTCCGCCGCTGGCCGATCCGCCACTGACTAGTCCGCCGCTGGCCGATCCGCCACTGACTAGTCCGCCGCTGGACGATCCGCCACTGACTAGTCCGCCGCTGGACGATCCACCACTGATTAGTCCGCCGCTGGACGATCCGCCACTGACTAGTCCGCCGCTGGACGATCCGCCACTGACTAGTCCGCCGCTGGACGATCCGCCACTGACTACCCGCCGCTGGACGATCCGCCACTGAATAGTCCGCCGCTGGACGATCCGCCCTGACGAGTCCGCCGCTGGACGATCCTCCACTGATTAGTCCGCCGTTGGACGATCCGCCACTGACTAGTCCGCCGCTGGACGATCCGCCACTGACTAGTCCGCCGCTGGCCGATCCGCCACTGACTAGTCCGCCGCTGGCCGATCCGCCACTGACTAGTCCGCCGCTGGACGATCCGCCACTGGACGATCCACCACTGATTAGTCCGCCGCTGGACGATCCGCCACTGACTAGTCCGCCGCTGGACGATCCGCCACTGACTAGTCCGCCGCTGGACGATCCGCCACTGACTAGTCCGCCGCTGGACGATCCGCCACTGACTAGTCCGCCGCTGGACGATCCGCCACTGACTAGTCCGCCGCTGGACGATCCGCCACTGACTAGTTCGCCGCTGGACGATCCGCCACTGGACGATCCGCCACTGACTAGTCCGCCGCTGGACGATCCGCCACTGACTAGTCCGCCGCTGGCCGATCCGCCACTGACTTGTCCGCCGCTGGCCGATCCGCCACTGATTAGTCCGCCACTGGACGATCCGCCGCTGGACGATCCGCCACTGACCTGTCTGTGTGCACACTAGCCAGTGGCGGATTAGTTAGTGGCTGATCGGGCAACCGTTGACTAGCCAATGGAGGACTAGTCAGCAGCGGACTAGCCAGTGGTGGACTAGTCAGTGGCGGATCGTCTAGCGGCGGACCAGTCAGTGGCGGATCGTCCATCGGCGGTCCAGTCAGTGGCCGATCGGCCGGCGGCGGACTAGTCAGTGGCGGATTGGGTGATGGTGGACTAGCCTGTGGGGAACTAGCCTGTGGCAAACTAGCCAGTTGCGGTTGGTGATTAGTTTCCTGTCCATTCATTCGTGTCATTTTATCATAGTTAGGTTGTTTTCGCAGTTATTCGTTTTATCGCAGTTTCATTCGTTTTTCATTCATTGAAAAATGAGGCGCTCAAAAAAACAATGTTTGTTGGTATGGTCATGCGTTCAAGATGAAAGGATGATTTTAGTAATAATATTATAATTTCACTTTTTTGCACTTTATCTCTATCTCACTCCCTCTCTCTGTCTCTCTCTTCCTCTCTTTCTTTCTCTCCTTCTCTCTCCTGCTTGCTCTCTATTTTCATCGGTTTCTTTCTACTCAATTCTTCCGGAATCTTTGTTTGCTTTTGGCGTCAAGTGTTCAAGAAGAAGTGATGATTTCAGTAATACTACAATTTTACCTTTTTGTATGTTACCTCTCTCTCTCCCTCTCTTTCTCTCTCTCTCTCTCTCACTTGCTCTCAATTTTCATTGGTTTCTTTCTTTTTAATTTTTCAGGAATCTTGGTTTGCTTTTGTCGTCCTTCTGCTGCTAAAAGATTATCATCGAAGCGTGATTCGGTTACACCTCGAGCTCTCTCTGGCCTTGGTGGGCTTAACCCTCCATCTCTACTTCAAGCTGGCAACACTTTATCGGCATATTATTTTCAAGATAGGGTAAGATGAAATTCCTTGTGTCAGGAAAGTCCTCCAGGTGATGTACGCCAAACGTTTTTTGATTTTCGCAGAAAAGAGACTTGATCGCAGTAGATATCATCAGTATTTCAACAATGAATATTAACAGCAATGGGGCTATTGCACACTTTTGCTGTAAGCGATTTAATAGTTTATTATGGCGTAAAAACCTCAAAAAATAACGATGGCGGCACTAAAAACTTCCAAAATCCACTCCTAAACTCAATAAACGCAGTTATTTGCGCGAGCATAATGGTGGCCAAAGGCACTAACAATGGAAGATTCCTATCTTAATTTCGTCACTCTTTCTATGCTGACAAGGATGATTCACAGAGTAATTAGTCATCAGAGTGATGATCCACATCCGATGAATGGTACCGCAACACCAAGTGACACCGGTGTCAAATGAAAGTAGTCTCTAATTGGTCACATCTTGATGGAGTTTCAGAATTGTTAGATGGGAATCTCCCATTGTTAGTGCCTTCGGCCACCATTACGCTCGCGCAAATAACTGCGTTTATTGAGTTTAGGAGTGGATTTTGGAAGTTTTTAGTGCCGCCATCGTTATTTTTTGAGGTTTTTACGCCATAATCGACTATGAAATCGCTTATAGCAAAGGTGTGTAATGGCCCCATTTCTTTGCTCATTTTTGTATCAAAGTAATTTTTGGGGGGGAAGGGGCTGACAAAGGTTTTCTTCATCATCCTCTAATGAAAAGAATGCTCTGACTTAACTGTTTTTCCCCCCTTAAACCGAGAAGGTTTTGGGGTTTTCAGACGTGAGAGGATTTTGAGACTGTTTGATGCTCTCAGTATGATTTTCACTCGATTTTACATTATAGATTCAACCCTTTTATATTGTTTTAGCAAAAGTACGCAACAGACCCATTGAATATTTTCTTTCTTTTTGTTGAAAACCCTGAATTCTTAACAAATAATGGTGTTTAAAGTTGACTTTTTTAATTTTTTTTTCGCTGATTTCGGCTGGTAAAATCAGCCACTCCTTAGATAATATATTCTTTTTTTTTACCTAAGCCACCATTTGCTTCTACAAAAGTGTTGATGAAATCTCAAGCTCAAAACTATGACAAATAAACTAAAAATAGTTGTTTTTTTCTCTGATTTGTCGTAGAAAATCAAGCCTCCTATTAGATTGCGAAATCTAGGCGTAAATAATAGAACCGGTGTACCTGGGCTGACTGCTTCTCCTGTCAAAATGGTGAAAATGGCTGTTGTTATTTATGATGTCTCGGCTTTATTCCTTGCTAACCGTACTCTAGCAGAACGATATGTGTAAGTACTTCTCAGTGTTTTTCAAGTATTGAAACCTCTAACTTAACTAATCAACTTAATTTTTTTAAGCCCTCGTTGTTGAAAATTAAAGGTTACATTTAAATAAGAATAATTGAGTAGTTGAATGTAGAAAAGGCGGATGTCGACGTCCGCCCTCTTTACTTTCATCGGCTTTTCGAAACTGTAGATCCCATATGAGTTTACGTGTCAAATTTCAAGTCGATATCTGACAAATTGAGCTCACCTGAAAGGTTTAAGTGATGAGGAGTCGTGAAGGACTTATGAAGCTTTGAAAACGTAAAGCCTCATTTTCTCAAAACCAGTTTTTGTCACATCCACCCTTTGAACATTCAACCACTCAATTACGACAATATTTGCAGCAGAGGACATATACTTTAATGAAGCTAACAGTTACAAATACTTTTTAAAACAAGTACTTTTTTAAGAAAAGATTACATTGTTCAGTTCAGTGTATGACTGTAATGCACAAAAATACTCGCGTCTGTAATCTTTTCACAACCTGTGGAGCTGTCGATGACTCCAACCCTTTCCACTCGTTTGTCGGATCTCGTCCGACATTTTGCATTTGCCGTTCCAGTCGTATGTCGGACCGTGTCCGGCATAAAACTTCGCGACGCGTAGCTCGTATGTCGGATGGGATCCGACCTCTCCAGCTGGTGGCGCTCTCTACATACATCTTAGAGGAACTAAAAATTAGGTTGGCAGCATTTTTGGCTGCACTGTATGTCATTTAATGACAGATAATTTTTCACCCGAGTGGAAAGGGTTAAAAAACTTATGGATATTTTAATAACTAAACAGCGCTTGCACCGATTGAGAAAAGATTATAGATCAGAGTATTTTCGTGCAGTACAGCCGTAAAATCTTCTCTCAACTGGTGGAATCATTGTTGAACTGAAAAATGCCATTGTTTATGTGCAAAACAGCAGCTCTGCTATCTATTATTTTTAAGTAACTTGTTGCAATTTGTCCTGTTTTCAGTCTTGATAATCATGATATCATTGGAATGTGCCAACGAAATGCTCAAGCTGCTGCCTCTGTCGGACGAAGAGATTTGGTCCAAACGTGGACTTTGGCGTCTCTTGCAGCCACACCTCCTCTACAACCGTATGATTCATTGGATGATGAGCCTCCTTGGAGCTCGCATCCATTCACGCAAAACATGATACATTCCTTGTAAGTAAAAGGAGCAAGATAATGTAATAAGGATTGCCGGATTCAGGAACAAAAGAAAACAATGGGAAATAAACTGTAGGGAATACCTTACAAACACTTTTTCTCATCAAATTTAGTCAGGGGGAGACACCCAGACCCCCCTTTGATGTTCAGGGAGAGACACCCAGGCCCTCTTTTGATATTTTTATCAAAATCCAAAGATCCATTTTTAAAATATTTAAATTTTTCCCTTCTTTGACCCATGTTCTCATCGATTTTCAAGGAAACCGTTTTTCATCCATAACTAACTTCTTGACTTATTTTTCTGTATTATGTACTGACTGTTTACCATAGCTATAGACGAAGATATAATTAAGGACTGCGGAGTCTTGTTAGTCCAGACCGCAGCGCTCTCAACAGAAGTTTGCGGAACTGCAGCGGTCTCTGAGCAGCTTGATTTATATAGCACAATTTTCAATCGAGCAGGCATGCGGCGCGGTAGCTCAGTCTTTAGGACACTTGAGTGTCACGGAGGACACTTGAGTGTCACGGCAGAAACTCGGGTTCAATCCCGGGAGCCATTTGAACTTTTTGCAAACGGATTGATAATAGCTTCCGTCTCCGCTGCTTGGAGCGCGCTAGTTGGGGTGCATTCCTTGCTAACAGGTTTTAACACGGGCGGAGATAGGGAGTCGGCATTTCTTAGTTATATCTTTTTCCATGACTATAGCCTCTTGTTGGTTCTATGTACACTAATTAAAAATAAATAAATAAAAATGAATAGTAGAAAAGGAACCGTTGAAAAATGAAATTTTCATTAAATCAGTTAAACTGAAAAATTTTAAAGTAAAAATCTAAAATTTTTCAATTGAGTTTTCAAGTATTATCAGTGCCGCAAAGTAATTTTTTCCCCGTTTAATTCTTACAGAATCAATCATTATGGTCGACAACATGATGTTCAAACAGCAGCCATGCTGTGTTGTGCTTTTGGAACCAAATCAGAGAGTCATGACTTCTCAAGAATGATTCATCCTCACAAGTCTTCCAGTGTAAGTTTCTATTAATTTTCCATTATAAGTTTTTTTTGTTTCTATTTCCATCAACTCTCTATATTTAGCCTCTTCCCCATGGTAGTTATTCTTCATTATTCTTTCTCTAAAAGAGGTTTCCAGTCAGTAGGTCTACAGTTTTATGGACTACGGACAAAATGTCTACTCTTTTGGTCCACTGACAAAATGTCTACGTGAGCATGTGTACAAAAAAAATGTCCACCTTGAAAAATGACCACATTTTAAAGACGTCTACGTATTTTATGTCCACAAAATAAATGTCCCCAGTATATTCATGTCTCTACTCACAATATCATATGATTTATGAACTCTGTATTTCTACCTCATTACCAGCAGGCTGATTTATTTTCCACGTGTCCAATTCTGTTCCAATTGTGTTGACATTCTTGAGAGATTAGTAAATAATTTTGTAAAAAAAACTGGATGTATTGTGAAAAGAGGCATGAATATACTGGGACATTTATTTTGTGGACATAAAATATGCAGATGTTTTTAGAATGCTGTCATTTTTCAAGGTAGACATAATTTTTGTAGACTTTTTGTCAGTGAACTCAAACAAGTATGTATACATTTTGTCCTTAGTCCATACTTCTGTAGACCTGTTGACCTGAAGCCCTAAAAGATTACTAAGACTTCTGTAATGGAACTAGTTGTCTTATACATTTTTGAGTGGCTTGATTTTGATGATCGCAACACTTGTGTCCTGTAACACTGATTCATGTGCATTTTATCCTAACTTTGGATTCAAATTGAAATTCTCAAATGAAATGAGTGGCTCCCTTTGGCTGATTTAACTAATGCCAACTGATGTTGAATTTCCTGTGCAAACAGCATTTTGAAGATAGACAGTAGAATTTTTCGGTACAGTGATCGATCGTATTGATTGTCGTTTAAGGACCTCTGGTTCCAAACAAACTCTGACTCAATGGAATTTCCCCATAGCGCATTTTTTAACAGAAATTTTGGGTATTAACCCATACATGTCCAGTGGATCGTTAGCGACCCACTTGTTGTGTTATTTTTGGACCAAGTGTCAGTCAATTCGGACCAATTTTACTCAAAAACCAATTTTGGGAGTTTTTAGCCCGTAAAATTTAGCTGCCCCAAAAACTTTCTTTGTTATAATTTTTTTCGTGTTTTCAGCTCTCAACTTGTGTTTTTTGATAAAAACCCCGAATAATTCCAAATAATTCAGGGCACATATGGGTTAAACCTAGCAATTAATGTGACTTTTTGAGATTTTGCATTCTATGTCCTTCAACATGCTTAATTATACCTAATTCCATGACAAAAACTGCTGAAATTGGTATGATATTACAGATTAAATAATGCGTTTAGAGGTCGGAATCTTCCAATTGTTATTGCTGGGTTTGTGGAATGGGTGAGAATTTAGGCGATTCTAACCTCAAAATGCATCGTTTAATCTGTAATATTTAGTTGATTCCAGCTATTTCGTTGGTGGAACCAGGCAAAATTAAGTATTTTTGTGGACGTGGAATGCATACTTGCCAAAAGTTTGCATTAATTTCTTGGTTTGGTAGCCAAAATTTCCGTTTAAAAATACGCTTATGTGGAAATTACATTGAATCAAAGTTTGTTTGGAAGCAGAGGTCCCTAAACGGCGATGAATAGTTGTATCGCTGTACTAAATCAGTCTATTTGTTTTGATACAATTTTGATTGTGATCTACTTTAAAATGGTCTATGAAATCTGTAAAGAAGAGATCAGATTCTAACTCATTGTGAAACATACATTGGAATGGTCACATGAAACCAACAGCCAATGTGCAGATGTTGCGTACGTTGAATTGAGGTCACTGAATACTTTTTCTGTTCGAATCATATCTGAAATTTGAGTCATCTTTGTCTTTCTTTTATCCTTTATTTTAACTTGTCTCTGAAAAGCATTCTTTCAAGCTTAACCTTTGTCACAGAGGATGAGAAATTAAACCCGCCTGTTACGAGTGTTACGGAGGAGAATTAGGTTTGGGAAAAGAGTTTGTTATGCTAAACAAGAAACAAATGATTTTTTTTTTCCAATTATCAAATTATGATTTGTTTTTAGAAAAGTGTGTAATGAGCTGAGTTCTTATTAATTTCTGCATTTATTTATGGTCTTGAAGTCTTAAAAAAAATGGAACTTTCAAAAGTAATTCTCTTATCCGCAAAAAATTGTAATTTCTTTTGTCGAAAGCTAATCTACAGCTTTTAATCATGATTTCAACCACCAGAATGCTGTCAAAATCCTGTTATTGCAATTTTTTCTGCCTGTGGGAACTTTTTCTCAGGGGGCTTTTTTACACTTTCAATCATTTCAATTTCATTAGATTTGATCGGGAGCTAGTTCGCAGAAGCATTGCGCGGCCTCCTTTACAGGGCTATTACTTTTGGAGAAATGCTTTCTTACATTATTATCTACAGCGGCGGCTCGTGCAATGTGGCAAAAACGTAATTTCTCCATTTAAACCTATGTAAAACAATCGATCTTTGATATCGATACTATTGCACAGGTTTAAATGGCAACTAAGCATGGTTGTCAAATTGCACTCGCTGCCACTGATTATCTAGCGACAAAGACTCATTATCCCTCCAGATAGTTTACCTATTATTGATAAACCATTAAAAATTTGCCATAAATCAAGTAACATCATTCTGGTGGTGGAATTTAGAACTAGAAGCCGATAATTCACCTCAACCAAATCATTTGAAGTGCATACTTAGTATTCTTTGTGTCCTGTTCTTCTTCCTTTCAACCTTCTCTCAACCTTTAAACCTTTTATTCTTATTCTTCTTCATCTTGGTTACTTTTGGTTTTTTGACTCTGATTTTTAGCACATGGTGGCAGGAAAATGGTGGCTGAAGGTAATTTATTTTCCTTGATATAAAAACCACACCTTTTTAAATTTCAGTGGCCTCTTTAAGAGCATAGAGATTGGTTGTACCTACTAATCGTAGATTTGTTAGAGATCGTTTCACGAAAGTTGGCCGATGACAGATGGGTTTGTTTACTGCGCAGAGACGAGCTTGCATTTTTGCACATGTGCAAGAATGCAAACATGTCTTTGCGCTGCGAGCCATATGATCTGTCATCGGTCTTCTTTCGTGAAACGAGCTCTATGGTAAAATAATTCTCCTATTTGAACTTTATCCATCTGAAGTATCAAAGGACGAGTTGAATCAGAGCAGATCCATTTTGAGTATTGGGTCCTGACAATCATGCAATCTCATGTATGAAATGCCCTTATTTTAATTTTTATATATTGCTTCGATTCTAGTGGTGTCCTTTTCTCATTCTTATTTTTTTCATTACATGATTACCTAATATGGATGGATATGCATGGATTTGTGTATTGGTATTTCGACTAACTTCTTAAAAATTTGATGTACAAGCATTTGTATAGAAAACCACAGATAGCCACACTGAAACACTTCCTTTTTTGTTTAACTGTTTCGAATAGATTTGTCACAACTTTTTGTTTAACCCCTTAACGCCCAGGTTAGGAATCCAGCTGAAAATATGCTGCCACTCTATTGAAAGGGGTCGGAAGATGTAGTTCATACTCTCCGGAACAGATAGCGCTACGAATCATTGACATTTCATGCATTACAACATACTCTATAGCACATAATAAACGAGAGGGTACAAAAACGTGTATATACGGGCGTGGGCGTTAAGGGGTTAAACCTTAAATGTTAAAATTAAAGAGGCAAACAAACCGAGCCCATGTAAAAATATTCATAAGAGATTTCCGTCATTGCTGTCTCCTTGGTGTCTCAAAAGCACGTCTCAGAAAACCCCTCTATAGTTTTGGCTTGTCGGTAAAAACTACTTTATAGTAGTGTTCTGTTTACCATACAGACTGCGTTCCCTCGAATAACTTTATTTGTCCTTACTCCAAAAATGTCACTTCGGAGGAGTTGTTTCTTAACCTACAATTTATTGTATCTCTGACTTTCTACGCCTGATTTCAGTTTATCTCAGAGACAATATATAATAGAGACCACGCACTATCTATCTTGCCCATGTTTGCGCAAATGCGCGCGGTGGCAACTTTTTTTTTCCGGTCTCAACAAAACACCGAAAAACATGGACCATACGTTGACTGATGAGAAACTTCGTTGAGATTTTTGCCTAGTGAATGCAGAGTGAATCCAAAGCACCGAAATTGCATCAGTCAACGTATGGTCCATGTTGGATGGTGCTCCCTTTGTTGATTTCTGTTGAGCTCCGAAAAAAAAGTCAGCCACCGCGCGCAAGGCTAGTGCGTGGTCTCTATTATATATTATTTCTGGTTTATCTGTTGTACTTCATGGTCTAAATGCATCGTGCAACAGTTTCCTTTGTTGCTAATTAAACAAAAAGAATCAAGAGGTTCTTGCAAGAACCCCCTTGCAACTTTTACTACAAGCAAATGAATAGCAAAATCTGAGGTGAAAACCAGCAAAAATCACAAAAATTACGCTTGCAAAGTCTAGAATTCAGTAATTAACTCAGAAAACAGCTGTAACAGCAAGATCATATTGGCAGAGCTACGCAGGTATAACAGGAGATTCCTGTCTAATTTGTCACTTTCTTTTCGGAAACACAGAGATATGTCTCAAATTAGATAGGAATCTCCCATGATACCTTCATTGCTCCGCCATTAAGCCCGATTCTGAGAGTGAATTTTGTGATTTTTCAGTTTACTCATCGTTAATTTTACAGATTTTCATGCAAGAGAATCAACTCTTCAATCACCCGTAGCAAAAGTTTGCAAGTTGGCACAGAAACAGAAACCTTGCACTAGCCGTTTGCGCGGTGGACGACTTTTTTTTGGGGACTCAAAAAAATAACTTGGGGAACAACATCGGACGGTTCCTATGTTGATTGTTGACCAACAAAATGATGCTTTGTTCTGATTGGCTACTGACATCAACATCTTTGCTCAACAGTCAACATAAGGACCGTTGGACGTTGTTTTGTCGTGACTCCAAAAAAAAAAGTTGTAAGTATGGGATCTTCAGGGGAAGATAGATAGTGAACTGTGTCTGTTGTCTTTGCAATAGACTAGAATACTGCCATGTGCGGATACAGGAATTTGTCTCTCACTCTTTCTCCGGCCATTTAAACGTATGTGTTAGAAAAGGATAGCGAAGGGGGCTATCACTTAACTTTAGACCTCATCTCAGTCCTTCTCTGACCCATCTATTCAAATGGAAGGAGAGAGAGATAGACAGACTCCTGTACCCACCTATGAGTACTGCTGATCTAATCACAGCCCATGTAAGTAAATTTAAATTTCTGGCCCAGATTTGGCAAGTTATTTATTTCAGCCCACAAAATGAAAAATAGATGAAGCTTGTATCAACTAATCTTAAGGTGATTCTTCAGTGTTTAGTGCCGATTTGCAAAATTTTCCATTCAATAACTTTAAAAATAAGGCTGAAAGTACCAAAAAAATGGAATATGGCAAATCGATTCTTGTATCGAAGTACGATATTTCATTTTTTGGTACTTTCAGCCTTATTTTTAAAGTTATTGACAAGATATTTTGCAGAGACGTTCTTCGGATGATTATTTAATAACTTACACTCCGTTTTCTTAAATATAAATTACTTCCGGCCTGTAATTTGACATTAAAAGAATGGTATTGCTCAACTGGCAGAAATCGGAACTATAATCTGAAGAATCACCTTAATGCAATGTTTTGCCAACCCAGTAACACCCCCTCCCCCCTCCCCCCAAGAAAGAGAATAAGTAACGAACCGACAATACCGTGATTAGTAATTAATAATACTTTTTTTCTTTGTATGCATAGTCAGGAGGATCATCCTACCACACTGTCCATCAAGTCGACATGAGTTTAGAAAGCTGGGCAATCAACGCCAAAAAACAAAACCGTTCCAATTCATGGTCTGAATCCTTGGATGACATCCATTTGCTGAATTCCATTGTTGAGCACAGAGAAGTTTCGGAGAATGAAGCAGAAAAATTTAGGTTAGTCCTTTTTTCTTAGATCACCCCACGTTAGTTCAAGAAAACTTCCTAGAGATTCACAATCTGAATAGTGCTCACTTAGAGTCCCTGTATACTATGAGAGTTTCAGAAGAAGAAGAAGTAGATCAATGGAGCCTCCAAGAGGCAAATTGTAAACTGCGGATGGCCATTTGCTTCTGCGCTGTTGCCGCTATTTCTCTATCTCTCATAGGTTAAGTTCCGATTCTCGACAAAAACGGTCGTTATTGAAAAAGATAATGTTCTCTAGAATAACATTCACGCAGAGGAAAAATTAACAATAATTACCGTGGTCACTGTTACTTCAAATGTGTAATGAAAGCAAGTACGCGAAAAGTAAACAAACCCTCTGCCATTTGCCTTTGCCTCTTGGGGTTTTCTTGACAGCCTAAATCTGAGAGCCAATCAGAAGTGGATTCTGACACTCTCATAGTACATAGGGACTCTATGTTCACCAATTGAAGACTTCGTCGGTAAAATGGGGTTTAAAACAGTGGGTGTGAGTGCTCACAAAACCTGATTTCAAAAGGTCATTTTGTGAGTAAGAAGTGTCGCCTTGGGTTCTCTCACAATCAGTCATCTGAAGATTTAACTGCATGCTCTAATTGTTAGACAGTTAGGAAAACCTAGTTTTCCTCATCAGAGTTTCACGCAATAACAATTTGCAATCAGGATTTTTTCGCACGAGCACACCCACTGTTTTTTACCCCCTTTTATGGAAGAAGTCTTCAATTGCTTTCCTTGTTGTTTTAAACCTGTGATAGTTCAAGAAAACTTCTCAGAGATTCACAATCTGAATAGTGCTCACCAGTTGCTTCTTCGTTGTCTTTAACGTGTGATTGTAATGAAATAACAAAAATTTACTTTCAATATCAAGATGTTGGCTGAACTATAAGTGGTAACCACTCAAACTCTTTTGGTTGCTCATATTTCCTCAGAAAGAATTCCCAACTGCTGAAACTCGAGAGTCAGCTTCAATTTTGTGTCCAGATGTTAAAAAATTTGAGTCCAATAAACATAGAATGAGGCAGTTGCAAGGGTCTGAAGTTGTTTGTTTTTTACAATCAAAATGAAAGTACTTGATGAGTTGAGAACAAAGATACCTTTGGTTCCTAATTAAGTCCCATTGTTCCGGAGATGAGAACTTGACCCAAAATACATTGTTTCAAATGAGAATTCCGTCTAGTGACTCCACTACGCACACAGTTTTTTACAACTTTACACGTGTGTATCTCCAAAACCGGGATGTTTAGGAAGAAAGCAAAGGCACCATTGTTCTCAGCTCATCAAGTACTGCCATTTTCCGTAAAAAAAAAAAAACACAAATTATCAAACTCTTGCAACTGCCCCAGTACCCTTATATTGTATAATCAATAGAAGTAAAAATTCAGCCAAATCAAGGATCATAAATTGATGAGTTCTTTAGAATAACCCTTTTGTAAAACAGAGGGTCTGCTCATCCTCAACAATTGATTTTTCGAAGCGTTATTAAGTATGTTTCTGATATGTTGAACAAGTTGTTCTTTGTATCTGACAAATAAATTAAGCTCCAATAGGCAGGTAAAAAAAACAAACCAATAACTCATCAGATTCACACACAATAACGCTTTGAAATATGCATTTTTGAGGACAAGAATACCCTCTGTTTTATGCGTGGTTATTCCAAAGAACTCCTTAATTGAGGCGGTGGCTGCAAAAACAGCACATATGGAAAAACCTGATTTCCAGAAAACGCAATTAAAGTTTTCATTTGCTAATAACGCGTTGATATGATTCGGAAATGAGTACAATTTTTCGTGGTTTTATGCTTTGAACCCTCTTTGAGGAGAATCCAAGGACAAATTTAAAAAAAAAAATGGTTTGAGTTCATTTGCGGCCAATTTAAAAAAGTGAGTTATGTGCGGTTTTTGCACCCAACAATTAAATTAACGCAAATTTAATAGGATTTGACAGTTAAATGAGAGAATAATAATTTTTTTGCCATAATTTATTGAAATATAAAAATTTAAAGTAAAGGAACAACGCAAACCGAAACAAAAAAGTAAAAGCTAAATAGTAAATCAGCTATATTTGGCTCGCAATTAAATGTAAAGGAAAATGACCTCTCAAAATGTATGGGCATAGCCAGCAATTTGGCAACCATGAATTCTTCCTATTTGAACGCATGAGAAACAATCGACGCTTGAGGAGACCATAGCTTTTTTACCAATCGATTGTTTCTCATGCATTCAAATGGAGAAATACACAGTTGCCAGATTGCTCGATATAAGCGTATGTGCTGTTTTTGCATCCATGGACCCGATATCTCCGCGTAGAATCATCGTCACGTCGCCAAATTCACAGGGGTGATACTTCTTGAGTATAATTTTCAATTGCGCTGTTGGGCGCAAAAACAGCACATACGCGCATGGGCTGTTAATGCAGGGGCTGCCTCAATTGCTCATGGACTAAAACTTCTCATCTCTAATGAAAGGGGTTAGTAGTTATCTAATTGTTTTGTTGTTTTTCAGGATACTTAACGAAAGTGATTCGAGACTGTATGATGAATACAAGAGGGCTTATGCTGAATTACTTCACCGGTGGCAGCTGCTAGATTCGCGATCAATGGTTCTTAAATACATTTCAACACCTACGGAGACTCACAAAGGCATCGAGTTTGTAACAGAGTGCCCAAGTTGTAGACAATCAATTCGCGACTCCTATTGTTCCACGTGCAAAGCGCTTCCCCTTCAGTGTATTATCTGTCATTTATCCGTCAGAGGTAAGGAGCCACTGATGCAAACGTTTAATTCAACTTTTTCTAAACCATTGACTTGTATTTCCAGGTTGTATGTGAAGACGAAGGGTCATAAATTCTAAATTTATAGTATCATATTCTAAGAAATTTTGTAAAATAAAAAGTTTTGATAATAGAAGCGTCTCAAAAACACGGCAGGGATTCCCCAGAGACTGTGTCAAAAATTCTTTTTTTGTCTTCAGGAGTCCGCTGAAAAACCTAATCCCCCTCCTGTGTGAGTGGAATGTTTGATACTTTGTATACTTACCTGGGGACAGTGGCGTACACAGGATTTTTCTTGGGAGGGGTTCGCACTGATGAATGTTTGACTGAAAATGATTCCCCCCTTCCCCTTCACCCACAAAAATCGGAGGTCTGGGGTGGCTTTAGCCCCCATAGCCCCCCCCCCTGCATAAGCCACTACCTGAGGAAATAGTTTTGTTGCTCTGCATGCTCTAGTTTCTATTCAGTCTTGCTTTCCTAAAAATTATAGGCCATCAAAGTTGACAAGCGCAGATTTTCAACAGTGCAGCATCCTCTTCAAGATCCAAGCATCGAAAGTGATTTTCAAGGACCATAGAACTGACCCTGTTTTTATGGCCCTGTTTTTAACTACTTGAAAAACTGCTTGAAATTTAATTACCTTGGTGCAGTCCTTTTTTAGATGAAATAGAAACAGGTGTACGGGAATAAGCTGGAAAACACGTTAACATAAATTTGGTAAAGACTTTTCGGCTCAATTTGTGGCCAATTTCACTGCAAAAATTTGAAAAAATAAAAAAATAATTATATAAAAAAAAAAAAATCTAAATGTGGAGAGAGCCACTATTTCTACACACTATAAATAAAGGAATAAAAACTTGCGTTTTGAGCAAGCGCAACCAATGACACGCAATTTTTATTTCTGTGTTTACAGTGTGTCGAGTAGTGGCTCTTTCCACATTTTGAAATTATTTTTTATAATGTTTTTTTTTTTTCAAATTTTTGAGTTGAAAATGGCTGCGATTTGAGCGGAAACAATAAACATCTTCACCAAAATTTTTTTTGTGTGTTTTCCTGCACACCTGTTTTTTTTTATGTTAAGTGCTGGGCTGCTGTTTCGCGTATGATTAATGACATTTTTCTATTCACCGATGACTCCACCGGTTGAGAAAAAATTACACAGTTCAGTTCAGAGTATAAGTGTACTGCTCAAAAATACTCAGAATTGTAATATTTTCTCAATTAGTGCAATCGCCGTTTAATTATTAAAATATCTACTAGTTTTGTTAAAGTCATCAACCTCTCCACCGGTTGAAAAAAGATTACAGATGCGAGTATTTTTGTTCATTACAGTCATACATTGAACTGAACTTCATAATCTTTTCTCAACCGGTGAAATCATCGGTGAATTGAAAATTCATTAATTAAAAAAAAATATTCTTGATTGTTTCATTTTTGACCTTTTTCTTGTTTTTTTTTTTTTTTTGTAGGATCAACAAACTTCTGCTTAGTCTGCGGACACGGAGGGCACACTAATCATTTATTGGATTGGTTTAAGAATGAAGAATTCTGCCCTTCAGGTTGTGGCTGTGCGTGTTTGAAAGAAAGTGCAAATGTGCTGGAGTAAATTTTCCGTAAGGTAATAACAAGGACTGATTCATTCATGACTGATTTTTTCCCCCCTGCGTGATCAAATCACAAAAAGTTGGGCCGCAGAAATTTGATCCAAATTTGTCCGAGTTAACTTTTTATTAAAGTTTGCTGAAGGTGCTTTTTATTGAATAGACACATTTTTATTTGAATCACGTAAAGAGATGGAGACATAAATTGGTTCTCTCTTTTGCATGATCCACATTGTCTTTTTTTTATTTTTATTTATTTATTTAGTATTTTCTTCCGAATATTTTTTGCCGTTTCTTATCTTTTCTCTTCTGCCCTGACCTTTGTACTGTGACTTTTAAAAGAGATTACCGTGATCAAAATTTTTACTCTTTCAACTATTGGTAAGCTTTGAGCAATATTGTGACTTTCAAGAGTTCAAGCACTAAGAAGAATGACCATTTTAGAGTACGTTTTGAAAAATCGTAAATTCTATTAAAAACAACAGAGAAATTTAATTATGAGAATTTTGACCAGGACACTTTTTTTTTGAACATCATAGTACAAAAGAAGAAGAATTTTGTCTTTTGGCCAGGTTTTCTTGTTTAATTATTCTCTTTGGCCTCTTGATTCCCGTACTTTTGAGGAAACAAAATGTTTCTTCTCAAAACTTGGAGGCAAAATAAGTGTTTTTTTTTTAAATTTTTTTTCAGCAAATGAGTGCTTGATGTAGCAAAATGGATCTGTTGAAAGCTTTTGCTATAGCGTTATTTGGGGTTTATACCCTAAAAATCACTTGAAAATAACATTGAGAGCATCAGAAATTTCCAAAATCCAACTCAATAAATAAGTTTAAAAAAAAAAAATACAAGATTTAATGATCTAATGAGCGAGTGATGATTGGGGACTCCCATCTAATTGCAGCTTTCTACTCTGAGGAAAGTGATTAGTAGCGCACCGAGAGTTTCTTCATCTCTCTCTTTTCTCCATTAAAAAACGTATGCCAGACAAGGATGGACAACGGTATAAAACCGCCTCTTTCTGTCCTTTTCCTACTTATACATTCAAATGGGAAATGAGAGAGATGGAAGAGATCCTGGTTGCGCCAGTGAAAGTGATTCATCGTGGAGAAATCTGCTTTTAGATTGAACCAATACCGTCTTTTTCCATACCTCCGACCGCTCCATTGAGGTTATGGTTGCTCGGGTTCTACGTCTCTACAGCCGCTATTGAGAGACGGTGAATTTGATGCAGTTTTTGGGATTTTTCGGGCATTTCTAGGCATTTTTCAGCCTTTTTGTCGAATTTTTTAAGTTGGGTGGGCTTTCGGCTGATGCTCCTGATATCATTAGCAATTTTCTTCATTAAAATTACCATAAGCATTAACAGAAGTCCCCCTCAACTGAGAACATTGATGAGGGGGACTTCTGTTAATGCTTATGGTAATTTTGATGAAGAAAATTTTTTTTGCTTAACATATCAGGAACTTCAGCCGAAAGCTTTCTCAACTTAAAAAATTCGACCAAAAGGCCGAAAAATGTCTAGAAATGCCCGATAAACCCCATAAACTGCATAAAATTCTCCGTCTCCCTCAAGCGGCTGTAGAAACTAGGAACCGGAGCGACCATAACCTCAGTGGAACGGTCGGAGTCATGGAAGAAGACGCTGTATTGATTGGACTCCCCCATTGTCACTCGCTTATTCAACCACCATCTTGCAAGTTTCTTTAAACGCATTTATTGAGTTGGTGAGTGAATTTTGGAACTAACTGACAGTCTCAACGTTATTGTCAACAGCCTATATAGACGTTGGCTATGCAGTGGTATCCCTCGCATTGAAATCTATTTCGGTCACTCGCATGCGTCAGGTATCACTTGAGAAGAGCACGGTAGTATTTTACCGGGATTATTGAACATAGCAAGGCAAATAAATAAACGATTTAAGCCGGAAGAGTCCAAACGAATTGATTGTCCTCATAGGAGTGGAAGAAATACTGTAGCGCCCCTAAAAATTCCAGGCAGGAATTTTAGTTGAGAACTCGTGGGATTTAGAGACTTTTCGCACAAAATTATCCCATTTAGAAAGATCCTCTGAAATTCTGTGAGTTTTCACCTTGTAGGTGCACGAAACTGGCTGGCTTCTGCATCTAGACAGGGCATTCCTTTTTATTTCTATCCTTTTGTCTGTGATTAAACGGCAAACAAAGTCCAGGTTTTTTTACAGCAAAATGGCGGCACCGGAGCCCTACCCTGACAAATTTAAGGACGGAAGTAATTCTGATTCAAGAGGACGGAGCGTCAGTTATTGAAAAATCATCTGAAGAGCATAGACACAAAATGACTCTTGGACAATTCCAGAAAGAAGGCTGAGAGTACTGAGTATGAATATGTTAAAGTCTGTCCCGGAAAAACTGGGATTTGCCACTTCCATGGCCTTCGTAAAAACCAACAGCTTCATTCTGATCCTAACCGAATCAGGTTGCCTTAGTAGAGGATAGAAAGTGATGTTGTCGTACAAGTCTTCGGGTGTCAGTTCGATCATCTTTGGGCCAGCCAATACAAGCATCGATTTCTGATGTTCCCTTCGTCGGTACGTACAGCTTTTTCTTTTCGGAAATTATTGACGGTGAGTTGTGCCGTGAGTTGCTGCAGAATATTGTCCGGAGACTGAAGCTCCGTCCTCTGGAATCGGAATTACTCTCGCCCTGAAATTTGACATAAATTGAAAGGTAAGCCCCTGGTGTCAGCAACTGGCCTTGGACGCTCAATATCTACCATAACTGCTTCCTAAAGTGTAATCATGAGAACTGAAATACAGTGCAAAAGAAAAATAAACCAAGTACAAAACAAATCGATACCTACTTCATCTGATGCGGAGATGCAAGTCCTCGAAGGCGGTCACTATTGCGTCGGCCAGCACATCCTTCCCCGCATCATTGAGGTGGAGTCCTCGTTCGTTATAGTGGCTCTCAGCACTCAGCTTGTCTGACATATTCAGGATCAGGACATCGGTGTAGTTCCGCATTAAAGTGTAGAGCATTCCATTCATCCGCCAGATCTTGAGGTTCGCTTCCTCTACCCGACGTCTTCGACGGTCGTCGAAACGCCTGAAGATTTCCACCAGGATTACTGGGTTCGTTACACTGACATCCCTCACCACCTGCAGGTTAAAATTGCGGATCGCCTCTCTCGGAAGCTCGTCGCGATCGAAAGTGTCGTCGGTGCCTCCGATGATCACGATAGTCTTTCCTTCCTCGACAGCTTCCACACCACTTATCACCTGCGCGAACTTCTGCCCGGGCCGGAAATCCACCGAGACTTCTCCCGGGAGGCCTCGCTTCGCCATCCGCACTCGTAGGCGGATCTCGAGCTCCCTGCCATGGCTGTCGGCAAAAACTTCCATCACGTGTAGCCGTCAAAACGAAAACGAAACGAAAACAAACCGAAATCTAAACGAAAACAAATACAACAAAACTTAACAAAAACGAGGAGTAACAAAACTTAGCAAAAACCAGGAGATATCTCAGAGAGCGGTATCGATGTAGGTATAGGTTTTTTTTTTTGATATTTTTTTTTGATATTTTTTTTTTCGATATTTTTTTTTTCGATATTTTTTTTTTCAATATTTTTTTTTTTCAATATTTTTTTTTTCTATATTTTTTTTATATATTTTTTTTTTTTCCGATATTTTTTTTTTCTATATTTTTTTTTCTATATTTTTTTTTTTCGATATTTTTTTTTTCTATATTTTTTTTTTCGATTTTTTTTTTTCGATAGCGGTATAGATATACCCCCCATAACGCTGTAGCAAAAGTTTGCAACAGCCCCATTGTCTGAGAATGCTCGGGTCTCTGAAGACCACTAGAAAATAGATTTTCTTTGCCAGGTGTTCGATTGATGTATCAGTCACTCCGCTAAAAAATAGTAACCCATTTTACTTAAATGGGTAAAACAATCAATGGTGTTGGAGGGAGGGGGCAGACATATGTATTGAATTTGAAGCATGCATTCCAGAATGACTCCAAGAAGGTCGTGAATATCTTATTTTCACTGAATTAGATACAGATTTGAGGTTATATCTCAAATGAAGACCTTTTTGAGGTTTTATGACTTTAATTTTTTACTCATTTATTGAAGTTACCTTCATATTCAATCGTCTTTCCAAAATTTGATCAAAAATTATTTTAAAAAAGTTTTATCAATGAATGGCTCTGCCTTCATCCTTGTTTGTTTGTTTGTTATTGTTTAACCTTATGGCTGTCCTCTCTGCTGTGCTAAGGAAGAACACCGTAAGTGACATGTGTTACTTAGACTGTTTTTGCACTATAGCTCGAGTCTCTATTCTCAAATAGAGTTCCTCTTCAAAAGTTTACTATGATTGTGCCTATCTGGTCACTCAACTCTCTCTAACAAAGGCTCTTTGCCCGTCCACGCATTTAGGAAAGGCCGACCGACTATTGTTCAATATGCACTGGAATTCTTGGAAGGACAAACCATTTGAGACATTGGAGGTTTAAGATTGAGGGTAGAGGTAGTCTCAGAAGTGTAGGCTTACCTAGACCGATAATCTTTGGAATTTGTCAACATTATTTCTGATTTTACTCAATAAAAATGAATGAAAATCAAATTGAGCGCTTCTTTTACAATGAGGAACACTTTAGAAGCCAAAGATTAAAGTCAGAGGCAAGTTCGGTTTTGATTTGAAGGAATTAAAGTTGAAAATTCGCCAAAGATTATGGTCTAGGTGTGCCTACTTTTCTAAAACGAGCTCTCACCTGAAGAATAGGGACTCCAAGCTAAATTGCAAAAACAGCATAATTAACACTTGTCGCTTACGGTGTTTTTCCTTAGCACGGCAGCTCTGCTTAAAAGATAATTAATTGAGGATAGTGAGAAAAAGGCCCCCAAAACACAAAGTGTCCATTTTCTTAGAAATCAGTATAAAATTCAAATACGGTAGAATCCCCTTAACTCGAATCGTTGGGGACCTCTGAAAAATTTGAGTTAACGTGATTTTCGAGTTAGCTGATTCTTATGGAAGTTTCATGGGACCGCAAAAAAATTTGAATTAAAGCGATTTTCGAGTTATCCGAGGTCGAGTTAAGGGGATTCTACTGTAATGATTTCTTAAATAGAGCAGTCCTCAAGGTTCATTTGCCTGGAAGGTTATTTTATTTCCAAGAGTGTTCTCAATTTATTATCATTTTAAAGTAAATCCACGACAGATGGATTAAATTTCTGGATACAAACTGATTCTTCATTATAATATTATTCCAATATTCAGGAAAAGAAATTTGGGTTGTAGAATGAGCTGTATGACCATTCTTCTTACAAAAACAGCTAATATCATTGTCAATCGATCTATAATATTTGCAGTTTTAGTAATTGTGTTCTCTATATTGCACGTTCATTGTTGGTCTGAGACTCTGTACCTTCACAGTGTTTAAGGAGTCCGCTTTTTACTTGTTTTTGAAAGATATTATGTTTAGAACATATTCTTTGCTCTGAAATTTGTAGCCCAATCTGTACTTTGCGTCATTTAATCACCAACAGCTTTAATATCACTTGACGTTTTTTTTTGTACTTACGTTTTATAATGTTCTCTTTTTCTCAATCTCTTAGGATCATGATCTCAGTGTTGCCAAATTCTGGCAAATCCTGGTTTTCTCCATTTAACCTAACTGTTTGACTTACCATTTTTCTACGTACATATTTTTTTTTTTTTTTTTTTTTTTTTTTTTTTTTTTTTTTTTTTTATTTTTTTTTTTTTTACAATTTACATCAAATTAGAACTGAGCTAGCGTGTGCGTGTCGTGGTATCATGTCACAGGAAGTAAATTAAGTTAATGTAACATTTTTAAACTATTTGCAAAATCTGACAACACTGCATGAACTATCCTTAAAAAAATTGTTGAACTCCTCATAGCTTTAATTCTCTCATTTGGTTAATTTATTTTTAAGCTTTATTAAAGTTTACTCGACTGTCTAAACTTAGTTCCATCATTTTGTGCTTAGTTCTTGGAGTTTTTATTTTTACTTCAAAAGCCCTAAAATTAATTTTGGGAGGATACATGATTTGAGTTATCAAAGAGCCTTGAAAAGGCTTCAAAGAGTTAGAATGATTGTTTGAAGCACATTATTTTTGTTTTCAGGGGAACTTAATGTGAAATAAAAAAGCTTTATTTGAGTTTCCATCGAATGTGCAGAAAAGTTTTGAACTTTAAAAGAATTTTAGTAAAAATTTTCAATTGTTAATTTTTTTTTATTTTTTTTTATGAGCTCTTTGAGGAGCAATTGTGACTTGTTAGCGTGGTTGTCTTTTCTATCATACAATTTTTAGCAAAATTATCCCGTAGCATTTTTTTACTACCTATTTGTTGTTAATGTTTTCATAAGTAAGCTAAGAAAAAGTTCAGCTAAAGTTTCGATTCTCCGGTTTCTATTCTTTTTTGAAATTTCTTTTTTGTCAAATTATTCTTGAATTGTAATTTATTTGTCTTCATTTTATTTATTATACTGTGATGTTTACTTTTGAACTTAGTATTTTTTTGAATGAGATGTTGAATAATTTTGAGTTTCTCAAAAGATTCTCAAGATTTTTGAGGTATGATTAGGCTGACAGAGAAAATATGTTGTACCTCAAAATCTGAGGCACTTTTTTGCTTTCAAAATTTAGTGGTGGCTCAAACGATTGTGATCAATCTATGTTTTGAAAACAAAGGTCTCAGAATTCAGTGGAAATGGTTTTTTCCTGTGAAATTTTCTTTTTCTCCTTCACACACCGTGTATTTTTTCATTCTTCTTCTCTTTCAGTTTTTTCTGAGCCTCTTTTAAGAAGTTATTTCATCTACATTTCTTGTTGATTTGATAGAATTTTTCTTTTCCCCCTGTTTTAAATACACTTGAATTAGTAATCTGATACCTTCACTGTGAATTTTGACAAATTTATCAAATTCATGTAATTGTTAGCTACCCGTGTATATTCTTGTATATATGTAGTTAGAAATTTTTTCCACAGAGGAGAATCCAAAAAGAAAATAAGAGACCATACCTGTCCCTGTGTACTCTTTAGTTCATTCCTTTACACAATAGCCCGCATTGTAACCTTTCTATTTCACTTTCCGTACTGTGATCTGTAAGGTTCTTTGGTAAGTACAGTCGGCGAATTAAATAACGTCTGTCGACACCTTAAATTTTGGCAAGACAGGCCACCTGTAATGCATCACTGCATTGTGGTAAGTATTGCAGGTTGCCCACCTAATCTAAAATCTAAGGAGTCTACTGACATTATTTAATTTGTCGACTGTACTATCAAAGCCAAAAGAAAGTTCCCCCAGCGAAATGTTTCATCTGGAATTTTTTGGATGATAAATTAAGACTTTTAGGTTTTTTTTTTTCAGTGTACTTACTGATTGCACCAGGGTAAAGTTTTTACACCACCGAAAGTTTCAAAATGGATCAAAAATGGCTGAAAAATCAATGTAGGAAACTTTTGAAAAAGGTACTTTCTTTTGGCACCGATAGTATATCCACTCCTCTGTTTCCTATTTGTGTTTTCAGTCCAGTCGTCACTTGGAAATACAAGCATAGCAAACAAATGGTTTTGGGCGGCCAGTGTCGTCATTCCAAGGTCTTGCCTGAGGAGGAGGGGGAAATCCGATTACCCTATTTTTTTTATTATTAACATGCAGTAATTTTTTTTTTTTTGCTTCTCATGCATTTGGTCCCTGAAATTATGACCTTTGAGGTCCTTGATGACCCTAAAACGTCCTTTTTCACTTAAAATCTGGGCGAATTTTGTGAGAAAACACATTTTGTTCTCAGTCTTTACTTATATGTAAAACTTTCTTAATCTATACTCACTAATTTTGACAACCCTGTTGCTCCTTGAATTTTCTATGTGGGCCGAAATTTCGGGATTTTCCAAACGGAGGGAGGGATTCCCCCCTCCCCCATAATGACGCCATTGTGGGCGGCTGGACTTTACTGTAACTATTCCCACTTTTTTTTTAAAATTGTCGTTTTTGTATATTGAATTTTCTGAAGCAATATTCATCAGCCAAACTTGTTTACCTGTAGCAATTTACCCTGAAGCACTAAAAAAATGTTCCTTGTTTAGTTTAATTTTTAATACATGTGTATCTTCATTTCTCCCTATTTATTGTAGTCTCTCTCTCTCCATTTCTCTCTCTTTCTCTCTCTCTCTCTCTCTCTCTCTCTCTCTCTCTCTCTCTCTCTCTCTCTCTCTCTCTCTCTCTGCATAGAAGTAGTGCCAAAGCGCCTATTCTTAGTGCAAATGCATTGATTTGGGCCAATCTCATTTACTAGTTACAGGACAGTTTGTTCAATGCTTTATATCCAAGGTAATTTTTTCTAATTTCGTTTTGGTCCCTATGACGTCCATTGATTATCTAAAGTAATTTTTTCCACTTTTTTTTTAGTCCCTTTGACCCCTCATACCTTTGCTATCCTTTTGGTTTTTAAGATTCTTATGAAGTCATTTTGAAACATCATCAACAAACATTTTAATGAGTTAAAGGTTATAAAAAAAAAAAAAAAAAAAAAAAAAAAAAAAAAAAAAAAAAAAAAAGTAAGGAAGATTAGAGGAAGTATAACTAGAGAAATGTCGTTGAAATTAATAATTAGCAATCTGAAACTATAAATTAAGCTTTCTTTTTTTGCAGGTCTCATGTCCTTTAACTCTTCATTCCTCAATCATTGCTTTTAATTTCTATTGTTACTGAAATGATTTATTTAAAAAAAAATAAAAATAAAAAATAATTAATAATGTACGTGCTTCCCAAAAGCAAAGCTGTAAAAGATTATGAAGGATTGCAGAATTTATTCGCCAAAGTCTTACTAGCAAATGGAATTGATTCAGATGCATTAAAAAAGGGACTTTGTCTTTCTCCTACTAATTTTATTAGGTATTTATAATTGTTGAGACAGTGTTGCCAGATTTTGAGGCTTTTCCCATAAGAACTCATAGAAAAATAAATAAAACAGGAACGGGTAAAATGCTGGAATACAACCTAAATTGGCGAGGTTTGGCTCAAATCGCAGCTAGAGGCAGTTTCAGAAGTGTAGGTGGACCTAGACCAATAATCTTTGGAATTTGTCAACATTATTTCTGATATTACTCGATGAAAATGAATAAAAATGAAATTGAGTGTTCACTTTTCAACGAGGATAACTTTAAACACAAAAGAATAAAGTCAGGAGCAAATTCGGTATTGATTTGAAGGAATGAAAGTTGAAAATTCGCCAAAAATTATGGTTTTGGTCCACCTACACTTCTGAAACTACCCCTATTTTCAACTCAAAAATAATGAAATAAAATTGAAAAACGAATATCAAATGGCGGAGAAAGCCACCTCTCACAAACTGTCAAAGAACACACCGGTTTGTGAGTGCTGGCTCTCTCCGCCTTTTGAAATTTGTTTTTTAATTTAATTTTATTATTTTTGAGTTGAAAATGGCTGCAATTTGAGCCGATTCTTGCCAATTTAGGTTGTATTCCAGCATTTTACCCGTTCCTGTTTTATTTATTGTTCAAGTTGTTGCTGGTTCGGTTTTCTGTCGTTTTACTTTTTCACATAGGAAAAGACCAGGATCTGGCAACACTGTGTTGAGAGCAACAGCATACCTCTCATAGTTAAATTAGTTGATTCTTTTCTCAGTATTAATAAAGTCTTTAATTTATCAAAATAGTTTTGTAATTATTTATGAATGTATTAAATTACTTTTCAAATTATGTTTGGTTTTCATAATTATTCTCTAAGTTTCATGCCTTATGAGTTATGAGCTCCCTCATTTTGTTATTTTTTAAACAGTTTGCTTGAGTGGTCAAAGAGATCGTTCATTTAGGATGTCTATAGTGAGGGCTCAAAGTAACCAGGTTGCTGTTCTTGTGAAATCTTAATTACTATCTTAAGACGATTCCAGGGACGATTAGTTCGAATCATAGACACCACGTCATGCTGCTCAAAAAGTTCACAGTTTTTGGCTGTAATTGACGAATTGACTCTAAAAGCAAATCTGAGGAACGTCAATACCTGTGAGCATACTTCAGGAAGACACCCTGAAAGTTTCAAGCTGAAACACTCAAAAATAAAGCTGGAAATTTTGAAATACAAAAATTCGCAGAAGCCTCAATGAGTGGGAGTTAGGCAGATGGACTTACTTATCATCACTCGCTCTCACTTTCACTCACTAAGCTTATGGGGAAATGAATTTTGTAATTTACGGATTTAATTCTAAACCAATTTTGCTCGTTTTGGGCTCAAAAAATCCATAAAAAAAATTTCACAGGTTCTGACATTATTTGATTTTGCGTTTTTTCTTTGGTTTCAATTTAAACTGCCAAAAACACAACTTTTCCTAAAAGAGACCAGTGGTGTCATCCAGCGGACTAAATTCTGGAAAATTTTTGCCTGGAATCACCTTAATGTTATTTTCTGATAATAGCAGAACTCATGTTTCATGGACCATTATTTTACGTATGTGTGGTCTGAACTGAGGAATGTGCTGAAAAGGTTGGACAGTTGTGAGTTGGAGTTTAAAAATTCAACAATCCCACCGCAGCAAATTTTTATCAACTTTTTTAAAATATCTGATGAATTCATGTTCCAGTTTCCAATATTGTAAACATAAATAAACTAAAAAAAACTTTCTCTTTCAAAAAATGAAACTCAGACCCATTTCAACTAGGTCCTGTGTACGTGTGTCCTTAGTGAGTAATTATTCAATGCAGCAGTTGCAAGGATCTAAACTGTTGTGTTTTTTTTAAAGAAAATGAAAATGCTTGATGAGCTGAGAACAAAAGTGCCTTTGGTTTCTAACCAAGTCCCATTTTTCCGGAGATAAAATTTTGGCCATAAATACATTGTTTTAAGTGGGAATTCTACATAGTGACATCACTATGCACACAATTTTTTATAACTTTACAAAAGTGTATCTTCAAAACCAGGACACTAAAGAAAAAACCAAAAGCACCATTGTTCTCAGCTCATCAAGAACTATCATTTTCTTGATAAAAAAACACAAAATTTCGGACCCTTGCAACTGCACAATTATATCAATTACTTATGTAGGAAAGCAGACGAGACCTTGCCGAAAAGCTGCTGAGTTTATTTCTTTGTAAATTTAAGTTTTTTGTGTTTATTAATGCTTATAATATTAATGTAAAACATTTTCTGTTTATTTTTTTGTTTTGTGGAAGCCAGTTTATGTTTAAGTGAGTTTTTTCATTTCCAGTTTAGGTGACAACTTACAAACAATTAGTCTATTGCATCTACAATAATAATTTATCAACAGTCACTCTTTGAGAAGAATTTATTCAAACACGTATAAAACAACATTATTGGGACATATGCGTTAAATTTGAAACTGTGCGTAAACATAAATTTGTGCTTGAATTATTCATCAAATTCAAATGCAATAGTTTCATTGTTTCATCCTGAAGTAAATTCATAGGGCCTCAATTGACTCAAGGCTGAAAAGTAGAAAAAAAAAAAAAAAATGATGCACCATTGATAGGAGAGAAGAAAATGTTAGATTTCTCTCTTTTTTCTTGTTTGACTTTTTGTCTCAACTGCATGGAAGGAGAGATTTAAGTCCAAAAATTCACTAAAATTAAACCAAAATGTGAAAATACAGAGCTAAAATGACACATAAATCCAACTTAAAACCAAGGAAACATATGCTCTTCTCATCATTTACCAAAATTTTAGTCAAACTTGAGTCTGAATTTAAGTTACACGACCAAGTAACTTCGACGTACAAGAAACAGGTGTACAGGAAAATGCTGAAAAACACGCAAAAAACTTGTAGTGAAGACGTTTCTGCTTTTATTGCAGCCATTTTCAACTCAAAAATTTAAACAAATAAAAAAACCAACAAAAATATATTTCAAAGTGTGAAAAGAGCCACTAAACCCACACACGGTCGACAGTGTGATAGTGTGTAGGAGCATTGGTTGTCTCCATCTTTTGAAATTCTTTTTAATTATTTTTTTTTTGGCTGAAATTTGAGCTGAAACTTCCTCAACAAAAGTTTTTTGCGTGTTTTTCAGCATTTTCCCATACACCTGTTTCTTTTTTGTAAAGTCATCGTTGGTTCGTTTTCTATCTTGTTTCTTCCCGTAACTTTGCATACTTTCAATCGATGCCAAAGAATCATCACAAATGCAATTTTAAACAACTTGAATAAATTGATGGATGGTGTTGGTGGGTACCAACAGTAGAGCATTTTAATGCTTAACTCATCAAAGAAACGTTTGAAAAATGTACATTCATTATTAACTTAAAATTTTATTAGTAATTTTTTTTTTTTTTTTTTTAAGGAATATGTCTTTGTTTTACTAAAGGAAAATGCAATTTTGTAAATGATTTGAACAAATAGCATAATTTCATCATCCCTATGAAAGTCTGTCAATAAGAAGGACAAACTTTGACAGCCAGTAAATTAACGCTAAAGGTTTGTTTCCAATGAGACGCAAACACAACTGAGTTACACTGCACTTGACGGAAGACATTGTTCCTAATGTCACTCAAAGGCTTAGCATCAGTACGCAATGACGCAGCAAAGTTGAGAAATGTTCACCTTCTTGCGTTATTGCATGGCTGAGTGATGCAGTCAAATCTTGTCTCCTCATTCAACTAGCACTATTGGCGGATACAGGGGGATGGCAAAGGGGGCGATCGCCCTCCCCGTTCGACCCAAAAAGTGGGAAAATAGGGGAGAACAAGGGAGAAGAAAAGAGCGGGAAAAAATGGGGTCACGAAGGGGTGACAATCCCACGTTCGCCCCCCCCCCCCCGGTTTGTGAGGGCTGGATCCGCCACTGACTAGCACCTTCTTAAATCCTCTCGATGCTGATTTTTTGGTTATCGAGCTCTTTAGGAATGATTTATGTTCTTCTCAGTTTGCCTGTCCAAAAGCCAGCCCAAAATGCAAGCAAAGTGCAAACACAAATGCTTGCATCTCATTGGAAACCAGCCTCAACTTGACTAGATTCTAAAAAAAGAAACAATAATTCCAAGCACATTTTTGAGCCGTTTCTTGCAAAAGTCGTCTTAGTCCATTGCTGGTGAAATTTGAGTTAAGAATTTATAGTCACAGTGAGGCTCTTTTTAGTTACTAACTTTCGCTGCATACCTGTGAATAGTTACTTTTTTTTTTTTTTTTTTGTAAAATCCAGCGAATATTATGACGAGCACATTGAAAAATTACAAAAATTAACTTATTTAGACTCACAAAATGACTTTAAAGTTTGAGGCGTAATGGCAGAGTTACGCAAGTACCATGGGAGATTCTTCTCTGATTTGAGACTTTCATCTTGGTTCTGTGAGAAAGAGAGACAAATTAGGCAGAAACCTCCAATGGTACCTGCTTAGCTCTGCCATAATGCCTTTAGCTTAAAAGTCACTTTGTGGGTCTAGAAGTGAATTTTGTGATTCTTTGGTATACTCATTTTTAGGGTTGTGTGGTACTGATTTCGGTATTTTTTCGGTATTTCGCTCTGTCTTTGACTGTAGCCTCTAAATGAGTGAGATTGATAAAACTGCCGTGGGTGACGTAAGCCAGAAGCCAACTAAACACAATAAAACTGTCAAAGTATTGATACATAGCATTCCCGCATCATAGTACCTTCAAATTCCCTAAAAGTTATGTAAAATACCAAAAAAATCAGCCAGTTCGGTATTTTACATAACTTCAAGGGATTTCAAAGGTATTATGATAGAGAAATGCTTCTTTGACAGTTTCATAGTATTTAGTTGGCTTCTGACTTACGTCACCCACGGCAGTTTTATCAGTCTCACTCGTTTAGAGGCTGCAGTCAGAGATATAGCTAAATACCGAAATCAGTACCGCACAACCCTACTCTTTGTCACTTCTGCTGGTTTTTATGCTAGAATTAACTAGCTAGCTGGCCGGATATCTCTGTCCTCATTAAAACATACTACATGAAACAGCTCAATTATAACTGTATCTGTAAAATTTCTTTTAGCTTGACAATTGAGCTTGGCTAATCCAATCTACGGGAAATATGCTTTCTTATCACTATAAATTAAAATCAAACAATTCAATTTGACAATAACACATCAAATAGGGTAGAAAAAAGGCTAGAACTATCGGCGAATGTAAAAAAATAGATACGTATTTAAATATGCATGAAAAAGAAAATCTCTGATTATCATTAAAAAGAAAATCCTCGCAAAATTAAAAGGTACAAAGTCAATCTTAAGACAAATTTTTTAAGGAGAGAGCAATGGATGGAGATAAACGACTTTACTTTTTCTTTTGGTTTACCCCTTCAGTCCAAGCATTCTGACGAGTCTCAATAGGCTAGTTTTTTTCTTTGTGGAACGGGGTGGAACGGGGTACTCTGCTGGTTTTAAGTAACAGAAATCCATTGACCGACTATTCAAAGTGGATAGCTTGTTCCGTTTCGTTCTGGTGGAACGCTCAAACTGTGCTGCAGGCTGATTATGAGCAATCGTATCGTAATGCTATCGAGTCGATGATCTAGTACGTGTTACTTTTCGGGTGGTGCCATTCTGATAGGTTTCATTCTGATAGAAATCCTCCCATCTATAAGGAAATTATTCGATGGCTTTTGAGCTATTGGAGAATTTCCGCAGTGATGGGAGGGTTTCTATCAGAATGGGACCTACCGTAATGACACCACCCACAAGAATAACACATACTCCATCATCAACTCGATAGAGTTACAATACGATCGCTCATAATCTGCCTGCTGGCTAACAGCATTAAAAAAATACAGCGTTCTATTGTGTTCCATCTTGGTGCAGTTAAAAAAATTAGCCTAGTGTAACACAGTAATTGCTCTGATGAGTTGTCTCACAAATCCTGATTATTCTGTTTTGTTATCAAGATAACCTCTATCTTTCATTTCTATTCCCCATAAACATCTTTTGACGATCAATATTCTGCTCTTTCATAACTTATTTTTCTTCTGAAAATCGGTTAAAATGATCATGATTTTACCCCTCAAAAAATTAATATTGAAAAAGTGAACGAAAAATGCAATCCCCCCTTTTTTTATTATTGAGACACTGTGTCGAACAACTTCAACCAAGGGAAATTTAATCATTGAGTTTCCACTTATTCCTCGTTTGAAAAATTTGCCTTAAGTTCTACGGATGTTTCTCGTCAGAAGGAATATTGCAGCACAGTTTCAGAATTTTAAGAATGCAAAATTACAGGCAAAACTTCAGTTTGAACAAGCTAAATTTCTACTTTGCATAAAAATTTGATTATCAAGACCGCTATCATATCAGTAATCTACAAGCATTTTTCTACGGAATAATAATTAATAAGATGCAGTGTAAAATTCAACCAAGGTATTAATTTGGGTCCACAGGAGTTTAAAAAATATCAAATTGCTAAAATAAAGTAAAAATGTCTCTGAACTTAAAAACTTGTAGAAATGCTACAACCTCTTCTCAAAAGACCAGCAATTTTTCCCAGACTCTAGCATACTTTTACCAAGTAAAAATGCACTAATAATTTTATAATGTAAGGATCATTTATTAGTAAAAGAGACCAACCTTGCCGGAACCTAAAATCACTTGTATCAAACTTTTTTGGTCCCAATCACTGATTAATAAAGTTTGCTGTAAATTTGAATGTAAAAATTGAAAAAGTTAAAAGCGCGCTAGGCTTTGGCGGAAGTTCCACCAATTGTTTTCTAATTTGAAGGATCTCTGTTTCGTTATCCAAATCAACTTTTCAGCTTTTTTTCAACCAACCAATTAAAAATCCAAAGATTTTCACTCACCATCCCATTATTATCACCGTTTGCAATTTTCAAAATACTAGTAATTCCGTGCATTTTTCAATCACTTCCATAGGATTGTATTTGGACTCACTTATACTAGAGGAACCCACTGGACTTCAGACGGTGCCATTTTCACTTGACTTAAATATTTATTATGAAATTAGACCTAATGCAAAGAATTTCCTGAAACTTTTAAGAACTTTACGCCTTGTTCCTGAAAATATCAATCAATTTTATTCATCAGATTATTTTTAACAGAATAATTAAGTCGAGATTAAAAGGCAACGTCAGAATACCAGTAGATCTGTTTAGTAAAAATTTGTCCATTTTAGGCTGCAGCAAAGATTGTCTCTTAAATGCTTAAACAATCCATGGATGTACCATTGGTTTTTTTTTTTAATTTTTTTTTTTTTTTCTTTTTCAAACGTTTAAAAAAAAAAAAAAATTGCCAAAAGTATGGAGTGCTGACTGATTAACAAAAATAGGTTTTTTGAATCTTCTCGGCAATTTTTCTTTTTATCCAATAGACGCACCAACATGACATGTGGAACTGAGTCAGTATGGAATCATGTTAAGGAATGGGGCTATTGCATAGGTACTTTTGCTAAAGGCAATTCATAGGTTGATACAGTGGTAAAAACCTCCAAAAATAACAATGGTCAGTCCAAAAACTAACCAAATCCACTCACAAATTCATAAAACGCTTTTTATCGCGCGACCGTAATGGCGGCATGGGGCACTAATGATGGTAAATTCCCATTTAATAATACTGTCACTCCTTCAAGAAGTGGCCAATAGGTGACGACTTTCCTTTAGCACTGTAGTGTCACCAGGTGTCACGGTACCATTACACAACTGTTAATCATACCTCTGATGGCTAATTACTCTGTGAGTCTTCCTTCCTAGTATAGAAAGAGTGACGAAATTAAGACGGGAATCTCCCATTACGCTCTCGTGTTTAAAAGCATTCTATGAGTTTAGGAATGGATTTTGTAAGCTGCGTTAGTGCTACTATCGTTATTTGTGGAGGTGTTTACACCTTCATGGATCCTTAAATTGTCTGCACCAAAAGTGTAAAACAGCCCCATTACTTTCGTTCAAAATGTTGGAATCACTTTTAATAATCGTCCAAAACTAGAATGAACTGGTACAGACAAAATAAAAAGCTCCATAGGTGGATCCAGGAGATTGTCTTTCTTCTCTCTCTCCTCCTGTTTTAATGTGTGTGTTAGACAAGGACAGAGATAGGGGACTAAAGTCATGTGATGCCCCCCTCTGGTATCCTTTTCTGAACTCAAGCATTCAAATAGAAGGAGAGAGAGAGAAAGACAAAATTCTTGTATCCGTGCATGAAAAGCTCTACACGATCACGAACTTCCGTGTTTCGTATGCTCCTTGTTGTCTGTTCTAATGCTAAAAAAAGAGTCTTACTGCTTAACTCTTACTGACAAATGTAGTAGAGCACAGAATTAAAAGTATCTGAACGCTTGATAACACATTGCGTTTTCAAGCTCCTGCTCTTAATTGTCACACAAGCGATTTTTTAGACTAGAAAATAATTAACGTAACTCTGGATTACGGATTTTTTTTTTTTCAGGGCCCTTTCAATATCGAGGTCTTTTCATGTATTCTGTACTGAGCCTGCTGGAAGGTCTAAAAATGAAAAGAAAGAAAAAAGAAAGAAAAACTGTGAATACATAAATATTATAATGCTAAATTTTATACATACTCACCTGCTCGTCGCTTTGGAGGCATATTCATTAACAGAAAGCGCTGACACCTGATTATTTTAAGCGCTTTAAGACAACCTTTAAGGAATCTCTAAAGTTTTAAAGGATTGTCAAAAAGTGGATAGTTTTTTGTAGGCACTTAATATTCCCCCTAATATTTTTTCTTCCTCTAACCTACCTATGTGCACGGAAAAAAAAAGATTAGTGAAAATAACCATACGGATACCTGATTTTGGCACCTACTAGATGTCATGGTAAACTTGACCAGAAGTATGGTACATTTACCGATACTTTGAGTAAATTCAACATGCAATCATTTAACATCACCTAGTACCTAGTCAAAACATAGTATACTCCTGGTTAACATTACCATAACATCTAGCAGGTGCCAAAATCAGGTATCCGTGTGGTTATTTTCACTGTAGTTTTTTTCCGTGTGTTACTTGTAATCCCAGTTTTGAGGATTCGGGTGATTCCAGGGTCGATTAGTTTCAACCAAAGGCACCATGTCTCACTGATTAAAGAGTCAACAGTTTTTTTTACTAAAAATGATGAATATACTCAAAGAGCACAAATTTGGCAAAGGTTGGCTTTTGTGAGCATACTTCAGGGAGATTCCCTGAAAGTTTCAAGTTGAAACACTCAAAAATTAAACTGGGATATTAGAAATACAGAAATTCCTATAAGCTTCAATGAATGCGAGTGAGGCAGACAGACATACATAGTATTTTTTACACTCACTAAGCTTAAGGCAAAATGTATTTCCAATATTACAGCTTTAATTCTCGACCAATTTTGCTCTTTTTGGGCCAAAAAAATTACACTAGTGCCAATGTTCTTAGATCTTGCATTTTTTCTTTTTTTTCAATTTAAAATGCCAAAAACACGATGTTCCCCGAAGGAGACCAGTGGCGCTATCCATCGGATTGAAACCTTGAAAAGTTTCGCCTGGAATCACTTTAACAAAGGGTTTCCGCTGCCTGTGTGTAAAGCAGAGCTCTCCCCCCCCTCTCTGGTTGGTTGCAATTTTAGAAACTGCTCGTATGAGCCTCAAATTAAATGAACCGATTATTTTCAAACAGAATTAGGGAAAATAGTCTGCTGCGACATGCTGTGTAAAATAATTGAATTGTTTGTTGATTCAGTTTCTGATTCAGTTTTGCATGAATGTGCAGTTTCTGAACTAGATCAATCAGCTTGAAAACCACATTGCGCCTGTGTACTATGACTATCAAAAGAAAGTCCTTTCATCGATATTGTTCTTGATGAATTTTTCTTTTATTTTCCATCGTTTTAAATTTTTCGAGGCATATTGTCACAAGTGGCAATACTGCGAGACTCTGAAATGCCCGAAAACCGTAAAATTTCTCAAATTGGTCGAGAAATTAAATAATGAACATTTCTATCCGGAAACTTTCTTTTGAAAGTCATAACACCTACTCTAAATGAGGGGACTCCTATAGTTAAAATTATGAATTCATGCCTACAGCTTACAAAGATACAAAAAATGTTGCTAGCTTGAATAAATTAAATACTTCTACTCATTGGCAATAGTGAAAAATAAATAAATAGATAAATAAATAAAAATGAAATAATTATAAAAAAAAAATGAAGGACATGTGACTCAAAAAGTAGGCTAAAGTCCTGAAAAATAAAAGAGATTCCTCTGATATCACAGCCGTGTGGTTCTATTATAGCAACTAGAACAAAAAACGACAATGAACATCAGAACAATACACCAGTTATCGGAGGAAATTGATACTAAATACTATTTGACTAGAGCAAATTTAACTAGGGTACGTATACTCTGTTCAGGATAAAGAAACTCAGCAATGGAGCTGTCGCACACTTTTGCTATAAGCAAATTAATAGTCGATTCTGGTGTAAAAACCTCAAAAAATAACGATGGCAGCACTAAACTTACAAAATCCACTCCTAAACTCAAAAAATGCTTTTATTTGTGGTGGCTTAGGGCAGTAATAATGGAAGATTCCCATCTTACAATACTGTAACTCCATCAAGACGTGACCAATAAGAGATGACTTTCATTTGACACCAGTGTCGCTATACAGGGTGTTTCACATAACCTGCTCACTATGGTTTTCTTGAACGGGTGACGATAAAAAAATCTGGAAAAATCGGTTTTATAGTAACTCGGACCTGAAGTTTCATTTAAAAATACTGGCACAACCCAAAATTTGGTTTTTGGGGGGTTTTCAGGGGGGGTGCCCCCCTTATCTCGAGATTTTCAAATAGCAACCCCTATCTTGTGATACCTCGTTTGAAAGAGGGTAAAATTCTAAGCATTTTGGCTTAAACCGGAAGTCGATATCTTATTTCGTTTTCGAGATATCGAAGGTCGAAGATCGATATAGGACCCATTTTCGAAAATTCTTAACTCCTACAAAAAAAGTCGTAAAACAAAAAACTGCACATGTAAAATGCTCTACTTGATGAGTACTTTCAAGAAAAAAATACAAATTCACAATCAAATAAACCGGAAGTCGACTTTTAGGCACCTTAACATTTTTGGCGGGAAAACCCCCATTTCTCAAAATTTTCAAATGGCAACCCCTATCTTTTAATACCTCATTCGAAAAGGCGTAAAAAGTTGTGCATTTTGGCGCAATCAAAAGTCCGATATCATTTTTCTAATTCGATATATCGAAACTCGAAGTTCGATTTAGACCATTTTTCGACCCTGTAAAAAACTGATCCTATCGTGTGATACATCATTCAAAAGCACATAAAAAACCCAAGAATTTTAGTGCAAACCGGAAGTCAATACCTTTTTTCGCGGTCGAGATATCGCAAGTCAAAGTTTAGTCTTTGGTTAGGGCTTACCTTAAACTTTGACTTGCGATATCTCGACCGCGAAAAAAGGTATTGACTTCCGGTTTGCACTAAAATTCTTGGGTTTTTTATGTGCTTTTGAATGATGTATCACACGATAGGATCAGTTTTTTACAGGGTCGAAAAATGGTCTAAATCGAACTTCGAGTTTCGATATATCGAATTAGAAAAATGATATCGGACTTTTGATTGCGCCAAAATGCACAACTTTTTACGCCTTTTCGAATGAGGTATTAAAAGATAGGGGTTGCCATTTGAAAATTTTGAGAAATGGGGGTTTTCCCGCCAAAAATGTTAAGGTGCCTAAAAGTCGACTTCCGGTTTATTTGATTGTGAATTTGTATTTTTTTCTTGAAAGTACTCATCAAGTAGAGCATTTTACATGTGCAGTTTTTTGTTTTACGACTTTTTTTGTAGGAGTTAAGAATTTTCGAAAATGGGTCCTATATCGATCTTCGACCTTCGATATCTCGAAAACGAAATAAGATATCGACTTCCGGTTTAAGCCAAAATGCTTAGAATTTTACCCTCTTTCAAACGAGGTATCACAAGATAGGGGTTGCTATTTGAAAATCTCGAGATAAGGGGGGCACCCCCCCTGAAAACCCCCCAAAAACCAAATTTTGGGTTGTGCCAGTATTTTTAAATGAAACTTCAGGTCCGAGTTACTATAAAACCGATTTTTCCAGATTTTTTTATCGTCACCCGTTCAAGAAAACCATAGTGAGCAGGTTATGTGAAACACCCTGTATGTCACTGCACCATTCATCGGATGTGGATCTCTACTCCGATGACTAATTACTCTGTGAATCATCCTTGTCAGCATAGAGAGAGTGACGAAATTAAGATAGGAATCTCCCATTATTACTACCCTAGCCACCATTATATTCGCGCAAATAAAAGCATTTATTGAGTCTAGGAGTGGATTTTGGAAGTTTTTAGTGCTACCATCGTTATTCTTGGAGATTTTTACTCCAGAATTGACTATTAAATCGTTTATAGCAAAAGTGTGCAACAGCCCCATTCAGGTAGAAATACACTACTTTGCAACGCGGCACAAACCAAATCTTTGATTTCAAGTGGTCGCCACGTTCATTTTTTTGTCCAATCGGCAATCAATTGTAACCAACCTCTTTATTACCATTTTAAAGAGTGGACTTGAAAATTGTGGACACGATTAGTCGTGGTCACATATGTTATGGTCATGGACACATGATTTAAAGTGGAGTTTAAAAAAATGGACTGAATGGAAGAGGATATAAAGTCCTTGTAGGCAGTGGCGTCGCGTGCCATCTGGCAACGATGCAACTGCTCCATTTAAACTCATTAAATATATCGAATTTCCCTTGTGCACTGTGCACCCCCTGAATTCGATCTTTTACATGAGTTTAAATGGATAGAATTCATTGTTGCCAAATTGCACGCTACGCCACTGCTTATAGGTACTGAAAATTATTCTTAGTTAGTAAAGCCTCCTAAACTTCAAGTTACAAACCTTCAAGAGTAGAGTTTGTTTCAAAAGTGTACAAGCAGCTCACCGATAATAATCTTTTGCAAATCTTTCAGCGAATTCTTTGGCAATAATCTTTCAGTTTTTATTCCTTCTTATCAAAACAAACGCCTGCGACTTTCACTGTTTAATTTGTAAGCGTTTCTCAATGAAAAGACAAAGCTCAAATTCATTTTCATTAATTTTATTGCGTAAAATGAGAAATTCCAAAGATTATTGATCCAGGTGCGCCTACTACTCTGAAATGACTTCCACCTACCTAATGAATGCTAAATAATTGGTTTTCTCTTCCCACTTTTAATTTTATGACCACATGCAGAGGCAAAAAATGAACCCTCGGGGCATCAACTCATTTCTAATGGCACACCTAAATTTATTTATCATTTGTCAACTCTCAATACCACTCATCCATGACTCACTCTTTTCCTATAACTTTAGGACATGAAAAAAGACCAGATGGAAGTGACTAAACTAGGAATTCTCTAGCTATTCTTGCTATTACTACAGTTTTAAAATATTCGACTAATAATGTATTTTCTAAGCATACCTATTATTAAGCATATTAGTAAGTTTTATGGGTAGAGTAAAAAACCATTAAGAATTTTGAATTCAAATTTTCTCTAAAATTTTTATTTTAATTCATGTGGAAAGTTTTCCTATGACTGGACTCAATGTTTCAAAAAGTCGGATAAACTTTAAATTTCTTGTTCCAGGACAAATTTCTTGCATTGCAAGTTTTGTAGGTGGCAAATTTTTTACAATGCAAGAAATTTTTACCCAAATTTTTTTAAAAATTATCAAAATATGTATGAGGTACAGCAGCACAGCTGTCTCTTGGTAATCGAAGCTCCAGAAGTCGGAACAGTTAAACAACAATATCTGATCAAGGATTGGCGACCTTTTATTAGATGAAAAAGGGCACAAGTAGGTTGAAACAAGGCTTCTTCGAAACTGCCTATCTTAAGGTACCTAATTCCTCTGCGACCTGTAGTGACATTCAAATCCGCTAGATTGCGCCACTGTCGTGCGCTTTCTGAAACCATAGGCTCGCCGCCTTTGACCGTCATTTGTGTAAGCTTGAGAGCCAATTTTTCGAAACTTTTCAAAACTTGCGTTCTAGATCAAATCCTAAAAAAACTTTTGATACCATTCTGAATTTTTTAAGTCCAATTTTTTGGGTCGATAGTATTGGCAAGATATTGCGAGTTTGGAGGTGTTGATTGACTTTATACGGAGCCTTCAAACTCGCAATTTCTTGCTTATACTTTCAACCCAAAAAATTGGTCGTAGAAAGCTCAGAAAGGTATCAAAATGTTCTTTAGGATTTGATCTTGAACGCAACCGTTAAAAAAATTCAAAAAATGTCAATTCTTCAATTGAGAGTAGTCCCTTTTCATTTTAGAAATGATAATCCTTTGGTTGTCCCTCTGGCCCGTAACAATCTTTGTTTTTTCTCAGTCTCAGTTAGGCTTATGAGATCCTGGAATGCTCTGCCCCAATTTATTAGATCGTCTGATTCTCTCTCTCATTTTAAGTTTTTTGCTAGGGATCATATTTTTGAATTTTGTTAATCTTGGATTTTGTTCTTTTCTGTTTCTGTATTTTTCTTGTGTTGGGCAGTTGCTGGTTTGCTACTTTAAATAAATAAATAAATAAATAAATAAATAATCCCTAAAGAACTATGCTCAACTTTAAACTCGATTAGTTTAAAGAAAAACACATACCTAGAATTACAGAAAGCAGCGTTATTAGGTGCGAGTAGGTTAGTGAGGAAATTCATGGGTCAGTCTGAATTACCTTGCTCTGTACTGTAACCCTTAAGGTTAAATTGCCTGTTTTTTCCTCCATTTCCTCTTTCTTCCTTTCAACCTAACTTCACCTTTGCCCCAGAAAGGCGGGGAAGTGGGTAACCCGGCCTGGAGTACTCTCGTTGAAGGCTCCAGTCTGAGATGCATAGAGCTATATACCATAAAATAAATAAATAAATAAAATTGACTCTAGCTTGCGCAAATGATGGTCAAAGGCGGCAAACCTATGGTTTCAGAGAGCGCACAGCAGTGGCGCGATCTAGCGGGTTTGAATGGCACTACAAGTTGCTGAGGAATCACCTCATGATCACATGTTAACTTTCTCCGTAGATAGGAAACAGTGACTGAAAGACTTAATTCTTAATTACCAGAGTACTGAATATGACGTACTAATTTTATGAAAAATAAGGAAAGACAAAATTCAAACGTACCTTTCGAGAAGTTTCCTTTTAAGATCGGGAGGGTAGGTGACATAGATGTAGTGATCATTGTAGCCATCGTCAGTCATGGTGTAATATTCCTCCGTAAAATGAGGATGGTTTGAAGGGGAAGAGCTTGTTGTGGCACTGGTGCTAGCGATACTCATGTCATCCGAACTGTCAAAAATGAACATAGAAGGAGATGAAAGTAAAAATTATTTTTAAAATGTTCTGATCTCTTTTCAGTTGTCCACCTGACGTACCTCCAGCATAAATCAACTTTTGCAACTTTCAGCTCAGAGCAAAAACAAGATTGACTGTCTCCTTGGTTTTAACCTTTTACCCTCTTGCAAATTCTTTTTATACTTTTTTTTCCTATTATTATTATTATTATTATTTTTCTGTTGAATCATTTTTTATTTTATTTTGTTTCAATTTTTTATTATTTTTTTTAAATAAGCTGACTTTAGTCGGATAAACCCAACACTAGAGTTGAATGCAACTATCATTTTGTCGGATTTATGCGACATCAGAGTCGAAAGGGTTAGCTTAAACATTTTCCGTTATAATTTGAGAAATATTGAGAATTTTGCTTTCTTCTTTTAATTATTTTTTTATAGAATTATTAAGTCACTTAACCCTTCACTGCATGAAGTTCCACCGGTGGAACAAATTCTTCAAACGCTCATATAAAATACAGGTTTTGAGATATGCCTTTGGCGCATGGTGGGTCAACGCGGGAGAAGGTATGTTTTGAGCTCACAAAAAAAAAAAAAAAAAAAATTGGCTGAAAGAAAACATCATGCAGTGAAGGGTTCGTGATCGAAATCATGTCAGGGGGGAAATTTGCCCCCGTATCCAAACTGACCACATTTTGATTATTTTTATAAAGTTTCCGGCATTGGCTTTTTGAAAAATCCAATTAAAGTAAAAAAAAAAAAAAAAAAATTGAAAATTTAAAAAAAAATAAATAAAAAAAATTCCCACCATTTCTTATGGTGTTATATCACTTGTAAAACACGAGTAAAAAATAGAAAAAAGAGAATTTTGACCGAAAAACCGTCAAATTATTTTTTTCACTATTTTCCCCATGTATTTGACCACCTAATACATTGAAAAATCCACATTTGCTTGAAAAAAAAAAAATCATGCAGTGAAGGGTTAAATACCAATTAGCTTCATACTATAATTTTTTTTTAATGAAGCTGCTTCTTTACTGAACTTTAAAAAAATTAAACTTAATTTATACATATAAAAATTGTTAGGCTTTTTTTTCATTTGACTGATTGAAAAAACATCATTTTTCACACTTGAATTGATGAAAAAGTCAATTTGTCAAATTTCTGACTCATGTCTCTAAGTCAAATGAACGACAATTTATCAAACTATGCGTAAGAGTAATTTATTTTCAAGCTTAAATCGTTTACTAAAATTTGCGATACTTTTAGGAGAAAGGGATTGTGGCCAGTATGATTTTTATCCTCAAAACATTCCAAATAATCAGTGAAAAGTTTTTTAAGCCCTTTTCTTCAATTTTTGCGACCAATTTAAAAAAAAATTGTTAGCTTAGACATGTGTTTGATAAACTGTAGGGAATATCCCTTCACTTTCTTCTTTCAAACTTAATCTGGGGGACCCTCTTATATCCTGGGGGAAACCCCTAGACCCTCCTTTAAAATTCTGGGGGAGACCCCCAGACCCCCCTCAAGGGTTAAATTTTACTGTAGGTTGGTTGCAGAATGTCTCACTAATTTTCATCAAAATTCTAGCAGCTGTAGTTGAAATATTCCAATTTTTCCCTGTGTTTAACCATTTTCCTTTTGGAAACCACAACTTGCTTACAATTTAAAATTTTGAAAAACCAAAAAAAATCCCTCTGAAGAATGTTGAAAGCAACCTCTATACAAAATTTGGATGCATATGGACTTCAAAAGTTTGGTTCAAAAGTTATGAGCAGAATAGAGACGACAGACATCTGCGCCGTAGCAATACTTTCTCAATTTCTAACTTCGTTAGTTGTGAGAAAGCAAAAATTGACCTGTGCAGTCTTTCCCCCAAACGTTCAAATTTTGGCCAACAGACCACCATACACCAAAAATGTGTGGTTACTTTAATCTAGCAATGAGTGGGTGATCGAATCTGTAAATGAAATAATGAAAGATGAAACTCACTCAAAAACAACCCATATGATGTAGTAGCAGAAACAAACTGCCAAAGAGAGGACCATGACGCAAACAGTTACAAGACCCCAAGGAAACCTGCGAGAGAGGCCTTGACTGTCCTCCCAGTAGCGGCCGCACGTTAAATACCAGCAAATTCCCAGATTCAGCTCCTCTATTGAAACGTAAACAAGGACCCGGTCACAATCGCAATGAAGTGAGCAAATAAAAACGATGACTAGAAATAAACTAAAAATCGATATTATTTTATAATTATCATGATTGGCTTAGCCGCAGCAGGCCAAGTATGGAAAGAAAATACCGTTAAAATATCTGCACCATCGCAATACTTTCTCAATTTTTCTGACTTTGTGAATGTGAGAAAGTGAATTTGAGACTGCAAAAGGTTAAGTGTAGTGACTCTCTCCGCATTTTGAAATTTGCTTAATTTTCCTTTCAAATTTTTGAGTTGAAAATAGCTGCGATTGAAGTCAAAACGTCCTCACCAAAATTTTTTTCTTGCGTGTTTCCCAGCATTTTTCCGTTACACCTGTTTCTTTCATGTCAAGTTGTCGCTGGTTTGTTTTCTATCTTGTTTCTTTCAAAAAAATAAAGCTTTGGGTGCTCTAAATTATTGTTGAATTGTGTATTATACCAAAAGATAAACCTTCATCAACTTGTGTTCAGAAGCTCTTTGTTTCGGCCTCACACAGGTTAGGTACATTCAGTGTAAAAACCTAAGATGGATTAAATATGATGCAAAAGTAAGGAAAAATTACCTTCAATATCTTTGAAATCTTGAACAGATAAATTGACCAGTAAACCAGCAATACAGTCTCTCACAACAATCTGAAAATCGAGAGAAGAAAATAATAAGCAATAAGCTGACAGTGAACGAACATCAGATGAGGACAGCTTGCAGCACACCTAGGGATAAATGGGACTGTCAGATCTATAGCACTTTTTATGATCATTTGATTTCATTCCGTAAAAGTTAGATTACAGAATCGCCAAACAAAAATTAGGATCATTGTTTTTTTAAGGTGATTTCAGGGTCGATTAGTTCCAACCAAAAGGCATCTTGTTGGCACTGCTCAACAGCAAACAGTTATTGGCTAAAATTGATGAATGTAAGTAGGTATGCGAAAAGCGTACATATTAGCAACATCGGCACTTGCGAGCATACTTCAGGGAGATATCCTGAAAGCTGAAATACTCGAAAATAAAGCCAGGACATTGGAAATACACAAATTGCCATAAGCCTCAATGAGTGCGAGCGAGGCAGATTGATTTAGTATCACTCACACTCACTATAAGCCCATGGCGAAATGAATTTACAATTTTTGCTCGCTTAGGCTCAAAAAATTCTTAAAAAAATTATGCATGAGCAAATATAATTGGATTTGGCGTTTTTTCTTTGTTTTCGCAATTTATAATGCCAAAAATACGACTTTTCCCAAAAGAGACTACAGAGGCGCTATCCAACGGACTAAAATCTGGTAAAGTTTTGAGTGGAATCTCCTTAAAAATTCCAAGCAAAGAACAACAGGAAATGATGAGGTTGACAACTTGCGGATGATTTCATCAAAAAGTCAAACCATGTTTGTTTTATTGAACATTTGAATGAATTTTCAGCAGGAGAGACCTTTATGTTTTTCCAAAGCTTGAAATCATCTTTATATTTTGCTTTTGCAATGAAAGCTCAAATAACCCTGCTTTCTGTGGATACAAAAGGAGACTTACCTCACACTTGTCTCTTAATTTTTGCAGCTGCTCAGGTTTGCAGTTTGCTTTCAGTTTTTGTAACTCAGCAGCTGTTTGTTTCCGAGGAATGGATGAGTCAACCAAATTGTTTCCGCAAGAGTCAGTTGTATTTTCCGCTTTACCAAAAACTGGTGCTTCCGACCTGAAATCGAAGCATGTTTTCAAGATTTAACAGTATGTAAGCAAAAATTAAGCTTTGACATCCATAATTTCTAAACGTATTGAAAATTGACTTTGTTAGTTATGAAATTCGCCTCTCAGCTTGTTAAGAGTTTATCGATAGATTGGTACACACCTTTAGGGTTTTATTGTTTTTTGTTTATTTTTTGTTTACTTTGAAATCATTAAAATAATTCATTTGGGGGGGGGGGGGGGATAAAAATAGTCGATGGGTCTGTATGGTTTATTTTCACACAGAGGAAACGAAATTGTGCATGACGATTTTAGAAGAACAAAAATTTCTTTGGTTTTTTTGTATGCCTTGGGAGTTTCAGTGTTACAAGTTACCGCAGCAGTGTAAAGTTACCCTCCGGATGTAACTGCATCAAATACATATTGACCGCATGTAGGTACCTTTTTCACTGACTATGGTATTTTTAGTCTGAAACACCCCTCAATGTCAAGTATTTTTTTCCAGTGACATAAATTCTTTCTTCCGGTAAAAATCCGCTTTGTCTTCATATTCGGAGATCCATAAAAAAAGGAGGAGAATTAATTTTCGAGTGATCTCAAGGTTGCATTTTGTCCATTTCGTATGACTTTGTGACAGGGAGACTTCAGGGAAACACTGCCAATGTCTTTGGTTACAGCTTGACCAAAACTTTCAGTTTTTTAGCTTTTCACTGAGGAACGCTAACGCTTTAAAATTAAAAGTTAAAAGTTGCAGGCAAGTCTTTTCTCTTATTTGAACAAATGAAAATTGAAAAGATTATCGGTTAACTGCGACTTCACTTCTGAAACAAACTCTAGGTGGACTACTGTTGACATACCTGTGACAAAGATTATGATTGATTGTGCGTGACGGTTGAGCTGCCTGAGTAGGAAATACATTTGATCGAAGAGTAGTGAGCTTAGCTAAATCGCGAGGTCCGACTAGGGATAAAGCGGTATGGTACGAGGTAGCTTCTCTCCAAATTTCTAGATCTGTGTTCATCTTTGTGGCTGTATCCATTGTATCCTCTTGTGTGCGTAATACTTCACAGCGAATTATGTCACAATAATCTGCTAAACAAATTGCGTCTTCTGCCTACAATGGTGAGAAAAAGGGGTCAGTTACTTTCTTGAATAAACTGTGGTGAAGACTAATGATAAATAGTCCTAGCCTTTAAGTGCTAGAAAGGGTAGATCTGGAATAATGAATTCAAAGAGTATTTAAGTAAAAGTATGGAAATTGAGTCATGCACGTTTGGTCATATCTGGAAGAATCCATTTTCAGCCTCTCATCGAATAAAAATTTTGATGTAGACTTTTTTGGACCCATGAGAACTTTCGCTAAGAATGGTCTCTAGTTTTATTTCTGCAAAAAAAAAATTACAACTTTACTGTGGTCCTCGCGCCATAAAGAAACGTGCTGTATCCTTCGTCTGAAACTGAATTTCAAGGCTCTCAAAGCTGGTGCCTTTGGGACCATTATAGGTTCTTGTTAACAATACAATTTCAGAGAGAGAGAAAAAAAAAAAAAACAAATCAATGATAATCACAAAATGAGACAATTTAGTAGGTAATATAGTTAAAAGAACTCAGGAAGATAAAGTTTAACCACTGAGGGATACCTGCTTCAAAAATTAGTAAATATTCAGGAGAAAGTTTTATCCTTCCATTTTCATTCGTTTTACTAATGTAACAGTTTGTATGCCAGAAGAAAAATTTGAACGTACCATATTAATTTTATTTTTGTGCCTGTTATCGAAGTGTAAATCTAAGTATTTTTCTTCGAAGAAAGATTTCCCGCAGAAGCTGCATGTCCATTGAGAAGAGCGGAATTGTTTTTTGGCAGCTTGCTGAGGATAGAAAATATCTCTCTGAGGGTGGAAAGGACATTCCAAAGGAACTTTTACTTGATATTTGTCTAAAATGGGAATCCATTTCTGAAAATAAAATAGAAACTGTATGAAACAATTTTAATTAGATTTATCGAATAATCGAAGGTGAAAAAGTGTCAGTGCAGTCATCTGTAGTTCTCGAGTAGATATTGGTCTGAAACCTGTAAGAGAAGCATTAAAAATCATCATCTCTCGTACACAGTCAACGAATTAAATAATGTCAGTCGACTCCTTAAATTTTGGAAAGGTAGGCCACCTGTAATGCATCACTGCATTGTGATAAGTATTGCAGGTTGCCTACCTAAACCAACAAATAATGTCAGTCGACTCCTTAAATTTTAGCAAGGTAGGCCACCTGCAATGTTTCAATTCATGGTGTCAAGTATTGCAGGTTGCCTACCTAAACCAACAAATAATGTCAGTTGACTCCTTAAATTTTGGCAAGGTAGGCCACCTGTAATGCTTCACTGCATTGCGATATGTATTGCAGGTTGCCTACCTAATCTAAAATCTAAGGAGTCAACTGACATTATTGAATTCGTTGACTGTATGTACTTATAGGTTTGGAAACACTTTTTAATGTGTGACGTGTTAGATGACTATCCGCCATTACTTCACCAGACACCATCTTCATTTTAAGGTGATTCCAGAGTTGATTAGTTTGAACTGTAGACACCACGTCCCGCTGCTCGAAAAGTCAACAGTTTATTGCTGAAATGTTTTAAACGTTCTTGGATGTAGTGTTTTCTCTTTGTTTTCAATTCATAATGCCCAAAACATGACTTTTCCCAGAAGTGACTAATGGTGCTATCCATCGGAATGAAATTTCAAAGAATTTTGCCTGGAATCACCTTAACCCATGTATGCCCATTGACCCAACTTAATTAAAAGACCCACTTATAATGTGTATTTTTAACCAAATTACAGAAAATTTAGGCCAATTTTACTCAAAAATCAATGTTGTGATCTTTCAGCACGTATGATTTAGCTGGACCAGAAAATTTCACAATTTTTAATTTTTCAATTTTTTTTAACTCTTAGATGGTGTTTCTTGAGAGAAACACCAAAAACACCTCAATTGTTTACATATATTTGGGCGTATATGGGTTAACGCTCCAAATTGCATCTCATACCATATAACTCTCATCAATGAGTCAGGCTAACGTGCCTGTTGTGGTTTTAAAAATATTAATTTTACTTGAAAATACTTGACTTTCTTGAATTTTTCTAACCTTTTGAATGACTTTTCTAACTATCGATGCACTATCTCTTGGGCAAGAAATTTTGAAAATATGAGGACCTGGCCATGGAATTGTTGATAGAATAATGAGGATGAGCACCTGCAACAGCAAAAAAGAATTTTTTTCAAAAGTTTGTCAAAATTTTTTATTTTTTTTTTTTTTCAAAATTTTTTCGAAAAGGCAGAATAAAATCAATATTTAATTTGTTTTTTATCCAAGTCAGTAAGCATAGGTATAGATACAGGAGGTATGAACTAGTCAACATTTTTATGGAACATCCATATTTGTCATCATCCTATGTAGCATGGATTGCAATTTATCGCAAAAAAGTTGTAAAATTTTTGAAATTTTATCATTGGACCATAAAATACAAATATTTGGCGTCAATGTAGCAACGAAATGGCAAAAAAATTGAAACTTTTCGGAGCTGGCTTTTTTTTTTCTGCCCTACTTTTTGCGTAGGTATATGTGTCACCTCCACCTATGCTTTCGTGACAAAAGTTGCAATTTTATTGCAACTTGAGGGTGGAGAATTCTCCATAAGTTGTTAAAAAATTGCCAATTTATTGCAACTTTGTAGCCATAAATTGTAACATTTAGATTGAAAAATGCTGTGTGGGATGTGTTCTTCAAAATTTGAAATCCTCTTTCGCACCAATCTCTCAAGAAAGCCGGATTTTTTTCCAAAAAAATTGATCTGGGGATTTTTCTTGATTTGTACGAAGCGAGATCAATCAGAATAGTTCAAGTTCTTCAGTTTGAAATCAAAATTGATGGAAATTTCCTTTTTTTTCTAGAGTAGAACTACATTAAGTAGTGTGGACGAAGAAGGAAAACTTTCAAAAATCGATTTTTCTTCATTTTCAATATAGCAAACTACATTATTACCAAGATTGGTTAAGATTCCTGCTGACTTTAATTTCAATCTTTGTTTCAAATTTTTGATTTGGGAGCATCCCTATACAATCTCTCTAGAACATATGATCCTTCCGCATACTTACTGTCGTTTTAGAAGTGTATAGGCACATCTAGTCATATTATCTTTGGCTAATTTTCAATTTTCGTTTGTTCAAATAGAAGGAAAAACTTGCCTGAAACTTTGACTTTTTAATTTGAAAGTGTTCCGCAATGAAAAGCTAACGCTTAAATTCATTTTCGTTCATTTTTACTGTATAATTTGAGAAATAACATTGGAAAATTCCCAAGATTACCGATTGGTCTTAGTGCGCCTACACTTCTGTAACGACCTCTATACCTACTGATCTCGATGATATAGGTATAAGTAGGTGCTTTTACTTCGTTACCTATATTTCTCATTCGGAGAGCAGTGGCTAATCTAGAAATTTGCTGGCTCAAGAGGGGGGGGAGGGGGGCAGCTCCCTCCCTGTAGATCTTAGAAAGAAATTGGCACCTCTTACAATTAATAAAAAAAATGAAAGGAACGAATGGAAGAAGGGATTGGATACCAAGTTTGGCTCTATGAGAAAATTAAGTTGAAGTGGAGTGCTTGTTTTGAGGCAGGCAAGAAAATTAACATTTCAGTGGTATAACACCTAAATAAGAGCATGGACTGTATTTCCCTGCATTTTTGTAATTAATTATTGGTATAACTTTAAGTAGTTGGAAAGCGTAGAGAAAGTGACATTCCCATTGAAATAACTAAGTTTTTCTAAATTCGCATTTTATCAATTTGATCAACCCTAGTCCAAGCAACCCTTCAATCACCCATAAAGTTTATGAAATTTTGTCAAGATGGAATTAGTCATGAGGAGAAAATGAAAAGAAGACTAAAAAAAAAAAATGTTTGCATCCAACATGAGGATGTCCAAAAAATTGCTACACAGGTGTCTAATAAAGGGGGTTGGTTATCAAATAACTGATGAGAAACAAATGGCATTGATTGTAAAATTCTTGTTCGTTTATTCGAGCATAAAGGATCCCGAAAATATTGCTGCCAAGAAAGTTTGTGGCATGCGACATTCAATTCCATGAGCTGGTGCAGGCAGATGCGTAAAAAATTCATTCAATCATTCAACATTTAACGCGCTCACCTCACTGCAGTGATAGCAGGAGCAAGTATTGATTAAATACAGGAGTTAAAGGGTGCAAACACAGCGATATCGTGTAAACACTTGGTCAAGGTGATGTGAAACAATCTCAGAGAATACGACTCATGGCGCTTACCTCAAAATGGAAAAATTTAGTCGTCATTCATATTCTATAAAGAACTTATTTTTTAGTAATTAAAGTTGAATGAAATTTGATTGTTGCGAGCAATTTCGTATTTTCCGGCACACCGCGCAACTCCGCGTTCGATTCCAAAATAGTAATCTAATTTCATTAGTAGCGCACTCTGTAGGCAATGTCTCAAAGCTCTGAGGTTTTTTTTATTTTTGTCGGGTGCTGCCATCTACCCTTATCAATTATTACTTAAAATCCAGAGTTGCCGTTTCGACTTATCACGAAATTGTGACTTTAGATTCACGCAAAATGAAAGTTATACGATTCGCAATGTTTTTTTCTGCACAACTTTCTCTTGTTTTTATCTCGACCAGTGAATAATACGTGACTATTTGCGACTTTTTCAAAGTTTTAAGCGTGATTTTTGCTCCTACAAATGACAACACTGTTGCAGATCCTGAAATGTAAACATAACCTCTTATCAAAACACCAACACCAATCCAAAACTGCTTCAAAACGCGCCGGTGATTGAAATTCTTGGTTGTGATTCAAACCATCGCGTCCAGTTTTTTTAAGATTTGAAGTTTTAATAAGCTTTTCTATACTTTAAATTCGCCTTATAAATTAATTGTATCGTGAAGTAAAAAGTGTAGGATAAATGTCTCACCAGGGCCACAGTTGTGAAGGAGATCATGACCATGATGATACACCAGAGATGGGAATTCAGTATAGTTTGTTTCAGAAGATTGATATGGATCACGTGGAATGCTTAAATGAACAGGTCGATGGTTCAGGAAAGACTGTTTTCAAACCATGGGAAGAGAGGCTGGATGTCTCCCGAGTAAGTTGCTTTTCCGTCATTTCTGTCGTAGTTTATTTCTTTATTTTGCTAAATGGATGAAGCAAACGTTAAGAGTGGCCAGAGCTCATGCATTCGGAGTATGTATTGGGTTGATGGGTTGTAACAATTAGCGGCGCCTGCTTCCGAAATGTATCCAACTAGAGTGGTGAACGATTGTCATAGCAAAGAGGTACTATCGACGAATTAAAGATTGTCGCAAGCTTTTTACACATTTTCAGTTCTGTAGGTGTGACTTTGGGACTGATCTGCAACGACTTCTCCATACCCCTCCCGCACTGGCCTCTCGCCTGCATGGTGTGAGAAGTATGAAGAGTGGCCGAGCCGGAACCTTGAAGGCAAAACTTGACTCGTGAAATCTCGAGACAATCTTTGATTCGTCGTTAGTACAATTAGTTGCTAACCTACCGCTCAGCGATGCATTTCGGAAGTAAGCACTGCTGCTTGTCAGAATCTGTCAACTAGATGCTCAAGATGTGTGAGCTTTAACGTTCACCACGCTTAAAGACTGTTGGCAAGCAAAGTGGGCGGGGTGTAAGTGTCATATTGATCGAAAAATCAGTTGGTAGCACTGAAAGTTATGCCACTCTCATTAGCGCTGTAGCTTGTCTCATATCAGTAAAAATTAGACTTGACTGTTCTACGGTCTTCATGCAAATATCAGCCTCAGTGCTACTCACCTTATTGAAACGTCAATTATCTGAGTTGTTACATATCTACATGAAAATATTGGCCTGTTTGTTCGCTTGTTTGCAGCAAAATGGATGACATTATTTATGCAATTTTGCTAAAATCATGTGACAATCCTATTAAATGAACAATAGATTGGCATTATTTCTCCAAATTTGTGACTTTACTTTATTCAGTTTGCTTCACGATCACCTGAAACACTGCCAATGTTCTTAGCTTTGGTAGTATGAGGCGTGCTGTGCGAAGCGGCTGTGAATCAGTCGCTGTGCAAGAAAAGAGACTATTCAGAAAATGAGCTCTGTTTGGAAGCTGCTAGATTTTTTTTGAAAATAGCATGTATTAAGTTGGTTTGCTGTGTAGTTGGTTTAGTTTTGCAGATCAGTTAATACAGGCAATTTTTGGTGACAATAGATCAATCCGTTAGTATCTAAACAAGTGTATGTAGCAGAGTTGCTTGGATCACAATTAGTGCCAAAAAAAAAAAAAAAAAAAAATGAAAATAGATAGAATAGAAAAAGAGAATGAATAGATGAGGAAAAACACTCTTGTAAGTTTAGTGAGCAATTGTATAACTGTGTAAGTTGTCGCCAGTAATTGAAAATCATCTATTAAGTAAGTACGTAATCTGCACAAATGATAGCAAAAATGTGTAAATCTCTCTGAATTTTGATGCTTGGAAATTATTCTAAATTTTCTTTTACTCTCTTGTTTTTCCCGAACTTCTCAAACTTCATACATGCTTATTAAATTGCTTGTATTTGCAGCTTTTCATTTGGTCATAATTAAATTTTTCTTTCTTCACAGTTTGTTGAAAGTGATGTAGACGAGGAATTGCTATTTAACATACCGTAAGTTATCCTGAACGATTACATAATACTATCAATAATTTTATGTTAAATAGGAGAGTGTCTTACACAGGGGCGTAGTTGGGGGTCGAAAAGTGGGGGGGCTTGAAATGAATGACTTTTTTTTTTTTTTTTCACCGATCAAATTTTAACGTACCGAATTAGTGTGGTAGCAAGTAATACTATTTTTTGGTCTCGCCCAAAAAAACCCGGTCTCGCCGTTCAAAAAAGTGGAAGGCTTAAGCCCCCCCCCCCCCAAGCCCCTAGCAACTACGCCACTGGTTTTACATGCGGAGAATGTACTTGCCTTCTGTTTAACTGTAGGATCTTGACTTCACTAATGAATTGGCTCATGCAAAAACATCCGATGTCCAAAATATTTTTTACTGAAAAGACAAGTATAAAAAAAAAACACAAGGGAAACAAGAAGAGAAAACTGCGGAACAAGTCTGATCAGCACTTTCTCTAATGCAGCTCCCTCTTGAGTGATGTGCGCTCAAAAAGTAAATTATAAAAAAAATGGACTACGGGTGTTTTCGCATGAGCCAATTTAAATATAAAGGCAATTTCTTGAGCAATCGTATAAAGCAAGTGACGAGTAATAGATCACTGTAATTTTCTTAACAGAGAGTAATCAATTTGTGTAATTTCGATAATTGAGTGTAATTGACAATTCTTAGTCCTTGTTTATTACGAGTGATAAGTAAGGCGCCCATTTTCTTAACTAGAGTCCGTATATTCTATGAGAGTTATGTCATGTTATGTATTTCTTCTTCAAAAACAGAAAAGAAGAAATGGATCAAGGAGCGCTCAAGGGGCAAAATTCAAATGTTGGAAGATGCTGTTGCCTCTGTTTCAAATAGATTATGTTCCGATTCTAAGCAATAACGGTCGTTATTGTAAGAGATAATGTCCTCCAGAATAACGTTTAGGCAGAAGAAAAATCAACATTGATGGGGCTTGTCAAGCACTTTCCCAGTTTATTTGATCATGTGTTTTTAAAATAGTCTCTCTTTAGCAACCTCTTTGTGAGAATAACCAGTCTGTCGTATCACAACTGAAAGTGAGCAAATAAGACTCCTCTCTAATGATAATAAGAAAATATACAACAATTAAATCTTACTTGTGTAAGTTTATTATTATCAAATATTGGTTAGATAAACTGTGAATCAATACTCTAACTATTGTTACTAATTATTTATGTAACAGGGCTCTTGCAAACTTTTGCTACAAGCAAATGAATAGTTACATCTTGTGTAAAAACCAGCAAAAATCATGATAATTACACTTAAAAAGTCTAAAATTCAACAATTAACTCGGTTAACTGCTGTAATGGCAAGATTGTAATAGTGGAGCGACGTAGGTAGAGGTATTTTCAGAAGTGTAGGCGCACCTAGACCAATAATCTTTGGCATTTTTCAACATTCTTTCTCTTATTACACAATGAAAGTTAATGAAAATGAAATGGAGCGTTGGTTTTTCATAGAGGAACACTTTAAAGTCAAAAGGTTTAAATCAGAGGCAATGTTTGTTCTGATTTGAAGGCATGAAATTGGAAAATTTGCTAAAGATTATGGACCAGGTGTTCCTACACTTCTGAAACGAGCTCTATCGCCATCAAGCTCGATTCTGCAAGTGAATTTTGTAATTTTTTAGTGTACTCATCGTCATTTTTACTGGTTTTTATTCAAGAATCAAGGCTTCAATCACCTGCAGCAAAAGTTTGCAGGAGCAAGAGCCCCATTACAGTGCTCACCGTACTGAAATCAACGGGTACCAAAACCTCTTACGCTTTTCCTCCGTGTTTTGAGATAGCAGTGTCCAGTTAACCTCTATAATGTCATTGGCTTAGTCAGCGAAAACCAGGAATGGTGTGGAATTTTTTTTTTTCTCTCAAATTTTGCAAACACTTTGTACTCAGCTCTCTTCTAAAATCTTTTGAGCTAAAGTGCTCTATGTGTATTCTTATTTTTGTCTTTACATTTTTTCATTTAACCAGGTTCACTGCAAACATAAAATTAAAAGGAATATTAATCATCGGCGGAGAAGAAGGTCACCAGCCTGCTCGTATGAAACTGTAAGCACTGCTCATTTTGGTTCAATTCTCTTTATAGCAAGTGGGTCCGTTGCATACTTTTGCCACAGCAATATGACACATTGATTCCAACGTAAACTTCGGCAAAAATAACGATGCGAACATTAAAAACTGTAAAAATCCACTCATTAACTCAGGACATCACTTCCATTTCAAACAACCTGCGCTACACTAGACACTATTATTACATTCATACAACTACATAGATGGAACCACCGCGTTTATGTAAACACCAACATAACTTACAAACATTTGAATGTTTTGCTTACAATTCTTGTTTTATTTTGTAATCTTTGATTAGCCTGAAAAGACCAGACAGTAAATGCAGCCAATTTATTTTGTGTATTTAGAAGGAAATTCCATCATTTTGTAGTTACAATGTTGTTTACATGTACAAGGTAGCTTTGTCTATGTAGTAGCATGTCCGTGTAAATAGTGTCTAGTGTAGCGCGGGCTGTTTGAAATGGAAGTGGCTTTCGAACGTATTTATGTGCGCATCGTTATTATTGCCGAATTTTACGTAAGAATCAAGGTTCTATATTGTTGTAGCAAAAGTACGCAACAGTTCCATTACTAGGTATCTTCAACGGGAACTACTCAAGCAGAGTTGGACTGGCTCTCTTAATGTTAAGCCGCTCAGTCAATTTTGGGGCCCCCCTCAGGCCATTTTTTTAAAAATTAACTTAAAACGAGGCAGTTTTTACGCTATTTTCAATTGATAAATTAAAGTTCTCTGTTTCTTATTTTTTAGTTATTAAGTCGACTCATTAAAAGATCCAGATCATAGCGGGCTTCTTTTGGTCCTTTTTAAACCCACCCAAATATCAGCAAGAACATACGCTTGGCTGCAGCCTCTAGTCCAGGATAAAGTAACTTATTACCTTCGGTGGTGCAGTCAGATATTAATTCTTGGGGGGGGGGGGGACAATTGACGTCACCTTTTTTCAAGTGCCATATTGTTTGCACCACGGCATTAGCTAATCCTTGGGATGGGGTTGAAGCAAGGGTATTAGAAAAGATGTTCAGGAATGATGCCTTTTCAAATCGCTTCAAGGAGCTGAAGTATTTTTCAGCTCAACGACGATTAATTATTCAACTATTTTGTTGCAGTTTTAAAAATAGACCAGCTATGACATTTGACGATGTAAGCCAGGCAGATCAAGAATTTGATCTTCCAATTGAAAGTAATGGAGTCTTAGAATATGCAACCTCGTAAGTAGTTTACTTTTAAGTACCTTTTCAAGGGGGGGGGGGTATCATGGAGAATTGTATTGTAATCAGAATCAAGATCTTTTCGGGTTCGTTAAATGAAATGGGCCTCCTGCGCTTCTTAATCTTGCAGGTAATTGCTTCCATAACTCTTCCAGAGCTGTTGTTTTGCGTAGGTATAATTAATGGTATTTTTCAATTCACCGATGACTCCACCGCTTGAGAAAAGATTACACAGTTCAGTTCAATGAATGACTTTAATGCACAAAAATGCTCGTATCTGTAATCTTTTTCTCAACCAGTGGAGTCGTCGATGACTTTAAAAAACTTACGGTTTTTTTAATTAATTAACGGACTTTCCACCAATCAAGGAAAGATTACAGATCAGAGTATTTTTTTGCATTTCAGTCATACACTGAACTGAGCTGTGTAATCTTTTTTCATTGGGTGGAATCATTGGTGAATTGAAAAATGCGATAAATTATTAGCGAAACGGCAGCTGCAGCTCTGACCTCTTTGAACTTCAGTCAACATAGATTCCCTCCTGTCTTTGCTCGTGGGAATCTCTATCTATTGAAGTACGAGGAGGTGAGGAATTGGTTACCTGGGCATAGGAAATATGTGTAGGTAGTAATAAGCCCATTTGATTTAACAAATCCGTTAGAATTACAACTTTGCTTACGATACGATTCTCCGTGATCACCCCCAAGAATTCAAAGCTTTTCGGTAAACAAAATAAAATACCTATTTTCTCAAAACTCAATTTTGTCACTTAGACCATGCTTCCATGCAACTTTTGATGTGTGAATCAGAACTGCCGTTTTGCGTATAATTAATGACATTTTTCAATTCACCGATAATTCCACCGGTTGAGAAAAGATTACACAGTTCAGTTAAGTGTATGACTGTACTGCATGAAAATACTCTGATCTGTAATATTTCCTCAATTAGTGGAAACGCCTAAAATTTACTAAAATATCCGCAAGTTTTTTAACGTCATCGACGATTCCACTGGTCGAGAAAAAATTACTCATCAGAGTAATTTCGTGCAGTACAGTCGTACACTGAACTGAACTATGTAATCTATTTTCAACCGGTGGAATCATCGGTGAAAGTCTAATAAAATCAGAATCAACTGATGGAGTTATTATTTCTTTGCTCCTTCCAGAGACAGTATATATGTCGCAGGCAAATAGCAATCAGGCAGTTAGGAATCGGCTTGCCTAGGCAATTAGCAAGCCATTTATTTATGATTAGAGGAAATTCAAATCCAGCGTAATGTTGACTTACAGGATAACTGTATTGATTTTGCTTTAGCTCACCCGAAAGCTAATAAGCTGACAAAAATGGTGATTTCATCAGATTAGGTTTATTTTGATCAGTTCTTTACCTGCGGTGTATTAGATGAAGTGTGTTGGAACACCTGTATTCAATTGCTTTAAAAGTTTTTTAAAAAAAGGACCAGTTGAGGAAAAATTAATCTGTCGATATCAATATGATTGTTAGCTTATTGGCTTTAGGATTAGCTAACACAAATATTGAAATAATCATTTTGTTAGTCTCTGTTACGTTTGGTCTAAATTCGTTCTGATTTTAAATTAACGGCATGCTCTTTACCTAGACCGATCGCAAGCTGATTGCTAGTTGCCTAGAATCATTTTTTGCCTACGACATATACTAGAGACCACACACTAGCCAATCGCGTGGTGGCTAACTTTATTTTGGAAACTTGACAGAATAACATGATGCTATTGGTTGAAAATTGTAAAACTTGGCTGTTGCTATGGTAACCATCGTTAAGAGTCTCATTTTAAAAAGGCTATTCATGAGTAACCTTTAAAAAATGGACACTATAACAACGGTTACTATAGCAACGGCTAAGTTTTACAATATTCGACCAATAGAATCACTTATACACAGTCTTAACGATAGGTTTAACGATGAAGTAAATGATCGGCCCGCAGATGTTGACCGATGACCTTCACACTTTTGCTCATCAGTCAATGTATGGACCCGTTGGACGTTGTTTTATTGAGACACCAAAAAAAAAATATTGCCTCCTGATTTCAGGGTAAGATAGATCAAGTGTGGTTTCTGTCATAATTTGTCTCTGCCTCCTTTCCTCATTAAAGTATTTATGCCTTAATCAGATCTCTATTTCAAAATTTCAGGGTTGTCAAATTTTCATCAGTCACCCATCTATCAATTTATTTCCCCACGAATTATGGAGCAGACACCTCAAAAATATTCTATATCGGGTTGCGTGGTGAATATACTAAAGCGCACACACACGGAGTGACCATTTGCCAGTATGAATCCCGACCAAATGTAGCTGATCACAAAACTGCTGATGAGTCTAATGTCTCAACACGAATACAATAAATTGTTTTAAATTTAATTTTAAGCAATAACACCCTGTGAATTGAGAGCAATATCTGTTCGGGAAAAAGGCCTGAAAATCTGAAAGGTCTACTCTGTCTCTCGGAAAGCAGCAAAATTGTAACGGTGCTCATTTTTTTTTCTACTTTTTTCATTCTAGTTCTGTCAATTACATAGTTTCTATTATGTTCTGGATAAAAAATGTTAATTGCTGTTAAGGAGCACACTTCAAAAACCACTGGCTTTTCTTAAAGAGAGGCCCTAATTTTTCTAATTTTTTTCTTGTCAATAAACATGTTAACAAAGGCTCCGTTTATTTTATTTTGCTGTGGGTTGACTTATAGTCATTTGGAGGATGGAATCTTCCAAATGTGGAATTGGCGGGATTTCGGGCGATTCAAACCTCCAAATGCATCGTTTAATCTGAAATATCTTATTGATTTCGGCAGTTTTATTCAAAGAACCAGGCATAATTAAGCATTTTCAAGTTAGTAATTCATAATTGCATAAAGGTTGCATTGATTTCTTGATTTGGTTGTAAAAATTTCCATTCAAAAATCCGCTTATGGAGAAATTACATTGAAGCAGAGTTTGTTTGAAACCAGAGGCCCACAGACGGCAATCGATACAATATAACGCTCTATTAAATCAGTCTATAGGGTCTAGAAGTCATTTCTCCTGTTTTATGCAATGAAAAAAAAAAAAATAATAAGTAACAGAAATAAAATTTAAAATGATTTATTTACAAATTCTTACAACTTACAATATTTATTTATTAAGTGGAATTAATAAAACAAGTCACAAATAGTCAAACTATTGTGTACCTGAAAATGAGTATTTAAATTATAAAACAATCAAACTATTCTGATAGCACCTACTTTTTTGTAATGATACCTGATGAAGGTATCACTGGTTATCTGACTTTCTAAAAATTTAAATGCACATGATATTTAATGAATGGAATGATATTAAAAAGGGTTGTCACTTGTGGCGTAGTGTGCAATTTGGCAACATTGAACTGTGTCCATTTAACCCCATGAAAAATATCAAACTATTGGGTGCTCAGTGAACACCTTTGAATTCAACCTTTTATATGGGTTTAAACGGACTCGGTAAAATATTGCTAAACCGCACGCTACGCCACTGGTTGTCACCTTGCACTGGGTGATTATATGATTTAACCGGGCAGCAAACATTATCTTAAATGATTTATAATCCTACTTAAATGGAAAATTCAAAACTTGATGGTAAACCTTATTGCTTGCTGGTTATTGATATCATGGGATTACTCAGAGCTTGCGCATTTTGAGTGTCAGGTTTAGACAAGCAGCAGTGTCTGCTTCTAAAGCGCATCAAAATGCATCGCTGAGCAGTTGGTTAGCAAAGATTCTAAACTGTGTGCTGACCAAAGTGCTCACCGATGCATTTTGATGCATTTCGAAAGTAGGCACCTATTCGTTAGAACCCAATACGCAAAATGCGTGAGCCTTACAACTCCAGCAAGTCAATTTCGCTCTTTTGAATGACACAAGACGATATAGCGGGAAGCGATCAATCTCATTGGTTCAAATGGTGCCACGTGACTGACAAGGGGAGATCACAACTGAGCCACCTTCGTTGCTGTCCAAATTTCGCATGAAGGAAGTCCAAAAGGTGCTAATCAACGCCCCAGCATCAGTTTTTGCAAGTGGGCCCTCAAAAGCTCAAAAAAAGCTCTGGAAATTTCACGGGGTTTATAATGCGAGAATAGCACGTCTTTCCCATCAAAGTCATGTTGGCGCAGTGGGCAGGGGTCCACTCTACTATTTATACATCCCAGGTTCGAGTCCCACAACCAGACAGAAATTTTTTGCGTTGGTAATCGGTCAGATTGTCCCCGAACTCGTTTCTTTTTCCAACGTCTCATTTGCTACTGGAAATTTAACGGAGGTGGCCCAGCTGTGACCTCCCCTTGTGAGTAAAGAAGATGAGTTGTTCAAGTCATTTGTTTCAGATCAAATGACTGTGCAAGTCTTATTTACATGGTCATGTGACGCCGTTTAAACCAATGGGATTAATTGATCCCCGCTATCTCATCTAGTGTCTTTCAAAAGAGAAGAGTAGGCCTGCAGGTTTGACACAAACTATTCATTAAAACGGATTGGTGAGTGGTTGCTCAGCTAACCAACCGCTCACCGATGCATTTTGATATATTTTGGCACTCTGGCAGCAGGCGCTGCTAGTGTCAGAATTCGTCAACCCGATACTCAAAATGCATGAGCTCTAGGATTGCATATCATAATAGGAAGCTTCATCAAAAATTGTCTGCCTCTGACGAAAATGGCTCATTTCACCCATGGAGTCTCATTCAAAATTGTAAAAAATAATGTCTGCGCTCCTAATGGAGCTGTTGCAAACTTTTGCTACAGGCTTATCAATAATTGCATACGGGGTATTACCCTGTAAAAATAACGATTAGCGCACTAAAAAATCACGAAATCCACTCCTAAACTTACAAAATGCTTTTAAATGCGAGACCGTAATGGCGGCTGAGGCCACGGTTTCCTTATGGCAATTGTATGCTTCTTCTTCTTCTTGTGTAGTGTTGCGAGAACACCTCGTGTAGATGGCGCTGATTGACGATAGGGTACCCCAATGAAAACCGCGGCCCCGGCTGCCATTACGGTCTCCCGTTTAAAAACATTTTGTGAGTTTAGGAGTGGATTTCGTGATTTTCTAGTGCGCTAATTGTTATTTCTACTGGGTATTACCTCATAGTCAACTATTAATAAGCCTGTAGCAAAAGTTTGCAACAGCTCCATTGTGCAAAAAAAAAGAAAATAAAAAAAAAAATGGGGGGAAAAAAATAATGTGTCAAGTAATGATTATGATCTATTTGTACAATTCGTTTTTCTATACAAAAAGTATACATTTTATGTACTCTAGTGAAATGCAATCAATATTTTATATACAAGTTTGGTAATCAAGTTTTGGCGCCAGGAATAAAATCAAAATTAAATAAATAGTTTTAAAAAAAAAAAAACAAGTAATAAACAAATAAATCCTACAAGCCTTCAAGTGATCCCTCGCGATTTTCCTAATGTGCTCAGTGTATCAATCAACTTATGACCAAAACTCTTTGAAACCATTTGAGTATTTTTGAGAAATGGATACGATACGTGAGCCATGAAAGTTCTTGGGTCTATACTGGAAATGTAACCGATAAAATCTAAAATCCAGCAAAGTATTGAGCTCCTTGTTTTGCTGTGCGATAGATTCAATCTATGAGCGTTTTCAGTCAGTCAGTACTTTTAGTTTCCTTTTTTATTTTCTTTCTAAGGCATCTGGGAGCAATTATTCTCAATCTTCCACTGAAAACACAGCATTCACGCTGTCTAAATTTTTCAAAGATTTCAAATACTGTTCTGATTTTGGTCATAAATCACCTGATTTGTCAAGCATCATTAGTAACGGTGAGAAGTGACCCAAATTAACTGAACAGACATTCTTTCTCTTTTACCTTCCTTGCCACTCTTGCAGCGGCGAAGTATGCTTTCTAGCAACGTAGCAGTTCGTCCATTTGAACCCGTTTAAAAGGTCAACTTTGATAGTCAATACCGATCCGCAGATTGTTCCATATTTCTGCGGGTTTAAAAGAACCAAGTGAAACGTTGTCAGATTGCAAGCTTTGCCATTGCTCTCTTGAGACATTGACAGCTTCAATCGTAAAAAAATATTTCTCTCCCTACACACACTCTCACACGCACACACACACACACACACATACACAAGAGAAAGAATCCCGTTTTCTCGTCATTTTAAAGGGAGAACCAGTGGTGCATCGTGAAATTTGGCAACGTTGCAGTTTGCCCATTTAAACCCAGGAAAAAGCTCAAATTATTGGGTGTTTGGTGAACACCTTCGCATTCGACCTTTTACATGGGTTTAATTGGACACAACGTAACGTTGCCTAACTGCACACTACGCCACTGGGGAGAACATGAGTAGGCTAGAAAAAACAAAAACAAATATCTAACAAATAATGAAAAAAAAGAAAAGTTGTTTGGTTCGTGAGTCCCATTTGACATGTTTTTTAAGTTGCTCTCAAAAAATCTACGAGCAACTGAAAAATATTAAAAACTTGCATTTTTCCAAAAAATTGAAAATAAACTTTATAAACAAAATAATTGATGTTGAGTATCATCTAGAAAAAGCATTGCACCTGATGAAACTAAAGCATTTAGACAAATTATAAGGGCAATACTTAACTGGAAAACCAAGTTAAAATAGTCAATAAACTTTATCAACAAAATGTTTGATGTTGAGTATCATCTGGAAAAAGCAGGGTGCCTGATGATATTAAAGAGTTTAGAAAAATTATAAGGACAATACTAAACCGGAAAACCAAGTTAAAGCCGTGTTAAATTTAAGATATTTCCAAAGTTGATAGAAAAGAAAACGGAAAAAACAAGTAAGAAACAAAATATTCATCTTAATTTTTCCTTGAAAAAATAAAAATTGCCGATAAAATGTTTGAGATATCCAATTCTGAACAAAAATTCTATTTTCAATCAGTAAAGGTTAAATTTTTCGAAGGAAAAACTTTGAAGCTCTGACTTTAAATCAAAACACCAGTATAATTAGCCGAAGACTGAATGCATTTTGAGGGCTAGCGCCCAAGATTTGTGACAGAATTTATCCTTCATTTATTCCTTCCAGAATTTATCCTTAGTTGTTTAAGTCTATGCTTGGTTAGACGCTTCCGTTTTTGTTGTCGTATCTTCCTCAAGCAGCATATCTGGGTACGTTGTCTCTGGTCCTTCCGTCGTTAATTCACTACCCTCGATAAGTTCAACGTCAGGAGGGAGTGTCGTTCCTAGCGTCATAACACTCGCACTAGTGCTTGTTGTAGGTTCGAATTCCTTTTCTGGCAACAGGTGTCGGTACAAAACTCGATCGATGAAGTACATCGTTCCTAAATTATAGACGAAAACTTCACTCTTCACGATCGTAGCATTGTCTATCATTATTTGACCTGTCACAAAGAAAAAGGATTGAGTTCAATTTTGGTGTCAAAAAATAAAACACAAATAAACGAATTTGTAAAAGCAATGCATCAAAATAAGTTGAGAAGTGTAGGGGCATCATTTCGAGTTCGGCTTGGGGGGGGGGGGGGAGCAAAAATCTGTGGCCTTATTTTCTGAGGATGTGTAAAAAGCAAAGGCACTGAGACAAACCAAATTCCAGGGAGGGAAAAATCCTTGGTTATCCCCTACTTTCTCATGTTATAAATTTGTTTCTTCAAAAAAAATTACGAGCACTTTGCATTCATCTCTTATTTTGAGCGGGGGGGGCAATGCCCCCTTTTGCCGCCCAGCAGCCACGCTAGTGAAACAGACTTGTGAGACAAAAATTATTTTCATTGTAAGTTTTACGCTTTTAGAATGTTAGCAATGAAACTAAGTCGAACTTACCATTACTTCGATGTACAGTGATGGTGTTATTTGCTAAGGTGGTTAATGTTTTGTTGTTTTGCAGATCTCTCTCGTACAATCGTCCTTTTACGAAATGACTCAATAACACATCGACACCAGCTGTAGATGAGAGGAAATTATCTGGAGCATATTTTAAGCCTTGCTTTTCAAAAGCCTCATCGGTAGGAACGAAGAATGTGTAACCTGCGCAGAAATATATCAAACTTCAATCAACATCGCGATTACAAATTTAAAAATGTTCAAAAAAAGAGTAACTGATTAAGGAAAAAAAAATTGGGAACCTGAAGTTTTCCCTGATATTGAAAATCATATCAAATTTACAAGTTAAATTTAAAAAATTAAGTTTTCAAGGTTAGTTCTTAAAGTTTAATTTAGTTCTCAAACCCCTAAAAAGCAAATTTTTTTGTGAGGTTCGGTGAAAATTTTCATCCGAAGCAACGGTAGTGCATTTTATTATCTCACCTGAACTGTTTGTTCTGTAAGGAAGGATCAGAGACAATATATAATAGAGACCACGCATCATCTATATTGCCCATGTTTGCTCGCGGTGGCAAATTTTTTTTTGGGGTCTCAACAGAACACTGAGTAACTGATTCAGGAAAAAAAATTGGGAACCTGAGGTTCTCCCTGATATTGAAAAGCATATCAAATTTACAAGTTAAATTTAAAAGTTTAAGTTTAAAAGTTTAGTTTTTAAAGTTTAAGTTTAATTTGGGATGGATGACACCAATACAATACCCAAAAGTTGGAATTTGTACCCATTCCACAAGGTCAAAAAATGATTCATCGACAGTATTTTGTAGAAAATAAAATTGATGTAGGTATGATATGCACAAACCATCGAATTCGTATTTTAAAAAGGCTGAGTGTCATTGCAATAATGTAGGTTTTGGGTGAAGTGTTTCGCTAATTTTTTCGATTAATTTAAAATAAATAATGTTGCTAAAACAAAATGATTAAAGGAATGGTAATAATATAAAAAGTAATTTAAAATATTTAAAGGCTAACTGGTATCATACCTGCTCCTGGAATATGAGGTGCCAACTCTGCAAAATTCAAGAACCTTGTAATGTGAGTGAAGTTGGGCTTATCGAGAGATAAGAATGCATGGGACAAAAACTGCGCTCCAAACCAGGGGAACGCCAGCAATGGTGGCGTCTCCTTATCTTTATGCTTTTCGTGCAATCTTTGAACGACGCCATCATTTACAAAGAGCACTTCCGATATAAACATGATGTTCCCTTTCTCGATAGGCGTGTCTCCTTTAATCACCTCGACACCATTCACCATTAAACCAGTAGCTGTTGGGCAAAAATCAGGTTTAAAACACAAAATTTAATAATGTTGAGCCTATTTATAAGAAAGTATATTTGATATTCAAAGTACCAATAGTAAAGTAGATTTTTTTCTAAAATAATGTAAATTCTATTTGAGTAAATGGGGCAGTTGCAAGGGTCTGAAATGTTACCTTTTTTATTAAGAAAATGAAAGTATTTGATGAGCTGAGAACAAGGATGCCTTTGGTTACTAGTTACGTCCCATTGTTCCAGAGATGAGATTTTGACCCAAAATACGTACATTGTTTTCAATGGGAATTCCGCATAGTGACATCACTGCGCACCCGATTTTTTGGAATTTTACACTGGTGTAGCTCCAAAACCGGGACACTTAGGAAAAACCCAAAGGCACCATTGTTCTCAGCTCATCAAAAACTATCAATTTCTTTATAAAAAACACAAAATTTCAGACCCTTGCAACTGCCCCATTCCGGTTTCACTCAATGTTTTTGTGAGATTGTGGTAATCTTCTTGCTAGGGTTTCGATCAAATTAAAGTCTGGTATGAGACGTTTACAAAGATTTGATTATTTAAACCCATAACGGATATTAAGTACTTAATTATGTGTGACAAAATTTTCAAGAAATTAACAGGGAAAAGATATACATATACCTATTATACATTCCATTTAAAAAATTATTTTGAAATAGTCACAGAAATGCGCAGTTTCCCTTGAATCTTTCTTGAGAGGTCTGCAAAAACTTGAGCCCATTTTGATCAATTTAATATAATTTTAGGAAGCTTTTGCAAGTAACTATAAGATACAGTTTGGGATCATTAATTAAATAATTTTAGCTTTTAAGAAAAAATAATTCAGTCTACTTTCGAAAAATGGCAGGAAGGGTAGGTATCGGATGGTGGAATTTATAAGCGGAATGAGATTATTTAACACCTCCAGATTTGAATGTATACTAAATTTATTGAATATTCCACAAGTGTCAAGTGCTAGCAGAGACAAAGATATACCAGGCCAGAATATGCGATACGTAACACAGAATATAACATTCGACACATGTATTTGGTGTGCTGCGAATTGCATATTCTGGGCAGGTATCTTTGTCCCCACTAGTACATAGTGTAATATTTATTTATGGCTTAGATAGTAACTTTGGAGGGTTATTTAAAAAAAAAAAACTAATTGGTGTTGGACATGTTTGCCCCCCCTTCCCCTCCCCCCAAGCAGAAGTTGAAATGACACTCCTGTTTTTGATGAATTTTATTTCCTTTATTTTTTTGTTGGAGAAGGATTATTTCATGAATTAGGTGGGTAAACAGTTCAGGGAAACACAAACCTTTTCGTTGGAAAACAACTTCTTTCCCTCCGAGAGTTTTGAATTTTTGTTCATCTTTGATCTGATCCTGGCGAATATTATCCTTCACAAAGTGATTCATGAGCACGCTCTCTGTGAATTCAGGAACTGAGAATGGGTAGAATCCCCAATCGATTGGATGCCAGCGCTGGAATGCACGGTCCGTGGGCACAAATACTGTGTATGTTTCATCTGGAAAAATTTAAATTTAAAAAAAAAAAAAAAAAAAAAAATAATACATGAATAAATAATTATTTGTTAAGGTATAAATGATAGGTAAAGCAAAATAGCAACGCACTCTTCCCTACATCAAGTAGATAAGTATCTACTTTGGTAAAATATCACAGGGATCTGAAAATTTTACCTTCTATTTATCCCGCACTTTCGTCGCGCTTATTTAAAGCGCCCCAATTTCTCAAATTATGCAATATCAACAGATGCCCGCTTGGCTGGTTGCATACACTTACAAGTGCAGGGTTTTTACCGACCCGGTCATTAACATGCAGCGTGCAGAGCTGCTGTTTTGCGTTTTGCGTATGTTAATCGTATTTTTCAACTCGCCGATGATTCCACCGGTTGAGAAATGATTACACAATTCAGTTCAGTGTATGGCTGTAATGCACAAAAATGTTCGCATCTGTAATCTTTTCTCAAGTCGTCGATGACTTTTTAAAACTTGCGGATATTTGAATTAATTAACGGAGTTTCCACCGATTGAGAAAAGATTACAGAACAGGGTATTTTCGTGCATTTCGGTCATTTATTTTACTGAGCTGTGTAATCTTTTCTCAAATCTCAACCGGTGGAATCATTGGTGAATTGAAAAATGCTACTAATTTTTCGCAAAACGGCAGCTCCGGCAGTAGGTGGCAGAGCGATCCTCAACCTTTTCTTTTATTAAAAGCAGTGGCGGCTCGTGCAATCTGGCAACCGTGCACTTTTGCCATTTAAACGTATGCAAAAAGATCGATACTAGGTGAGGCGCTGCGCCTCACCAAGTAATCGATTATTTTACACAGTTTTAAATGGAGGAAATCCATTGTTGCCACATTGCACGAGCCGCCGCCGATTAAAAGTTCTAAAACTTGTTCATTTTCTTGATTTGTTCCTATTGTTTGACTCGTACCATAACCCCTCCAAGCTGGCTCTCATGTATTTGGAAAATAAATAAATAAATAAATAAATAAATAAATAAATAAATAAAACGTGTGCGAGTTCTCACAACACTTTTTCAGAACAATCTGCTCTGATTTCTCACAATCTCGTGTAAAAAACGCAAAAACCGAAAAGTGCCAAACCTTAGGACGTTAACATTGCAACGTCATATGGCACGACTGTGCCATATGTTTCATCTGATATTTGTTCTATAAGAAGCGGAGAAGCCTAGTACTTTGTAGAGTCCCTTGATGGAAATATTGTACAGGGAGTACCGACACGAGCTCAACGAGTTGTGATTGGTCGTTGGTTTTAGGCTCTCACGGAGTCGAGCAGGAGTCGACGACATCGAAGGCTCCACACGAAAGGAGTCGATTCGTAGAGGAACGTATGGGAACGGACCGGAATGCCGGCAAATCCGCCAGTCCACCACTACTGGTCCACTGTCGAACTTAATCTTCGAATGCGTTCACGCGGTCGACAAAATCGACTCCTGTCAAAATGCATAAAGCGTCGTGTCGGTACTCCCTATACAATATTTCCATCAAGGGACTCTAGTAATTTGCAATTGTACTGAACATTCTCTCAATCTCAATAACAAAGAACTGTGATTTAGCGATTTGATAGGATAAAAAAGTGGTCGTAAAATTAGGTGCATTAGATTCGGCTATGAACATGCAAAAGCTGCACACAATCGTGAAAACATCGCAATGGATACAGTAAGTAGTATAGCGCGGTGTAGAATGAAATGCAACAGTACTATCGACGAATTAAAGATTGTCACGAGATTTCCACCAGCTAAGTTTTGCCTTCAAGGTTCTGGTTCGGCCACTCTCTTCATAATCCTCACACCTTGAGGCAAGTGAGGGACCAGTGCGCGGGTGGGGCGGGAAAGCCGTTGCAGATCAGTTCTACACTCACACCCATAACTGCAAATGTGTGAAAATTTCGCGACAGTCTTTAATTCGTCGATAGTACATGTATTTTGTCTATTTAAACTCATGTAAGTAACAGGTTGGATTTAAAGGGAGTTCACGGAACACCCAATAATTCGATATTTTTAAGGGGTAGAAAGGGCAGTGGCGGCTCGTACAATCTGGCAACAGTGCTATTTTGCCATTTACATCTGTGCTAAAAGATCGATTCTAGGTGAGGCACAGCGCCTCACCAAAGAATCGATTATTTTACATAGGTTTAAATGGAGGGAGTCCATTGTTGCCACATTGCACGAGCCGCCACTGAGAAAGGGAGGAAGTACAACGATACCAAAATTACACGCTACGGCACTGAATGGAGGTATTGCTTGTTTTGAAACCAATCGTTCAAGTAGGTAGTAAGGCCCCTCATCATCGATTTTTTTCGATTGAATTTTTATAGATGGGACAGAAATAAGTAAATTTTGATTTCCGCAATGGGGTTGTTGTAGAGGTCGGAATTTTATGTTTTTGATTACAGATTCTGAAAACGTTCGCCGAGTAGAGCATTTTCGTTTTTTTGTTTTTTTCCTACGACCAGTAGAAGCCGAGATAATCGACTTTGAAGCATCGCCAATTATTGCATCATATATACTAATTATTGCGCAATCCAGTGCACTACGGTTCTCATATCTCTTAAACTTCCAAAAATAACCCTATCGACCTATACCTCATTTTGAAGCAGAAGTCAAACAGAATCGGTCTGTGCAAATTTCAGGTCACTAACTGCTGTCGTTCCAAAATGGCGGGTTTTTTTATTTTTATATTCTGGCGCCATCTTAATATTTGGATCGGCGCCATTTTGGAACGACAGCAGTTAGAGACCTGAGATTTGCACAGAACGATTCCGTTTGACTTCTGCTTCAAAATGAGGTATAGGTCGATAGGGTTATTTTTGGAAGTTTAAAAGATATGAGAACCGTAGTGCACTGGATTGCTCAATAATTAGTATATATGATGCAATAATTGGCGATGTTTCAAAGTCGATTATCTCGGCTTCTATTGGTCGTAGGAAAAAAACAAAAAAACGAAAATGCTCTACTCGGCGAACGTTTTCAGAATCTGTAATCAAAAACATAAAATTCCGACCTTTACAACAACCCCATTCGCCGCCACTGAGTTTGGAATGGCGTTGAGAGATACGATACGTTCCGTGTTTTTTACCTTGTTTGAGCCCTCTTCCAAAACAGAAAATTAGGGAGGGCTTGCAGAGTTACATTCCTTTGTTTTCCCTTTTTAGAGGCCTTTTCCAAAATAAAAAGTGAGGGGGGGGGCTTGAATATATACCTAGGTACGGTCTTTGTTTTTCCCCTTTTTTGAGCCCTTTTCCAAAACAAAAACTGAAGGGGGGCTTGCAGAATTACGTTCCTTGTTAACCCCTTTTTTTGAGCTCTTTTAAAAAAGTGGGGAGAGGGGATTTGCACCTTCTCAATTCACCTTTTTTTTCAGCCGTTTTCCGAAAAAAAATGTGGGGGGGGGGCTCGTGGAGCACTGGCGCAACCAGGATCTCTTCCATCTCTCTCATTTCCCATTTGAATGTATGAGTAGGAAAAGGACAGAAGGATGGGGTTTTATCCCCTTGTCCATCCTTGTCTAACATACGTTTTTTAAGGGAGAAAAGAGAGAGACGAAGAAACTCTTAGTGCGCTACTGTCGTGGAGTAACATTTTTTGATTTCCCATTTCTTGGAGCCATTTTCCAGAAAAAATGGGGCGCTTCGAACATGCACAAAAACTGAAGGGAGGCTTGCAGAGTTACGTTCCTTTATCCCCCTCCCTTTTTTAGGTATTTTCAAAAAAGTGGGGAGAGGGGAATCGAACCTTCTCTCTTCACCTTTTTTGAGCCATTTTCCAGAAAAAATTGTGGGGGGGACTGGAAGAGTAACGGTTTTTTATTTTCCATTTCTTGGAGCCATTTTCCAGAAAAGTGGGGGCGCTTCGAACACAAAAAGTGAAGGGGGGCTTGCAAATAGTTACGTTCCTTATTTTCCCCCTTTTTTAAGCTCAAATAAAAAAGTGGGGAGACGGGGTTCGAAACCTTCTCTTTACCACCTTTTTTGGAGCCATTTTCCAAAAAAAAATGGAGGGGGCTTGAAGAGTAACATTTTTTGATTTTCCCTTTCTTGGAGCCATTTCCCAGAAAGAAGAGGGCGCTGTAGCCCCCCTCCCCCACAACGGACCGCTAGTGCCACACGGTTCAACAACCGACCCGAGTGAAAACTGATGTCTTTAAGGGGTCAGCATTACAAGGCTGAGAGGAGGCGGGCGGGGAGGGGCGAGGTGAGGCAGGCGACGCACAGTGGGACGAGTCAATGGGAAGGGACGGACAAGGAATATTTGACTAAAATTACAACTTTGAATGTTTTTACAGTCAAAAAACAAACTATAAGGGGTGATTATTGAAGGAAATTTTACGTTCAACCCAATGAAACTACTTCCAAACTTCTACGCGGCGAATGGGTCTGTTGTACACTTTGGCTAGAGCGTTTTAAAGTATCAATTCGTATGTAAAAAGCCGTAAAAATGACAATGGCAGCATCAGAAAACACCAAAATTCATTAATAAACTCACAAATTGCGAAAAACACTAGACACTATTCACCCCTGTATCTTTCCACCACGTGCACGATATTTCGCGAGATTAGCGCGGCACATTCAAATAATCATGGCCGACTGTCACCACAGCTGACTTGATGAACAAATAAACAGTAAACACTGACGGTGTCTGTTCGAATTTCTTACGTCTCAATATCCTCAATTCCTCACAATAGGTTGTGAATGACACAGAAACCGATATTTGTGTCGAAAACTTATCAAAATGAAACAATAACACACAGGAGTTCCGAGGATGATGATTGAAGTTGGAATCATTCTTGGATTGGAGCTCCTGTGTGTTATTGTTTCATTTTGATAAGTTTTCGACACAAATATCGGTTTCTGTGTCATTCACAACCTATTGTGAGGAATTGAGGATATTGAGACGTAAGAAATTCGAACAGACACCGTCAGTGTTTACTGTTTATTTCTTATTTGTTCATCAAGTCAGCTGCGGTGACAGTCGGCCATGATTATTTGAATGTGCCGCGCTAATCTCGCGAAATATCGTGCACGTGGTGGAAAGATACAGGGGTGAATAGTGTCTCGTGTTTTTCGTAATTTGTGAATTTATTAATGAATTTTGGTGTTTTCTGATGCTGCCATTGTCATTTTTACGGCTTTTTACAGACGAATTGATATTTTAAAACGCTCAAGCCAAAGTGTGCAACAGATCCATTAACAAAGATGTGCGCATTTAAAGTCGCCAGGTCATGTCCGGCATTTCCCATTGACTCGCTCCACTGTGCGACGAGAGAGCGAAAAAGATGAATGGAATGATGTTATTGATGGTGTGCCGGTATATTGGCGGGTGTCCTTATCAGTTTAATCACCTTGGTTGAGTAATTTAGTGACGTTGGATCGGGCCAGGAGATGCTGGAAGACGCGGACGCCGCTCTGCAGGAAGGAGAGGACCTCGGTCATGTCTTGCAAGAAACTGTGGTCCTCCGAGAAATCGTCGGCGAACAAGTAATTCTCGATGATGATCAGCCGACCCGTGTCGTTGTTCACGTCCACCTTGGAGTTGGTCACGCGGGCCCCGTTCGCGAACAATGCTCCTGAAATCAACAAAATTCAATTAAGTATACAAATATATCTTGGCATGCACCAAAGCTGATTTCTCGTCTTTATCAAAAACAAAAGACATTATTCATTGGTATGCTCGGGCAAGTGTATGTAAAGTCGCTATCAGTGGCGTAGTTAGGGGGGGGGGGCGGAGAAGGCGCAGTCCGCCCCGGGTGACACTCTTAGGAAGTACGCAAAAAGTCGAGAAGAAAAGGGAAAAAAGAAGAAAATAGAGAGGGAAAAGAGGAGAAAAGAAGAAAAAAGAGAGGGAAAAGAGGAGAAACGAAGAAAAAAGAGAGGGAAAAGAGGAGAAACGAAGAAGAAAAAAGGAGGGAAAAGAGGAGAAACGAAGAAAAAAGAGAGGGAAAAGAGGAGAAACGAAGAAAAAAGAGAGGGAAAAGAGGAGAAACGAAGAAAAAAGAGAGGGAAAAGAGGAGAAACGAAGAAAAAAGAGAGGGAAAAGAGGAGAAACGAAGAAAAAAGAGAGGGAAAAGAGGAGAAACGAAGAAAAAAGAGAGGGAAAAGAGGAGAAACGAAGAAAAAAGAGAGGGAAAAGAGGAGAAACGAAGAAAAAAGAGAGGGAAAAGAGGAGAAACGAAGAAAAAAGAGAGGGAAAAGAGGAGAAACGAAGAAAAAAGAGAGGGAAAAGAGGAGAAACGAAGAAAAGAAAAGAGAGGGAAAAAGGGGAGAAACGAAGAAAAAAGAGAGGGAAAAGAGGAGAAACGAAGAAAAAAGAGAGGGAAAAGAGGAGAAACGAAGAAAAAAGAGAGGGAAAAGAGGAGAAACGAAGAAAAAAGAGAGGGGAAAAGAAAAAAGAGAAAGAAGAGAAAAAAAGAGAGGGAAAAGAGGAGAAACGAAGAAAAAAGAGAGGGAAAAGAGGAGAAACGAAGAAAAAAGAGAGGGAAAAGAGGAGAAACGAAGAAAAAAGAGAGGGAAAAGAGGAGAAACGAAGAAAAAAGAGAGGGAAAAGAGGAGAAACGAAGAAAAAAGAGAGGGAAAAGAGGAGAAACGAAGAAAAAAGAGAGGGAAAAGAGGAGAAACGAAGAAAAAAGAGAGGGAAAAGAGGAGAAACGAAGAAAAAAGAGAGGGAAAAGAGGAGAAACGAAGAAAAAAGAGAGGGAAAAGAGGAGAAACGAAGAAAAAAGAGAGGGAAAAGGAGAAAGAGAAAAAGAAAAAAGAGAGGGAAAAGAGGAGAAACGAAGAAAAAAGGAGGGAAAAGAGGAGAAACGAAGAAAAAAGAGAGGGAAAAGAGGAGAAAAGAAGAAAAAAGAGAGGGAAAAGAGTAGAAAAGAAGAAAAAAGAGGGGGGAAAAGAGGAGAAACGAAGAAAAAAGAGAAGGAAAAGAGGAGAAACGAAGAAAAAAGAGAGGGTAAAGAGGAGAAAAGGAGAAATGGAGAGGAAAAAGAAGAAAAAAATTGAAAAAAGAACGGACAAACAGAGAGATACTAAAATATTGAGAGAATGTGAGAGAAAAATTGGTGTACGGAAGAGAGTATGATTAAATTATCAACCTGGCTAAAATGGGGCTCTTGCAAACTTTTGCTATAAGCAAATAAATAGCCCAATCTTATGTAAAGACCAGCGAAAATCACGAACATCACACTAAGAAAGTCTAAAATTCAGTAATAAACTCACATAGCTGCTATAACGGCAAGATGGCAATGGCGGTTCGACGCAGGTATCATGGGAGGATTCCTGTTTACTATGTCACTTTCTCTACGGAAACACAGAGATAGGTATGTCTCAATTTAGATAGGAATCTCCCATGATACCTGCGTCTCTCCGCCATTAAGCCCGATTCTGAGAGTGAATTCCGTGATTTTTTACTGTACTCATCGTCATTTTTACAGGTTTTTATGCAAGAATCAACTCTTCAATCTCCTTTAGTAAAAGTTTGCAAGAGCCCCATTGGATGTTACCCTGGAGCAGGATAGCCACCACTGGTCCGGAAGAGTGTCACCCAGAAGCAGAGGGTGCTACTGCGAACGAACATTTTTGCCCTGAAGGAGCAGAATTTATTAAATTTACTAGACTTTTGGGAATAATTTGAAGAAAAAAGTTCTTTTTTATTATTATTATTTTTTTTTTTTTTTATGATTTAAATTAGCGGAGATGGCAAAAATGGACTCCCAAAATCATAATTTGTCTAAATTTTAGGGAGGGGGGGGACTCTATAGTGCATCGCCCCGCGGGTGCCACTATAACCTTTACTACGCCACTGGACCCTATATACTATGAGAGTTGCGCCACGTCATTCAAAATGAAGAAGAAGAGGCGGATCAATGGAGCCTTCAAGAGGCAAATTGCAAACAGCGGATGGCCATTTGCCTCGGCGCTGTTGCCGCTATTTCGCTATCTATTGTAGGTTAGGTTCTGATTCTCGATGATAACGGTCGTTATTTAAGGAGATAAAGTTCTCCGGACTAACATTCAAGCAGAGGAAAAACTAAAAATAATTACTGTGGTCACAGTACATTATTTTTGCCAGTAGCAAAAGTTTGCAACAGGTCTATTTGTGAAGACACTCTGTTTTATTTACGTCGATTTTTTCCGCAAAACTCCTTGATTATTGATATTCCGTTCAAACTATCCAAAAAATACGATACCTATTTAGAAAAGCAACCGCAAGATGGAGCTGTTGCACCCTTTTGCTTTAAGCGATTTAATAGTCGATTCCGGACCAAAAACCTCCAAAAATAACGATGGCAGCACTAAAAACTTCCGAAACTCACTCTTGAGACACTCACTCACTCCACCTGCGAATCTAAAAGCGCGAATTGACTGCTTGAGCCAATGGGCTTCTTTTTTGTCGATACATCGGACTCGATCTATCAACTTCAAGGCAGATGATTGACTCAGTCAGTTTATTTCCGATTTTAAATTCGAAGGTGGAGAGACCCCTTTAACCCTTAACTGCGCCATGGCACCCCTGAGGCACAAAATATATTTCCTCCATTTTGAACTCTTAAAGTTAAAATATCATTTTTTTCCATGCCGTCATCCCTCCGGCACATATCGAGGAAAAAATTTGATTTTTCACCGAAGTCTGAAAAAGCAAGGCACCATGTTGGGCGCCATCTGAGCATTAGAAAACATATTTAACCGTTTGACCTTGATTTTCTCCCTATACTGGCCCGTGTTGAATTTAGTACTTTGCAGATCTCTTGGGCGCAAGAATTAATGCTAGGAATTTTTTCACTATTTTTCCCTTTCATTTTGAGTCAAAATCAATTGAAAAATCATGTTTTCGAACGAAAAAAAAAATTTCGCAGTAAAGGATTAAACTCAATAAATGCTTTTAATTGCGCCAGCGGAATGGTGGCATAGGGCAGATAGGGCATTAGGGCAGTAATAATGGGAGATTCCCATCTAACAATACTGTAACTAGAGTCCGTATATATATGAAAGAGTCTCGCCATACGAGGTTCCATCTCTGATTGGCTGCTGAAATGTGAAGAAGAAGAAGGGGTCTATGAAGCCTGGAGGCGCGCCTCTTGTTTACATCTTCATGGAGCCACCTTCATTGCTGCCCTGCTTTGAGGAAACTTTCGGCATTTTTAGCTTTTACTGATGAAATTTGAATTAGGAATTGATGAAAATATGTTCAGAACAGAATAAAATTCACGCATTACTTTTAAAACAGGTACTGAAGCCAACGGGTATTGGAGGTTAGGTTGACCTAACAAAGATTACTTACACACGAATATATGTATTGGTAATCTTTGGCGGGAAGATCGTTGGATAAAAATGTAAACAAGAGGCGCGCCTCCACGCTCCTCAGACACCTTCTTCTTCCTCACTTCTGTTCACGTGTCTTGACTCTTTCATATATAGGGACTCTAACTGTAACTAACTCCATCAAGAAGTGACCAATAAAAGATGACTTTCATTTGACACCGGTGTCACCAGGTTTCACGGAACCATTCATCGGATGTGGATCATCACTCTGATGACTAATTACTCTAAGAATAATCCTTGTCAGCAACGAGAGAGTGAAGATATTAAGATTAAGGAATCTCTCATTATTACTGCCCTATGCCACCATTACACTCGCGCAAATAAAAGCGTTTATTGAGTTTAGGAGTGGTTTTTTGAAATTTTAGTGCTGCCATCGTTATTTTGGGAGGTTTTTACACCAGAATCGACTAGTAAATCGCTTATAGCAAAAGAGTGCAGTGCAGCAGCCCCATTGTGCAATGGGGCAGTTGCAAGGGTCTGAAATGTAGTGTTTTTTATAAAGGAAATGAAAGTACTTTATGAGCTGAGGACAAAGATGCCTTTGGTTTCTCCTCAAGTCCCATTGTTCCAAATATAAGATTTTGGCCCAAAATACATTGTTTTAAATGGGAATTCCGCGTAGTGACGTCACTACACACACGATTTTTTACATCTTTACACGTGTGTATCTCCAAAACTAGAGTCCCTTGATGGAAATATTGTATAGGGAGTACCGACACGACGCTTTATGCATTTTGACAGGAGTCGATTTTGTCGACCGCGTGAACGAATTCGAAGGTTAAGTTCAACAGTGGACCAGTGGTAGACTGGCGGATTTGCCGGCATTCCGGTCCGTTCCCATACGTTCCTCTACGAATCGACTCCTTTCGTGTGGAGCCTTCGATGTCGTCGACTCCTGTTCGACTCCGTGAGAGCCTAAACCAACGACCAATCACAACTCGTTGAGTTCGTGTCGGTACTCCCTATACAATATTTCCATCAAGGGACTCTATCCAAAACCAGGACACTTAGGAAAAATCCAAAGGCACCGTTGTTCTCAGCTCATCGAGTACTATCACTTTCTTTATAAAAAAACACAACATTCCAGACCCTTGCAACTGCCCCATTCTATCGGATTAATCAACGAAATGCATGTTTGCCTGCAGAATCGCTTTTGTGCGCTTTGAGATTATGAATTATAATTCAAGGGGAGGAATAGGAAACGAAATAACAACCGTGTCAACAGTCAACACTGCGTTCAAACGCGATTTAAATCTCGAGTGCAATGAAACGCGGATTTGCCACATCCAGGATCCAGCTCTTGGTCGAGGATTGAAATTGAATTACGGATCGACCTCTCACCGATTATGACTGTGACTGCATCGGTCGATGATTGCTTGATACTTTCATACTTGATACTTGATCAGCCACCGCGATGCGATGGAACGCGATGGTATATGCCTAGTCAGATAATCAGAAATCAATTTGATTTACAGGTTGAGTGGGTTGGTAAACGACACAGGATACCTGAATGTCGAAAGGAGTGGCTGGAGTGCATGCTCCAGCAATGACCATGTAGTTGGCTGGTAATATGGCGACATTCATGCGCGGATGCAAGAATCTGACCTGTCATAAAAAGGAACAGGTGTAATGGGGAAAATGTTGAAAAACACGCAAACAAAAGTTTTTTGGTGAGGACGTTTCGGCTCAAATAGCAGCCATTTTTGACTCAAAAATTTAAAACAAGACAAAGGTAATTTCAAAATTAGGAAAGAGTCACTAATCTTGTTCTACTTATGGGCGGACCCAGAGGGGGGGGGGAGAGGTGCACGGCGGCATGCCCCCCCCCCCAAAAAAAAAAAAAAAAACAGTTAGCAAAAGAAAAAGAGGAGGGAAAAACAAAAGCCTTTAAATACCCTTAGGTAAATTAGACTAGGTTTGGCGGTGGAGGGGGGGACGGGAGAATAGGGTATTAATTTAATCCGCACTAGACATTCATTTTCTACGAAGATACAAAGAAATTACGTATAGCTGGAATTCGGGCAAAATATTCCACTTTTACAAACAAAAATTGAAATGAGGTAGTATAAAAAAATTTCTGGGGGGCCCCAAACCCCCATTGTCCCCCAGACCCTCCACTCACGTTACATAAAAAGCCCCCCCCCCCTTGAGACTTTCCTGGATCCGCCCCTGGTTCTACTCTAGTAGTCACTGGCGGATCCAGGATATTGTGCTTCTCTCTCTTCTCTCACAAGAGCGCATGTGTTAGTGAAGGATAGAAGAGGGGGTGAAAATCACGTGACTGCCTCTGCTCTGTCCTTTTCTAACACACGCGTTCTAATGGGGAAAGAGAGAGAGAGATAAAAAATACTACTAGTAGTAGTACTACTGCTAGTAGTGGCTCTCTCAACATTTTAAAATTATTTTTTTTTATTATTTTTTGATTTTTTTAAATTTTTGAGTAGAAACTGGCTGCGATTTGAGCCGACACGTTCTAATCAAAAAATCGTTTAGCGTGTTTTCCAGCATTTTCCCGTTGCACCTGTTTCTTATATGTCAGGCCTACCTGTTCGCGCTTTCTATCATTGTTTCTCCAAGAATCTCTCTCTCTCTCTCTCTCTCTCTCTCTCTCTCTCTCTCTCTCTCTCTCTCTCTCTCTCTCTCTCTCTCTCTCTCTCTCCCGATCCTTTCATTACACGAACTTGGGTGTTAGATAAGGACGGGATTAGGGACTAAATCACATGATGGGTCTTCATCACTACCCTCTACTATCCTTTTCTAACATGCGCGTTCAAGTGGAAGGACAGCAAGAGCGTATTTGTGTTTCTACGTATGGCGACATGGCGTACAATGGAAAGGAGCATGTCTTTTCCGAATGTATGTATCCATATCTTTTGCAACTGGGGCCGTATACTCCCTACCGACTGATGGCTATGTAACGTGGGCAAATAGGTGATATTGCCAAAACCCCGCTTGTGACCCCTCTATTGATTCAGCTTGGCAAGTGGAGTCGATCGCCCTCTAGGGTTTCCATATCTTTTGCAACTGGGGCCGTATACTCTCTAACGACTGATGGCTATGTAACATGGGCAAAAAGGTGATGTCGCCAAAACCCAACTTGTGACCCCTCTATTGATTCAGCTTGGCAAATAGAGTCGATCGCCCTCTAGGGTTTCCATATCTTTTGCAACTGGGGCCGTATACTCTCTAACGACTGATGGCTATGTAACGTGGGCAAATAGGTGATATTGCCAAAACCCCGCTTGTGACCCCTCTATTGATTCAGCTTGGCAAATAGAGCCGATCGCCCTCTAGGGTTTCCATATCTCTTGCAACTGGGGCCGTATACTCTCTAACGACTGATGGCTATGTAACATGGGCAAAAAGGCGATGTCGCCAAAACCCAACTTGTTACCCCTCTATCGATTCAGCTTGGCAAATGAAGTTGATCGCCCTCAAGGGTTTCCATATCTTTTGCAACTGGGGCCGTATATTTCATAGCGACTCATGACTTTTTAATTTAATTAAAAAACTAAAAAATCACATGATCTTACTGACTTGATTTGAATGTTGACTTGTTTTTATAATTTTCCTTTCGCACTTGCTTTTTGCCTTAATCTTCGGAATGTTTTACTCTTTGCTTCGCCTTTCCTCTTGCTTTTGCACTTTTCTTTTAATTTGTGTGAATTCATTATGTAGAACATTGTTTCTTCTTACTTTCTTAGCTCCGTACCTCCAAAGATGGCACTAAGTATCGAAAGGCCTTAGGTATGTTATAAAAATAAATTTTTTATCAAAATGTGCAGAATATTGGCTACATTATTTCACCCTTATTTCATTTTATGCAGTGCTGCTAACTGCATGAACCAGTGGCATCGCGTGCAATTTGTCAACGTTGTAATTTCTCCATTTAAACCCATTAAAAGGATCGAACTATGGGGTTTTCGGTGAACACCTTCCGCATTTGAACTTTTCCATGGATTTAAATGGACACATTTCAACGTTACCAAACTGCACGCTACGCCACTGGCATTATCATGTTTGAATGAATTATTTTAAAATAGTTTAAATTGAAAAACTTTCCTCTCGCAAAAAAGTTACACTTTTCCCCGTCCGAAAAAATTCATACTTTAAACCAGTGTGCGCCACTGGTGTCTCACTAGTCACTATCCAACGTCTGTGGCTCTGCGCCGTCTGCCACCTCCTGCGCCACACCTCTATGGCCCATTGACCCATGAACACTGACCTTACACGATGACATGACACGTGACCGCGACAGTTTAGTATCCCTTAAAATCCGTGAAGGCCGTAGCGAGACAGAATTCCGGAGGTGGTTACAACTTCTTTGCAGCTTTCTTGAGAGATGGAGGGGGGGAGTATTTAGAAAAAATTATGATTCAATTAAAAAAATGAAAATTCGTTGGAAAATTCACGGAAAAACCTTGGGTATTTTCAACGCTGTCTTTAAAATATATATTAAAGTTTTTTTTCTTACGTCTGGGGAAGAAAGCCGTGTTAGAGGGTCATAGTTTACACACAATTAGGAGTTAGGACGGATATTCTCAAGGAATTAACTTCAATGCGCACTCACTGCACTCAAAGCATTCCTATCAGAGGTGCCATTTTGCGTATAATTAATGACAGTTTTCAATGCACCGATGATTTCACCGGTTGAGAAAAGATTGCACAGCTCAGTTTAGTGTATAACTATAATGCCAGAAAATACTCTGATCTGTATAATCTTTTCTCAACCGGTGGAGTCGTCAATGACTTTAAATAACTTGCGAATATTTCAATAGTTAAGCGGCGTTTCCACCGATTGAGAAAATATTACAGATCAGAGTATTTTCATAAACTGAACAGCACTGTGTAATCTTTTCTCAACCGGTGGACCCACCGGTGAACAGGAAAATGTCATTACAATTATACGCAAAACGGCAGCTCTAATTCCTATGCGCAAAACAAAGAGGCATAGCTTCAGGTATCCGATTCAAATATCGATGTCTTGCTTTCACGGACGCGCCTTCAATATTTAGGGTAGACTAAAACGGTACATTCGCGTACGAAAAGTTAACTACTTGTAAAGTTCAACACTTCGCTGACACCGCGCCGCGGCGATTGCCCCCTCCCCTGATTTTTGCCCCCTCCTCCATCCTTATCTAACTTTTTTAAATTTAAAAGAACCGAAAACAAAATTTAAAAAATGAAAGAGGAGTCGTCCAGAAAACTCCTATATTTCGATGCTGAGTGCGTGCGACGCAATATGATTAATAAATCATATGCAACAACTTTGGTCCCTACAATTTTGTCGTTGCTTCAAAATTTTATGAGTGACTGCCATAAAAACACCGGATTTTTCATAATTTTGGCAATTTAAGGGAACTTTGACCTCCCCCCCCCTTGGCATTTTGATTTTATTTTTTTGAGCTGAAACTTTCTGGGGGTCATTTTCTAGGTCATAGGAACGGCTTTAAAAGTTAGAAGCAAAAAAAAAAATCCACCATCAATAAGAGTGCGGGCCACCCCCATTGAATGGACCAATGATATAATCATTGATTATATTAGATAGGATGAAGTGATGGTGACAGTGTCCACTGCACTTACAATAAGAAGTGCGATTTGTCCGCCAGACAGTGGAGCGAGTCAATAAGAGGGGGGGGGGGGTCGGACATATAATATTTTACTAAAACTACAAATTTGAATGTTTTTACAGTCAAAAAACAAATAGTATAATTAAGGAGTGACTCCGGCAAGAAATTTTGCAATAAAACCACTTAAGGTGATTCCATGGCACGTGACCAAGGAGATCGATTAGTCGATCGATAAATGGTCATCTACCGGATTTTATGGAGTTTTTTTTTTCTTTGTAAAACGAGGATCGTCAGCACCTGTAGGTAGATCGAAAGTTTGGATGCTCGAATCCGCAAAATAAAGACGCAACTATGGGAATTCGCACTATCGCTGTTCGATCGATCATATCGCGCTACGATATTCAGAATTCCCATAGGGATTCCCAATAATTTTTAATAATTTTTTTTTTCAATAATTAATTCCCAATAATTCCCATAACGTCTTTATTTTCTGGATCCGAGTATCCAAACTTAACAGATATCTTTGTTAGATCTATCTACAGGTGATGACGATCCTCGTTTTACCAAAAAAAAAACAAAAAACAAAACAAAAAAACAAACTCCATCAAATCCGGTAAGGGACCATTAATAGATTGACTTTATTCGATCCCCTTGGTCACGTGCCATGGAATCACCTTAAATTACTTTTAAACTTCTGCGTTGCATATTTACAAAGATACACGGACTTAAAGTCGCAACGTCACAGAGCTGCCGATTTGCGTACATTTAATGACATTTATTAATTCATCGATGATTCCACCGGTTGAGAAAAGATTACAGAGTTTAGTTCAGTGTATGTCTGTAATGCACGAAAATACTAGCGTCTTGTATCTTTTCTCAACCGGTATATTTTAATTAATTAACGGCGTTTTCCACCGATTGAGAAAAGATTACAGATCAGAGTGTTTTCGTGCATTCAAGTCAGACACTAAATTGAACAGTGTAATCTTTTCTCAACCGGTGGAATCATCAATCGATGAATTTAAAAATGTCAGTAAATCTACGCAAATCGGCAGCTCTGGATTCTTTATAGCCATTGGTCATTCATAGCATTGCTTCTTATGATTGATGCCTTGCGTTTGGGCGCCAACTTTTCAGCCGCGCCGCGCCGGGCCGGCTGTGGGGCTATGGTTGTGCCGTTACGTGCGGTTACTGGTCAATGAGTAGTCATCACAGCTGGAGCCGCGAGCCGGCCCGTGGCTCTGCCTCTGCGGCCAGTTCAGTCACACTAGCCAGTGGCCACTTGGGTCCGTTACGCATTTGCGTCCGCGTCCTGCGCTTTATCCGCAACCGCAACGCACTGCCGCATCACATTGTGCGTGCCGCCGCACAGCGCACAGTGGAGCAAATCTGTGGGAGAAACCCAAAGACATTATATCATATAGACGGAGTGCATAACAAGATCCTTGAGGCAAACTTGCGGTACTTCGCATGTTCACCAAAAATGATCACCAGTCATCAGCCTGCTCAACGGTTGCATCAAAACTTAAATTGGTAATCTTTTTTAGGTATAATCTTTGGAAAAACTGGTGACAAACAAACCGACGCCGTTTTGAGAGTGAATGAAAGTTGCACACTATTTCCAATTTTTTGAGGTATTTGAAGCTTTTTTTGATCTTATATCATACTGTTGTCATAAAAATGGTATTTAAATAGTGTTTCATCCATCTTCGATCTCGATTTTTATAAAGTAGTAAGTTTGGATTAAGAGGTTATGTTCGTTTGTTTGTCACCAGTTGAAGGTTCCTCCCCTAATTTCGAACAATGGACTCGCCCGTCTGCCTACTGTAGTGTACGCTAAGTTTGCCTCACCCAGCTCAATGTTATGGTATAGGATTCACTCCGTCTATATGATATAATGTCTTTGGAGAAACCGAACACGGCGTAGAAACTTTAAATGCATACATCTTCGTAAATACACAGCGCAGAGGTTTGAAAGTGATTTCATCGATATACGATATACGTAAAATGTCCTTTATTGATCACTCATTACAGTTTGTTTTTTGACAGTGAAAACAAATTCAAATTTGAAATTGAAGTCATATATTCCATGTCCGCCAGTGGCGTACCGTGCAATCCTGCAACGTTGCAGATCGTCCATTTAAAGCCATGCAAAAGGTCGAATGCGAAGGTGCGTACGGACACCCTACAGTTCGATCCTTTTCATGGCTTCAAATCAACGAACTGCAGAATTGCCATATTGCACGTTACGCCTCTGAATTGTCCGCCTTCCTCCATTGACTCGCTCCACTGTGCGCTGAGAACACACATTGCTTCGGTATACCGACGTTGCCGTTGTTAGGCACCAATGGAGCTCTTACAAACTTTTGCTACAGGGGATTGAAGAGTTGATACTTGCATAAAAACCTCAATCTATCATTTTTTATTAGTATAAATTAAGTTTAATTTTTTTAAAAGTCAGTAAAAAAACAGCTTCAATAAAAAAAATCAATAAAAATTTACAGTACAAATCTGATTGGTATTTAAGTGACTCAATACTTCTATAAAAAAAAAGAAGTAAAAGAAAAGATGAATCCGCGATACTGTAAAAATGACAATGAGTACACTAAAAAATCAAAAAATTCACTCTCAGAATTGGGCTTAGTGGCGGGGCGACGCAGGTAGGTATCATGGGAGATTCCTATCTAATTTGGGACATATCTCTGTGTTTCCATAGAGAAAGTGACAAATTAGATAGGAATCTCCCATGATACCTGTGTACTGTGTAGCTCCGCCAGTATACGATCTTGTCGTTACAGCTGTTCCTTAAGTTTATTACTGAATTTTGGAATTGCTTGTTGGTAGTGTAATTTTCGTGATTTTCGGTGGTTTTTACATCAGATTTGACTTATCACTTGTTTACAGCAAAAGTTTGCAAGAGCCCCATTCTTGTTGTAGCCTGAGGCGGGGAAAGAAGTTTCTCCTTCTCTCTCTCTCTCTCTCTCTCTCTCTCTCTCTCTCTCTCTCTCTCTCTCCCCTCCCTTCCTCTCTTCCTTTCACCCTCTCTCCACGACAGTATACTTACACCTATACAACTCACAACAAAAGCAAGCTGCCAACCAAACAATCTTAAACATCCGAAAACTAAACAAAACAAAACGCTTACAGCAGGACGCTTTAATGTTTGCGAGCTTCAAACATGAACGGAAACGAGAGTTTACACCGACAAAAAATTAACGGAAACGGAATTTACCGGGAAAAGAACCAAAATCCCTTTTGTTAGAATTAGAATGGAGCTGTTGCAAACTTTGCCACAGGCTTACTAATGGGGCTATTGCACACTTTTGCTATAAGCGATTTAATAGTCGATTATGGCGTAAAAACCTCAAAAAATAACGATGGCGGCACTAAAAACTTCCAAAATCCACTCCTAAACTCAATAAACGCAGTTATTTGCGGGAGCGTAATGGTGGCCGAAGGCACTAACAATGGAAGATTCCCATCTAACAATTCTGAAACTCCATCAAGAAGTGACCAATAAGAGACTACTTTCATTCGACACCGGTGTCACTTGGTGTTGCGGTACCATTCATCGGATGTGGATCATCACTCTGATGACTAATTACTCTGTGAATCATCCTTGTCAGCATAGAAAGAGTGACGAAATTAAGATAGGAATCTCCCATTGTTAGTGCCTTCGGCCACCATTACGCTCGCGCAAATGACTGCGTTTTTTGAGTTTAGGAGTGGATTTTGGAAGTTTTTAGTGCCGCCATCGTTATTTGTTGAGGTTTTTACGCCATAATCGACTATTAAATCGCTTATAGCAAAAGTGTGCAATAGCCCCATTGTTGAAAATGGGGCGAAACCCTGTAAAAGTATAAGGTATGCGCACTAAAAAATTACGAAATCCATAGTGCCAAACTCATTAATGCTTTCAAACGCGAGACCGTGACGGTGGCCGATGGCCGTTGCCGCCGATTACATCGGGTTTGCCTATCTCAATCAGATCCATCTTCACGAGGTGTTCTCGCAACACCACAGAATAACAAAATCAGAACGGAAACTCCAATAAGAGCCAATGGAAGCAAGTTTGGAATTTAACGGCACCAATAGACATCGCTGTGGTCCTACATCCCAACATGGCGGACGTGGTTGATTTGTGTTGAAACTCATTTATTTCTGTAAATTCTGGACAGAAATCTAATTTTCCGGCCTCACTTTTATTCTACTGGCATTTCATAATGAAAATTTCGCGGATCATGTCCTATCTTTTTTTTTTTTTTTTTTTTTTTTTTTTCCCCCCGCGTGAATCCAGATTCACCTAAACATCCTATATCCCATCATGGCGGACGCGGAATGAATTTGCTTCAAAATCCGGCAGAGTTTCCGTTCTGATTGTATTATTCTGTGGCGACACCACACAAGAGGAGGAAAAAGCACACAATTGCCATAAGATTTAGGCGCCAACGGCCGCCATTACGGTATCTTGTTTGGAAGCATTTTTAAGCCTGTAGCATTTGCAACAGCTCCTTTGTCCTATTACAAAGAAACCAAACGGATTTTTTTCACCTTAATCAAATTCGCAGAACCGGGTACATCCGAATTGGCTCCGGTCAAGTTGGCTCCGGGTCGAATTGGCTCCGGTCCGTGGCCGGTCGAATTGGCTCCAGTCCGAGGCTGGTCGAATTGGCTCCGACCAAACTTTTTGAAAAGAAGAAAGCATAGAAAAAAAGTATGGCAACGCTGTTCTGTAAGATGTTAATTTTACAAAATTTAAACGATCAATTTCATTTTTGTCATGTTTTAACAGTCGAGTAGATATTCCTCTATCTTTTGTTGTTTCGTACTTGGTGGCAATTGCGTTTCTTTCGTGTTTCAAACACATCAATAACTTTCTGTTTTTTGTTTTTTTTTTTTTTTTTTTTTTTTTTTTTTTTTTTTTTTAACTTTTGCATGCAGTCATAATATAACGGACAATTTTTTTCAATTTTTCTAGAAGTTACTACGATTTATCGTCAACAACATTTTTAACCATGCCTACTCTTGTTGACAGTCCTAAGCCTGTGTAAAATAGAAGGAAAATGTTTTTTCGAAAAAATCTTTTTACTTTGACGGTCGGAGCCAGTTCGACCCAGTTATCACGGTATTCGCGATTGTGGCATAAATCTTACAGAACTGCGTTGCCATACTTTTTTTTCTATTTTAAGTAGATTCCATGAATCTACTTATTGCGGAGGGTGCGATGTTGGATTTTTCGGGAAATTTTATCAAATGAGCACGTTTCATGGTCCCCTGAGTGAGAAAATACCACTCGTTGAAAATTGTATATATATATATATATATATATATATATATATATATATATATATATATATATTTATATGTATGTTTCAGCCAGTTTTACCGTTTTTATGTACCACGATCCTGTTCGTAATTTTTGGTTTTTGTTCTTGAAATTTTTCTCAACTATTTGTTGGGTTGATTTCTTGGATGAGTTCGAAGATGGTGTAAATCCGATTGTTAGTTTTCGCGCTATGGGCCGTGTTTGAGTCGTGAAATGTGTTTTTGAGGTTTGTTTTTAGGAGTGTTTGTATTGAGCGATTTTTTTGGGAAAATTTATGTTAACCGTTTTGTTACGCAACTTTTTTACTTGAGTCATTTTTTTGTGTTTTGCGTTGTAAGCGAGTTAAAGTGATGTGTTTTTCGGGTTTTTTGGCAGTGTTTTTATTTGAAGAAATGGTTGTTTTGATTTGTAAATTTTAGTGTATGTGGTGGTGGATGGTTTTAGTTCATATGCTCTTTTCCTTGAATTTTCCTTGTGTTTTACGTGTTTTACGAGCTATTTAGTTTCTTATGGGATTTTACAAGTGAAAGACAAGGATGGTTTATTGGTATAATTGCTCTTTCTTTGTTTTACACGTACACTGTTGCTTAGGTACGTTATTTATTTATTTTCTTGTTTTATCAGCTGCTCTTATTTAGATTTATTTATTATTAGCGGTACAAAGATTACACATTTTTCAATCTTTGTACTATAATCTTTTTCTCATGGTCATTTTTATTTAAATGTTGAACAGCTGATAAAAAAAAAAGAAAATTGAATAATTCAAAGAAAATCATAACATAACCTATTTATTGAAATTTGTGAAAAACTTATATAACCTAGCTTTTATTTCTCACTTGCATTGTAAAGATTACACATTTCTCTGTTGGTAATATAATCTTTTTCACAATCATATTTGGATTTTGAGCAGCTGATAAAATAAAAAAGAAAAATTCAGCGAAAATTATAACCTATATTTAAATTTGTGAAAAAATGATTTAACCAAGCATGGAATCTACTTCGTCTTACCGGCCTGCCGGGAGGCATTTTTTTGTTTCAAAAATTTTGGTCGGAGCCAATTCGACCCGGAGCCGATTCGACCGGCCTCGGACCGGAGCCAATTCGGCCATTTGGGAGCCAATTCGGTAGTGCCCGCAGAACCATCGAGGGGCAAAAAGAAACTTGTCCTTGACCGCATACTTATTTGATATTTTTCCGGCATTGACGTGCAAAAGTAACTTATCCTTGACCGCATACTTATTAGATATTTTTTCGGCATTGACGTGCAAAAGTAACTTATCCTTGACCGCATACTTATTTGATATTTTTTCGGCATTAACGTGCAGAGTGCACGTAAATGCCGGAAAAATATCAAATAAGTATGCAGGTCAAGGATAAGTTTCTTTCTGCCCCTCGATGGTTCTGCGAATTTGATTGAAGTGAAAAAAACATTTTTTTTTTTTTTTTTTTTTTTTTTTTTTTTTTTTTTTTTTACATTTCCTCATTCATCTTTCAAAATCGGAACTTTTTCCGTCCTAAGATACACTCTCCTTGGATATCCCGTCACATTTATGATTAACGTGTTGATGGTCTCCATTTCTGCTTTGAGTAAGTTTGGTTTTCAAGAGTTACGGACCTACATGATGATTTATTAAGTGAATGATTTCCAGTGTCGTCAAGAGAAGTCCTCGTGGATCCCAAGAAAACATCTAAGTGACGACAGTCACAGTTCATAAAATAGGTATTCATTGATTATTTCAACGCTCTCGTACACTACATCACAGCAGTGTTACGAATTGTGCGGAAGACAATTTGAAAAAGCATTGAAAGTGATCCAAAGTGCGCGGGTTGTTTTCATTATATACTAAATAAACCGGGTTTCTTTTTCTTTTACAATACGCCATAATTTACCTTAATTTTATAAGTTCTTAGTTAGCAAAGTCAAAGTTTAGAAAGGATCAAACGAAGGGATCAAAATCAAGAGCTTTTATACTTTCTTATCGTTGACCAAATATGCCCACGATTTACTCACTTTATTCGATTTTTTTCACGGGTTACTTTATAAGTTCCAATGTAATAGATGTTCAGGAGAGATTCAATTTCAATGATTCCCAACCTTTATTCCTCTTAAAAGTTTGTGAAAATATGATAGAGGCATCAAAACGAAACAATCTTCTAACTGTCGACTTAGCCCATAATTTTTCTATCAACTCGCTGATTCAAGCTTTACACGAGCGCTTAGTTCTAATTACAGTGACAAATCATCAAAACAGTATTGAAAAGTTCGTTAGAAATGAATCTATAAAAAACATAGTGTTCATAATAGACAATTGCCACGATATTCTGAATGTAATTTTGAATTCCGTCGCAGGATTAAAAATGTTCAGTCTGGATAAAACAGAAACAAAGTTGGAGCCTGAGTTTCCACAAAATTCTATCGGCAAGAAGTCAATACTCAGTTTTGAGCGAAAGGTCAACAATTTTTGTTTCACACATGAAGACGAGAATCGTCTGGTTAAGCAGAATAAAACATGTGACGTCTTCATGAAAGTCTCAGAGGGTGATTTTATGGAACATTCTTTCCTCACAGAAGATATTTTCAATCATACCCACGGTTTGTACGTGAACGAAATTTGGAACTCTCAAAATTATTTGATTTTCATGATAACCGATTCATTGGCCATCACGTGCGATCTGCAATTTATTTTCAATTTTTTCTGGCGCTTCTTCAAGGGTCGTCGGGCTATTATTTGCAATGAGCAAACATGCTTCAAACACGATTCATTCAAAAAGAAGTTGTCGAAATTGATCAGAGGAGAGAACGATGCTACTTTCTTTGATTTTTCGTGGAGTACGATCAACCGAACGAAATTTACCGGAGTGATACAGCGGAATAATTTTGAGGAGTTTGAACGTTTTTTGAACATGAACGATATGTGGTCTTGGATATTCACCAGTGTTGCATATGAAATGACTGATCGAATAAACGGATCGATTCGCTTAGCTGTTTTCCACGACATGCGAATCCAAGAAGCTCTAGATGAAACCTTCGAAGTCGGACGAGGATTACAACTCGGTATTGATTTGTTTGCGACCCAATATGATATCCGCCAATCCAGGAGGGATTTTTCCAAGCTTGATTCTACATCAGCAATGGAAACCGACAGCTTGTGTTTCGTACACCCAAGAAAGGGATTCATGCCACAGTTTGTGGTTATTTTTAAATGTTTCACTTCGACCGTTTGGACCTGCATTTTGGTCTCTTTCTTTTCTGTTCTCTTGGTTCATTATTTCTACGAAAGGTTGCAGACTAAATTTCTTAAACATGTCTTTTTCGACGAAGATCCAAAAGAAATTGAAGCTTCGTCGACGTTTGTGACGGTGTACCGTTATTTCTTACACATAGATCATCCTAGACTCCAATTTGTCAAACTCATCTCAGGAAAAATACTATTCGTTGCGCTTACTTTGTCCTTAATGGTCGTAACGTCCGTGTTCCAAAGCGGGATGTACACGTTGCTTAGCAACCGAGTGCGTTATCCCGACATAGATACACTAAACGAAATGAAAGACTCGTCGCAGCTAATCCAGTCGTCTAATATCGATTTAGATGCTGATTATTTTAACGGATCAATAATCTCGTGGGCAAAAGATATGTTGGTTGATAGTTATCATTTTTGCATTCAAATGACAAACGATGTAATTTTTAATTTTAACATTACGTTGGAATTGATTCAGGAATTCAGTTTGCATGATCTCAAGAATTCAACAGGATTTACAGCTCGTAAGTATCTCGAAGAGAAAAACATTGTAAAGACGATCATGACTGAGGATGCTTTTTTGACAAGCGTTCAACATATGCCTGGAACCCGCAGTAATTTCATTATTCAAAACCAATTTTTTTCCGTCAATGACAGTATAAATGCTGAGTATCACTATGTTCAAGAATGCCTCACTTCGTATCCGGTGTTTTATCTTTCCTTGAAACACTCTTTCTATTTTGAAGCTTTCAATTCAAAGCTGACTCAATTCGTGGAGGGCGGACTCATTCAAAGTAAAGCTTCAGAGTACCTTTGGCGAGGGCTGGAAATGAAGCCCGCGGTCACTGAATCTGAGGACTCTCTACGGCCATTTTCCCTGCCCGATTTGGGAATAGCATTTATTATCCTCGTCGTTGGGTCAATAATTGCCAGTTTTATCTTTGTAGCTGAGATTTTATTTCACATATGTAAACCACAAACAAGCTGCTTTGGAATTACCACGTCGTGCTTTAAAGAATGGAAGGCTAAATTTTATCGTAAATCTAGACTACTTGTAAGATATTGTGATTTTAAAACAAAATTTTCATAGAGCTAACCGATCAATCAAAAAATCTTCAAAATTACGGGTGCTTTGTTTCGAATCACAATAACAAGAAATAGTTTTCCATTCACCAATAAACCAAGACATATGGTATTATTTAAAAGCCAACGTGTTTTATTTCGAAGCAGGATATTATTTGGTACCTATATTTTACGAGCATACCAGATATCTCCAGGTAGTGATGGGCAATAATCATTTTTTGTAAAACCACGAATGATTAACTAAAATTATTCGCATTATTCTCATGTTACCTATTCCTATTAGTACCTAAATCAAAGTTTTAACACTGTCAGTCATTCATCTTGTGGCAGATGAATATACTGCGCGGTAGTGTCAAAACTTTACTAATTGAAATAACATGAGAATAATGCGAATAATTGTGGTTAATTATTCGTGGTTATACAAAAAAAAAAAATGATTTTTGCCCATCACTGTCTCCAGGAACATTACGAGAGTATGAAATAATAAATCAGTCTTGGATGGACGACTAACAAAAAGGCAAGAACCGTGCGTATAGTTATGGGTAGTTTCAGAAGGGTAGGCGCACCTAGACCGATAATCCGATAAACTTTGGAATTTTCAGACATTCTTTTTCATGGTACATGAACCTAGTGGAACTAGATGAAAATTTGAGCGTTGGCTTTTTATTGCGAAACGCTTTAACATCAAAAGATCAAAAAATCAGGCAAATTTTGTTTGGGTTTGAATGAAAAACATTGGAAATTCGCCGAAGACTGTCGGTCGAGGTGCGCCTAACTGAAACGAACTCCTATATTTGAAGGAGGTTTTTATTGTAAACGCTGCAAATAAAACCACAATTCATTTGATGGGCGCATTCGCACTTAGAGCGTATTTTTCGGATAAAAATATAAATTGTTGTTTTAGCTGTTCGTATAAAAAATGCACAATTTCTAAAATATCTTAGAGAATTTCCAACAGTGTAAACGTACATCAATAGACGTATAAATAAGACGTGCAGAGTGTCGCATTTCTGAATTCAGTGTAAAGAATGAAAATATTAGGTTAGAAATGCACCCCAATTTACTAGAGCTATAAGTTTATTAGATGATAAAAATGAATAAACCAGGCTACTTAAACGATTTAAGCCCCTGGACTTGCCATTAAAATCCTAACTTTATGGGGGGGGACATTGAACCTGCACAGTAAGTGTATCTATAAAGCGCACTCACTGGCATCACTGTTTATTTTCATTTTGGTCTTCAGGGAAGGTTGGGACGGAAGGGTCGGGATAAAATGGGTCTGTTGCACACTTCAGCTAGAGCGTTTTAAAGTATCAATTCATTTGTAAACAGCCGTAAAAATGCCAATGGTAGCATCAGAAAACCCAAAATTTATTAATAAACTCACAAATAGCGAAAAACAGTAGACTCTTTTCACCCCTGCATCTTTCTTTGCACCAGGTGCACGGTATTTCGCGGAGTTAGAGCGGCACAATCAAATAGTCATGGCCGACTGTCATCACACTGACGGCGCGGCGTCTGTTCGAATCCTTCCTTCTCGATGTTCTCAATTCCTCCCAATTAGTCGTGAAAGGTACGGAGACCGATATTTGTGTCGCAAACTTTATCAAAATGAAACAATAACACACAGGAGTTCCAAGTATGATTCCAAAAACTTCAATCATCATCCTTGGAACTTCTGAGTGTTATTGTTTCATTTTGATAATTTTTCGGCACAAATATCGGTTTCCGTATCTTTCATAACTTATTGTGAGGAATTGAGAATATTGAGAAGGAAGAATTCGAGCAGACGCCGCGCCGTCAGTGTTTGCTGTTTATTTGTTTATGAAGTCAGCTGTGATGACAGTCGGCCATGACTATTTGAATGGGCCGCTCTAACTCCGCGAAATAGCGTTCACGTACGTGGTGGAAAGATACAGGGGTGAATACCTAGTGTCTAGTTTTTTTCGCAATTGGTGAGTTGATTGATGAATTTTGGTGTTTTCTGATGCTATACTATTGGCATTTTTACGGCTTTTTACAAATGGATTGATATTGTAAAACGCTCTATCCGAAGTGTGCAACAGACCCATTGCAAAGTGTCTCAGCCCTGAAATATATGTATAGGCTGAAAATATAAAAATATATCCCAGGTAAAAATGTTCCATGAACTCTGTTCAGATTTTCCATGTGGACATGGAAATCGCCTTGATTTCCATGTAAATTAGGTTGATTTCCGTGTGAATTTACACGGAAATCACAGTGATTTCCATGTCCACATGGGAAATTGGAACAGAGTTCATGGAACATTTTTACTGGATATTTTTTGAAAATAATATATTATAATAGAATTATTTTTATTTTTACTCATCAATATTATTGAAATATTTATATGCTTTTGAAATATATTTTTAGGCTGAAAGTGCTTAGTAATTCTTTTTAAAACCTTAGTTCTTTAATTTTTCTGGCACAGTACCTTTTTTATTATGTATTCCTCCACTATTTAGTATTCCTCCTTTCCTTATTTACTTAAATTACGGTTTCTTTTGTTCTTTTGGGATGATTAAGTTGGTTGACGTTTTAAAACTGTGGTAAAAAGTGAACTGTCCCAACACTCCTAGCCAGGCGTCAGTCCCAATTAGGGGACAGCGGACTGTTAAAACAGGGGTGTTAGGGTTTGGACACTTTTTGATTTTTTAAAAAAACATAGGTCCTAAAATTTTGGTTTTCAATGAATCATTGTCAACTAAAAATTAAAATTAAACTTTAGGTCTTTCCTCAAAATAAAAGTGCTTAGACAAAAAAAAAAAAAAAAAAGAGCTTTCTAGAGGCTGAAAAAAAATTGTCCCAGATCTCCCGTATATATAAAACCGGTCCACTTGGGTAAAAACTAAAGGAATACCTTTGTTCTCAGCTTATCGAGTACTTCAATTAATTTTATTGCTAAAAAAAACACACAATTTCAGACCCTCGCAATTTTCCCATGCATGCTCCGTATTGATGCCGCGAAAGTGTCCAAAAGACCTATTGTGAGGAGATTAGGTACGCGGAGGAAACAATTCAGAAGTTTGCAAAAACGAGACCGGAAAAGTTAAAAGTCAGAGATCTTACCTTCACTTCCTTCGCCTTTCTTCCGCCTTACTTGAACCGTCCTCCCTCCCAAAGTTGTGAAGCTGAGATCTGCCCCAAGGTCTAAGTCCAACCTTTGGCCAAGAACGACATGATCCAAGAGTAACTTTTTCACTATCTCTGGATGGGTGGCCAACCTGTCAGGTGAGATTTGTAAACTTGCGTTATTCCTTGGCGCCAGTATCGTAAAAGGTTTTTCTGTCGGAACATCAATAAAAAATCAGACGAGTTAGATAAGCGAACTACAATCATTGAAGTTGTTTATGTCTAAATTGACTTTGAAGTCGTATGAGGTAAAAGTGCGTAAAACCCCCATTATTGTACCTGAAAACCCCCAAAAAGGAAACCCCGCCCCACACCGTTTACTATTATCAGAAGACACCCCATAAAACTCCAAGTAAAAATTCTGCGAACCTCAAACGGATAAAAACCCGGGCAAAAACGGGCCACACAGGAAATACAGGTCCATAACCAATTCCCCATATAGTATGGTTATGTACGACGTACGTATTCATATGGATCAGTGGCGTAGCCTGCAATTTGACAACGTTGTATGTGTCCATTTAAACCCATTGAAAAGATCGAACAATTGGGAGTTCGGCGAACACCTTCGCATTCGACCTTTTTCGTGGGTTTAAATGGACACATTACAACGTTGTCAAATTTCGCACGCTACGCCACTGATAAATGGACACAGAATAATACAATCAGAACGGAAACTCTGTCGGATTTTGAAGCAAATTTATTTCGCGTCCGCCATGTTGGGATATAGGATGTTTATATCTGGATTCGCGCGTGAAAAAAAAAAATAGGACATGATCCGCGAAATTTTCATTCTGAAATGCCATTAGAATAAAAGTGAGGGAGGAAACTTAAGACTTCTTTCCAGAATTTACAGAAATAAATGAGTTTCAACAAAAATCACACACGTTCGCCATGTTGGGATATAGGACCACAGCGTTGCCTATTGGTGCCGTTAAATTCCAAACTTGCTTCCATTGGCTCTTATGGGAGTTTCCGTTCTGATATGGATATGTATGAATATCTATCGTATAGATATCAACACGTATCCCATGTAGCATGGATTACAATTTATCGCAAAAAGGTATGCAGATTTGGCCTCAAACCTTTATAGACATTATATACTTGGCCGGAAAGGTCCTCAAATATAGAGTCAACAGATGGCGAGTAAAATAATAAATCGCATAAGGTAGGTGACCCAAAGGTGGCCATACCTAAGCTCGGAGCCAATTTGCACTAACGAAGCATGAGCGAAAGAAAAAACGAAATACGTCAATTTACTCTTCAGACAGTTGGCTATCATATACTGATTTCATTTTTTTACTTTTGTTTTGTTTTGGGCTTTTTTTTGCGTTTGAAAAAAGTAGGGTTTTGACATCGCGCAAAAAGTACACCTAAGGTGGCGACCCCTAATATTTTTGATGCACCTAAGGTGGCCACCCCCTTTTAAATTCCATGAATACGCATTCGAATGCAATTGTATCGGTTACAGGTGGAATCAATACCTTCGTTCAATCAAAAATTGATATGATAATGATAAAGTTATAATGTTAAAGGGAAGTTTTAACCCTCCTTGGCCCCCTTAAACTTTTTCATTTTTTTATCACTAATTTTCCCATTTATAATTGATAATAATATTCCAAAAATGGTCGTTAATAGTAATTAATTAGCTGCTGATAGTACTTAATTAGTCCATCTTTACTAATTACCATTACAGAGAATTATAAACTAAATATTAGTGCCCATCAGAGAGCCAACAGGGACCATAAGCATCGGTGAGTGCAAAAAAATAGAGGGAGAAAAACTTGTTTTTTCATGTTTTCCGTGAAAATTTATATTCAGCGGAATTTTTTATTTTTCTTTACTCCTTTTTGGTCCAGTTGTGCGTTTTGACACCTTATGCTAATGATACCGGCCTATGATTCGTTAAAATTAATTTTTCACCTATCGTAGGTCAATATAAACATGTCACAAAAACGAGCGAGCCACCTTAGGTGCACCAGCAAAACCACATGTTTACACAAATATTTGCTGATATCGTCAAAACAGGTAAAGTTTACGAAAAGATAATCATGACTCATGAAAGAGGGTTAAATAAGCATTTGGAAAATGTATAACAACTCAAGATTAAATTAGTTTATAGGCTTAGCTTTTACGCTTGTTTAATTACGAGAAAATTGTAAGAGGGCCTGCCAAAATGGTGACCACCCTGTTCCGCACCGACTGAATCACCCGACACACTTGATTTTTGGTATGGGGGAAGCAAAAGCATCTTGTTACTCAGCACGAACGCCATCTTTTGTCAATTCATGAAACTAATGTGAAATAAAAGGGGGTGGGCCACGTTAAGAGCCGGGCCAACTTTGGGTCACCTACCTTACCTCGGTGAAGGGCATGAACTGGTGATCGTATATAACAATGGGGCAGTTGCAAGGGTCTGAAATGTTGTGTTAATTATGAAGAAAATTAAAGTACTTGATGAGCTGAGAACAAAGATGCCTTTGGTTTCTACTTAAGTCTCATTGTTCCGGTGATGAGATTTTGGCCCAAAATACATTGTTTTAAATGGGGATTCCGCGTAGTGACGTCACTACACACCCGATTTTTTACAACTTTACACGTTTGTATCTCCGAAACCAAGACACCTTGGAAAAAACCAAAGGTATCATTGTTCTCAGCTCATCGAATACTATCATTTTCTTTATAAAAAACACAACATTTCAGACCCTTGCAACTGCCCCATTGTAAAAAAGATTGGGATTTCCATGATAAAAAAGCGAAATAATCAAAGCGAAAATGTTGAAATGAGCTATTTTGGCGTGACATCATCACACGGATTTATACGCTGGAATTATTACCGGTCAGCAATGATCTACGATCATTGATTGGCATCGCGTAATGATTTGCTAACGCAAAGTGATCCTTCCATAATTCTTTTCTTTTCTTTTTTTTTTCTTCTGCGTTTGGGAGCTATATATAGTCCCCCCCCCCAATGTAATCACTCAGGAAAAGCACGCTGCACGTCGCTCATTGCCGTCACTTTACAACCGCAGCGCGCACGTAATTGCATTCTGAGAGGCTATCTCATTTCAAGCGGATTTTCCTCGCGTTTAAAAGCCCTTAGGGACTCTTAGCCCCCTTTTCCTCTTTCAATAAATTGCAGACTTTTTTTCTTTTCTTTTTTTTCATAATTTTCTGCTTTTTAGCTATATGTACTATCGACGAATGAAAGAGCGTCGCGAGATTTCCACAAGCTAAATCTCACCTTCAAGGTTCCGGTTCGGCCACATTTATTTTCATACTCCTTCGCGGCCGAGAGAGCCGTTGTAGATCAGTCTCACACTCACATGCATAACTACGAGTATCTACGGCGCGGCAGTGGTGGTCGCATAGAGCCCCTTGATGAAAATATTGTACAGGGTACTAGACCACCCGGATAGGGTTTTTTTCAGGGTTAGGGATTTTTCTCGAAAACCACTGAACCGAATGATTTGAAGTAAGAAAGTCAGATAGGAAACAGTCCCTGAATTTTTCATTTTTGATATTAAATTTTCATAAGCCCCCGACAATCAGCCGGTGCAGTCTCACCGGGGCCACCCACGCCCTCGGTGCAATCCACAAAAATCCACAAACAAATCCACTAATAAGACCACTGAAATACGGCAGCTAAATTCCACTAAAAGATCCACTAGATCCACTAAATTAAATTATGTTTAACTTTTCAATTACAAGTGATTAATATTTATGACTTCTGCCCAATCCCTTGGGGAGTATACCTATTTGGGGGTGTTCAAAGAAACAATTATCTTCCTTTGCTAATAATAAAGTTAACTGATGAATGTTTGATGAAACTGTCAAAAATATAAGACGCTTGTTTGGATACATCAAAAAATTCGCGCAAATTACATCCTCTAGAAAACACGAAAGGGAATCTCACAGTCTGAATAGTAAATATAGTAATGAAATAAAAAATAAAAACGAATAATCACTTTATATATTATATTGTGCATAAGTCGGGCTTTCTAGCTCTCACGGCAACGGTGTAATGCGTCCGATTAAACCCATTAAAAGGATCGAATTATAGGGTGTTCGGTGAACACTTTCGCATTCGACCTTTTTCGTGGGTTTAAATGGGCACATTACACCGTTGCCAAATTGCACGCTACACATTGCTTTTCCCATAGGCATAGGTGCATAGAAAAATCCGCTGGATCTGGCAACACTGGCTTAAATGAAGTTACTCGAGTTTTGATCGCCAAAGTCGCTCTCGATGAACCGACCAAAGATAATTTATGATAGAGACCACGCACTAACTAGAGTCCCTTGATGGAAATATTGTATAGGGAGTACCGACACGAGCTCAACGAGTTGTGATTGGTCGTTGGTTTTATTAGGCTCTCACGGAGTCGAGCAGGAGTCGACTACATCGAAGGCTCCACACGAAAGGAGTCGATTCGTAGAGGAACGTATGGAGACGGACCGGAATGCCGGCAAATCCGCCAGTCCACCACTGGTCCACTGTCGAACTTAACCTTCGAATGTGTTCACGCGGTCGACAAAATCGACTCCTGTCAAATGCATAAAGCGTCGTGTCGGCACTCCCTATACAATATTTCCATCAAGGGACTCTAGTACTAACTAGAGTCCCTTGATGGAAATATTGTATAGGGAGTACCGACACGACGCTTTATGCATTTTGACAGGAGTCGATTTAGTCGATCGCCTGAACGAATTCGAAGGTTAAGTTCGACAGTGGACCAGTGGTGGACAGGCGGATTTGCCGGCATTCCGGTCCGTTCCCGTGTGTTCCTCAACGAATCGACTCCTTTCGGGTGGAGCCTTCGATGTCGTCGACTCCTGCTCGACTCCGTGAGAGCCTAAAACCAACGATCAATCACAACTCGTTGAGCTCGTGTCGGTACTCCCTATAAAATATTTCCATCAAAGAGTAAACAAGAGTCGCAATTGAACGGAAGGCCTGCGTGGTCAACGTAGATAAGGGATCCGAACGCGGGCTGGCCTGGGCTGGCCTCTGATTGGCTGCAACGGGTGGAGCAAAAATGACTCGGGGTATAGGGAAAATAACACGGGATTTTCGTTCCGGGGCGCTTATCTCGAAACCTAAGCAAAATCGTATCTACACAATTTATACGAGTCGATTCAGCAGATTTTTCCGAACAATTTGATAGGTCATAAGTGCCACTTTATTGCAAATTCGAAAAGACTGTTTCAGTTTAAAAGTACGCACAATAGTGTGATTACATGCTTGGCGTGTGTTCGAGCAGTGTTTGAGTAACTCACTATTGTGCGTACTTTTAAACTGCAACAGTCTTTTCGAATTTGCAATAAAGTGGCACTTATGACCTATCAAATTGTTCGGAAAAATCTGCTGAATCGACTCGTATAAATTGTGTAGATACGATTTTGCTTAGGTTTCGAGATAAGCGCCCCGGAACGAAAATCCCGTGTTATTTTCCCTATACCCCGAGTCATTTTTGCTCCACCCGTTGCAGCCAATCAGAGGCCAGCCCGCGTTCCGATCCCTTTTCTACGTTGACCACGCAGGCCTTCCGTTCAATTGCGACTCTTGTTTACTCTTTGATTTCCATCAAGGGACTCTAGTACTAACCTTGCGCGCGGTGGCTGATTTTTTTTCGGAACTCAACAGGAATTAACACAGGGAGCATGAGGGTTCACCATCCAACATGGACCATACGTTGACTGATGTAATTTCGGTGCTTAGGATTCATTAGACCAAAATCTCGACAACGCTTCTCATCAAGGATTCATTAGACCAAAATCTCAACAACGCTTCTCATCAGTCAACGTATGGTCCATGTTTGCGGTGTTCTGTTGAGACCCCGAAAAACAAGTTTCCACCGCGCGCAAACAAGGGCACGATAGATAGTGCCTAGTGCGTGGTCTCTATTATATGTAGGTATACTGTTTCTGGAACCGACACTGACGCGCGCGACGTGAAAAACCACTTCCTGCATTTTGGTTTTTTCATCCATTGTCTGTTGACCGCTGTGAGACAATAATCCTCGCTTATCGGCTGCTGCTGCTATCACTTTCCGCAATTTTTTTTTTTTACTTTTTCTATGATGAATTAAGAGGTTACAGCTCATTCTGGGCCTCCGGTACTCCATAACTTGTTAGTTTCATATGTGAACGCAAATCGTAACATCAAACGGTAAGTTACAATTCATTCAACTTTTCAACTAAATTACCACACTGCAGTTGGAAATGTTTAATTGTTTACTCCGGTTACATAAAAGCCATGATTTCTCCCGGTAAATAGTTTTGGGGGTAAGATATTTGTGTCGTAGAAAATAGTGCGGAAAGGAGGAAAGATATAGTAATAATTTGCACTTTTCCGGAGTTAACAGATAATTTTATTCCGTACAGGAGGCGAACACACCGTCCTCGATAGTATTTTCCGCTGTTTACTCCCAGTTCACCTCATTTTTACTACGCATGAGGGTAAAATTTACCCTTATTTTTACTTTTGCTCCGATCTTCCTTTCGAATTTTTGGCCAATTTTTAATAGTGTATACCCCTAATGTTCATATTTCTTCTCCTTCTGCTTCCGAAGATAGTCGTCATCAGCGATTCCGATTTTTTTATTTTTTTTCTTTAAAATGACAATCACATCTATTTTTATTTCGTTTGTACGTTTGAAGTCAGACTTATCTGATAATTTTTACAAATTTCGGCAGTCTGAAAGCCCAATAAAATGCAGATTTTACATTTTTACTCGACTTCACCGACTCCATCAAACAGTGTTGAGCAAATGGGGTTATAGTGCATCGATTACACCGCGATTACCGAGTAATCTTCGTTTCTTCGGAGGGTCATTTTACGGCAATCAGGCCTGATTTTTTACAAGTCGCTCATCATATTAGTGGAAGAAAAATGGGGGCTGTTGCACACTTTTGCTTTCAGCGATTTAATATTCGATTCTGGTGTAAAAACCTCAACAAATAAAAATGGCAGCACTAAAAACTTTCGTAATTCACTCCTAAACTCAATAAACGCTTTTATTTGCGAGAGCGTAATGGTGGCTGAGGGCAGTAGGTAGTAATGGGAGATTCCTATCTTAATTTTGTCACTCTCTTTGCAGTTTGCTGACAAGGATGACAAGGATTTATACTAAATACATACTTGAGAAGTTGCGTGGCGATTTCGGCCATTTAAACCTCTGTAATCAAGGTGTAAAAACATTCATCTTTTCATCACTTTTTTATTATTTTATTATTTTATTATTATTATTTTTTTTTTTTTTTTTTTTTTTTTTTTTTTTAAATATTTTGAATACTCCGGACGTTTAGAAACTCCGTATTTGAAGAAAGGTGTGCTGCTAGGGATTAGCTTGTTTATTCAGTGGGCCTCTTTCTTGTTTCAGAAAATTTTCGAAATGAGTACTTGCCGAGTAATAATTGTGGGTGGGGGCGCGGCCGGAGTTGCTGCAGCCACACGATTGGTTACGAATGGATTTCAAAACGTCACGATTTTAGAGGCTGGAAACAGGCTGGGAGGTCGCTGTAATACCGTAAATATTGGTGGGTAAAAATTTGCAAGGGCTTGTTTGGCAAGCCTTGCGGATGAATGAAATGTCGAATCTTGAGTCAAAACCACCGGAAAAAGCAAACGTGACTTTAAAAATTACCAACATCAAGCTCACGAACATCAACCAACATACAATACAGCTAGAACGAACAAATAAATATTTCTGTGAAGCATTCTGTTTGCATTTCACTGCAAATGGGGCAGTTGTAAGGGTCCGAAATTTCGTGTTTTTCATAAAGAAGAAAAACTTCATTAGAAACCATGGATTGCAATTTATCGCAAAATAGTCGTCACATTTTGGCAATTTTATCATCAGAACATAAAGTTGCAAATACATGACAATATGACATACAAGTTGTAACGCATGGCAAAGAAACAGAAACTTTTCGGAGCCGGGTTTTTTTTCTGCCCTACTTTTTACATTTTGTGTCACTTCCATCTATGCCTATGTGACTACGTCGATGTAACTTTATTGCAGCTCGCGAGGATGAAGAATTGTCCATGTGTTGTTAAAAAATGGTCACTTTATTGCAACTTTGTCGCCATATATATAAATTGCAACATTTAGATTAAAAAGTCTACATGGGATTTAGCATGGATTGCAATTTATGGCAAAATGGTCGTCAGATTCTGGCAATTTCATCATCTGACCATAAAGTTGCAAATAAATGGCGTAAAAGATGTAACAAAATGGCAACAAAATTGCAACTTTTTGGAGCTGGCTTTTTTTTTTGCTTTCTTTTTTTTCTTTTTGGCTTTCTTTTCTCAATTTTTTTCTCTTTTTTTTTCTAAAAGTTGTAACTTTATTGCAACTCGAGAGTGGAGAATTTGTCCATATGTTGTTAAAAAATAATTGTCACTTTATTGTAACTTTGTTGCCATAAATTGCAACATTTAGATTAAAAGGGCTACATAGGATGTATTATGGATTGCAATTTATCGCAAAATAGTCGTCAGATTTTGGCAATTTCATCATCTGACCATAAAGTTGCAAATAAATGGCGTAAAAGATGTAACAAAATGGCAACAAAATTGCAACTTTTTGGAGCTGGCTTTTTTTATTTGCTTTCTTTTTTTTCTTTTTGGCTTTCTTTTCTCAATTTTTTTCTCTTTTTTTTCTAAAAGTTGTAACTTTATTGCAACTCGAGAGTGGAGAATTTGTCCATATGTTGTTAAAAAATAATTGTCACTTTATTGTAACTTTGTTGCCATAAATTGCAACATTTAGATTAAAAGGGCTACAAAGGATGTATTATGGATTGCAATTTATCGCAAAATAGTCGTCAGATTTTGGCAATTTTATCATCTAACCATAAATTGCAAAGAAATGGCGTAAAAGATGTAACAAAATGGCAACAAAATTGCAACTTTTTGGGGCTGGCTTTTTTTATTTGCTTTTTTTTTGGCTTTCTTTTCTCAGTTTTTTTCTCTTTTTTTTTCTAAAAGTTGTAACTTTATTGCAACTCGAGAGTGGAGAATTTGTCCATATGTTGTTAAAAAATAATTGTCACTTTATTGTAACTTTGTTGCCATAAATTGCAACATTTAGATTAAAAGGGCTACATAGGATGTATTATGGATTGCAATTTATCGCAAAAAAGTCGTCAGATTTTGGCAATTTCATCATCTAACCATAAATTGCAAAGAAATGGCGTAAAAGATGTAACAAAATGGCAACAAAATTGCAACTTTTTGGGGCTGGCTTTTTTTATTTGCTTTCTTTTTTTTTGGCTTTCTTTTCTCAGTTTTTTTTTCTCTCCCTAAAAGTTGTAATCTTATTGCAACTTGAGGGTGGAAAATTGTTCATAGGTTGTTGAACAATTGTCATTTTATTACAACTTTGTTGCCAAATATTGCAACATTTAGATTGAAAAATGCTACATGGAATTTATCAGGTGCGACCTCTAGCTTGAGTCCCTGTATATTAAAAAGTCTCGTCATACGACGTACAACTTCTGATTGGTTGCCGGATTATATGCTGTCACGGAGCTCAAAGATGCGTTCTTTGTGATTTTTCTCCATGAGATGACCGTCGGAAAGTTTCTTCCAGTGGCGGCTCGTGCAATGTGACAACATTAACGTATTCTACTCCATTTAAACCTATGTAAAACAATCGATCTTCATCAGGACGTGCAATTGCACCCCCAAGATATCGATACTTTTGCACAGGTTCAAATGGGCAAGTAAGCATGGTTGCCAAATCGCACAAGCCGCCACTGGTTTCTTCACGGAAAAAAAAGATTGGTGAAATTAACCATTCGATAGCTGATTTTGGCACCTGCTAGATTTTATGGTAAACTTGACCAGAAGTATGGTACATTTACCGATACTTTGAGTAAATTCGACATGCAATCAGGTAACATCACCTAGTACTTAGTCAAAACATAGTATACTTTTGGTTAACATTGCCATAACATCTAGCAGGTGCCAAAATCAGCTATCGTATGGTTAATTTCACCGTAGTTTTTTTTTTTTTTTTTCCGTGTTCTAATATATTTTTACAGGCGAAGAGGCTATTGATCTGGGTGCCCAATGGATTCATGGAGAGAAAAACAACGTTGTTTATGAAATAGCTGCTCCACTAGGTATGACCAAACGCTCGAGTCAAAGCATAGGACATTCACAGTTTGTCAGACCAAATGGAGAGAACATGAATCCTGAAGTCGCGTCAGCTTTGTATAAACTTTGTGAAGAGATAGGACACACAGCTTCGGCACCAAATTCATCCACAAATCTAGCGTTGAGCTTTGGAGACGTATTCTTGAAAAGGTAAAAGTTGATACACACTAAAATAGCATGAGTATACATTTCAAAGATACCGTCATTCACTTTTTTTTATTTATTTATTTCTTTAATTCTTTCTTTTTTATATGAGAACCAAACGTTTATATGAAAAATTGTGTCATTTATAAAAAAAAAAAAAAAAAAAAAAAAAAAAAAAAAAAAAAAAAAAAAAAAATTCGCAGGCGTAACTTCAGCGATTACTTGGTCGTTTTTTCTGTATATCTCTGATTTATCGGTTGGGTCATCCCGGGTAACATGCAGCATCAGTAAAATTACATTTTAAAGTTCCTTGACTTAACCCCTTATGGACCAAGCCCGAGTAAACTCGTTTTTCTCCTCCAATCTTTTTAACATTGTTTCAGTCTTCATTCCGGATAACTCGACTATAAGAAACAAGAAAGGATTTCTTATAGCGCCTTCAATTTATCGTATAGGCAATTCCAAATCCTCCGGGTACGAATAGTTACCTACCATCCCTAGATAAACAGAGGATCTGCGTTCCTCTCAAATTAACCTGGCCCTTAGAGGATTAAAAACTAAATTTTTTCTACTCTACTGCAAGGCATCTAGCACATAGGCGTCTTGGAGAAGGGGGGGGGGTGTTATGGGCAAACCACCCCCCCCCCCCCCCCCGGGTTAAATTTTGACTTCCCTATTTTCGCAGAAATTTACATCAGAAAAATGTTAGTTCCATTGACTTGCAGCAAAACCATTGCAAGAGCTCTGTTCATGAATTAATAACTGTGCTCTTATCCCTACTTTAGGTATGATGAAGGAGTGAAACGTTTAAAAGAGAAATCGGAATTTCCTCAACAAGACGTGGACCAATTTTTGGAACTGTATCAAAAAATAATAAACTCATTGGATGCGGCAGATACGTGGTTTGATACGTCAATGGAAGGATACCACAAATACGAAGAATGCGAAGGAGATCAAGACATAAACTGGAAGAGCGGAGGTTACTCCAACGTTATTGATTTGCTCTTGGCAAGTTTTTTACAATGTTAAAAACAATGTTTTGTCAACGAAATAAATCGTAGCCAGTATTTGTGAGAAGAATGTTCCGAGCATTCTGAACTCATTCAGAGAGTTTTTTGATCAGAATGTTCTCAGAGTGTTTTCAGAATATTTGCAGCAAATTCTTCACATATATTTACCTAATATTGCCTTCTAAGGTAAAAATACTGTACAGAATATTCTGAAAAATTCTTAGAATGTTCTCAGGATAATCATCACATAATAATTGTCTTCCAGAGCAAAGATACTAACTAATTATTTAATTAATTTCAATTAAAACACGAGCGATACAGAGCAAAAGGGGCCACATTAATTCAAGTAAGCCGTTTTTTACTTTCTCGTTTTTTGTTTGTTTGTTTTTTTTGTTTGTTTTTTAAAAATCCATCTTCTCCTAACTCGCAGCCATGTATATTTTAGTTCCTATGACTTTATTTTTTTTTAACAATAAATCATTTTATTTGAATTTCCTTCATACACACACAGCAAAAGATACCTGGAACTAAACCGGAGATACAGCTGAATGTTTTATTCGGAAAAGAAGTGACCCAAATTGTTAGAGACCAACAAGTGACGGTGAAATGCGCTGACAACATGTCTTACGTCGCTGACCATGTCATCGTTTGCGTATCATTGGGTGTCATCAAGCACAACATTCGATCTATGTTCAGCCCTCAACTTCCGTACAGAAAATTTGTGGCCGTCAATGTGAGTATATGCTGTAGAATACTTTTGCCATTACAAACCCTTAGTTACGCAAATTATGAGTGAATTGTCAGTATAGCTAGAGCCCCTGTATGCAGAGAGTCAAGGTATATGGAGAACAGGTATGGACAGCACTTGACTCAGGGGGCGTGGCCACTACGGAACTTCGCCGCCATCTTGTCTCCTATTTACACCGTGTATCTTGCATTGTTGTTTGTGGTTAGGTTTGAAGGGGAAGTTTATCTGAAGCAATACTTTATTTATTTGAACAATGAAATGTAACTTTTATCTTTAAAAGTTAATGTTGTGACTATAGAATGGATTAACATCATTAATTACGTTGTCCACTTTCAAGATGTGAAATCTAAATTTGAATGGCGCGGTCAGAAAAATGGCGGCGGAGTCGCTTTTTTCACAACCAATTAGAGCCAACCTCAGAGTGTTGTGCATACCTGTTCTCCATATACCTTGGCAGAGAGTTAAGATAAAGAGGGTTGTCAACTAGTCAACCTCTGAAGCGAATTTTATTTGCAGTGTTGGGTGAAGATCACCCAAACCAACGGTTCTGCATTTTATTATCTCACCGGCTCAACCTAACTGTTTGTTTGGCAACGATGAATGATGGATGGCGGATGGCATCGATGCAGAACCCGAATCTCGGAATCGGTAGAGTCCCTATATGTAGAGAGTTAAGACAAGAGAAATCATGGGCGCCGCCATTGGATGCGATTTTGCACATTTGTTTACATTCTGAGGCCGTTGTTGTTTTGCTCCACTGCAAAGATTACAGTTCCGCTAAGTTTGTAACGATGTAATCTTTCCCTGCTTTTGTTGATCGACATGTATTAACGCTTTTTAATGATTCTTTTGAGATTTATGGACATTCTTGTGGTGCATTATGATTAAAATTAACAGATTCATCGCAAATTAACTCTTTTATCTGTAAAAGCCCGTTGGTAAACAAAACAAAAGTGCAAAATCGCATCCAATGGCGGCGTCCGTAGAGCCTAAAATTCATCGACCGATCAGAAGTTGACTACCCTCTTGTCTTAACTCTCTACATATAGGGACTCTAGGAATCGGTACCCGTCCCGTGAGGTGGGGGCGAAAAGGGTAACTCAACGGTGAGAGACAATAATAAACATTAAACATTAAACAACGCTCCTGATTGGCTAAAAGTGCAATTTTGTTGACTTGTTGACGGCAATCGATATACTAGACGCCGCTCTATACAGGGTGTTTCAGATCACCCGTCCACTATCTTTTTAGCGAAAACGGCGCAAGATAATGAAATTCTGACGAAACTTTGCCAATGTGTATCGACCCCAAAGAATTCAGGGAAAATATTGCCGACCCCGAAAAACGGCCGCCTAAGGGCCTAATTGGGCCCCAAAAAAGGACCGAATTGCTGTTTCTCAATGTTTTCTTATGGGGTGGGTGTTTTTTATTTCAGAAATGAATTGTACACCTAAAAATAAGCATTTTTTGTTCAGGGCATTATTTTCAAAAAATGGCCCTTTCTCAAGTTAGGGGCCGTTTTAAAAAAAAATTAGGGGCCATTTTGAATCGCTCGCTGTGACCTTAAAAATTGACGGATTTAAAAAAAACTAAAAATATTCTGAATCAGCAGACCAAGGGCTTTCTTTTCATGTATCACAACCTTATTTTCTGCGAAAAGATATTGGGGGCCCCCTCCCCCCTAAATTTTGGGGCTTTGGGGGCCTCTACGAAAAAATATTCAAATAGCAAGGTATAGGTTGTGATACATCATTGGAAAGCTCTTGAAAAGACGAAGAAAATAGTCCAAACCGGAAGTCAATCCGATCATTTTAACGAGAGTTACGGCCTGGCCTCTCTCCCTAAATTTTGAGGCTTTGGGGGCGGGCCCCTTTGAGTAAAATTGAAAATTGCAGGGTACAAGTTGTTTAAATCATTCGAAAGCTCTTGAAATGACAAAGAAAATAGTCCAAACCGGGTCTCAATCCGATAATTTCAACGAGAGTTACAGCCATTCAAAGATTTGAAGTATTTTTCTCGTATTCGCGGGATTTTGTAGGTGATTGTTTTCAATGGCCTCCTCGATGAATCCTCCGCAATACGAGAAAAATACTTCAAATCTTTGAATGGCTGTAACTCTCGTTGAAATTATCGGATTGAGACCCGGTTTGGACTATTTTCTTTGTCATTTCAAGAGCTTTCGAATGATTTAAACAACTTGTACCCTGCAATTTTCAATTTTACTCAAAGGGGCCCGCCCCCAAAGCCTCAAAATTTAGGGAGAGAGGCCAGGCCGTAACTCTCGTTAAAATGATTGGATTGACTTCCGGTTTGGACTATTTTCTTCGTCTTTTCAAGAGCTTTCCAATGATGTATCACAACCTATACCTTGCTATTTGAATATTTTTTCGTAGAGGCCCCCAAAGCCCCAAAATTTAGGGGGGAGGGGGCCCCCAATATCTTTTCGCAGAAAATAAGGTTGTGATACATGAAAAGAAAGTCCTTGATCTGCTGATTCAAAATATTTTTAGTTTTTTTTAAATCCGTCAATTTTTAAGGTCACAGCGAGCGATTCAAAATGGCCCCTAATTTTTTTAAAACGGCCCCTAACTTGAGAAAGGGCCATTTTTTGAAAATAACGCCCTGAACAAAAAATGCTTATTTTTAGGTGTACAATTCATTTCTGAAATAAAAAAACACCCACCCCATAAGAAAACATTGAGAAACAGCAATTCGGCCCTTTTTTGGGGCCCAATTAGGCCCTTAGGGGCCGTTTTTCGGGGTCGGCAATATTTTCCCTGAATTCTTTGGGGTCGATATACATTGGCAAAGTTTCGTCAGAATTTCATTATCTTGCGCCGTTTTCGCTTAAAAGATAGTGGACGGGTGGTCTGAAATAGAGTTCCTATATTTAGAGAGTTAAGACAAGAGGGTAGTCAACTTCTGATTGGTCGATGAGTTTTAGGCTCTACGGATGCCGCCATTGGATGCGATTTTGCACTTTTGTTTACAATCGCAGTTGTTTACCAACAGTATTTTACGGATAAAGAGTTAAATATCGACGAATCTGTTAATTTTAATCATGAATCGCCTCAAGAATGTCTAAAAATCCCAAAAGAACCTTTCAAAGCGTAAATGGATGTCGATGCACAAAAGCAGTAAAAGATTACATCATTAGAAACTCAGCGGCACTGTAATCTTTGCAGTAGACAAAAACACAACAACGGCCCTCAGAATGTAAACAAATGTGCAAAATCGCATCCAATGGCGGCGCCCATGGTTTCTCTTGTCTTAACTCTCTAAATATAGGAACTCTAGTCTGAAACACCCTGTATACTAAAACAGTCTATAGATCCTTTAAAAGTCCAAATCGCCGAAATGATGTTACAACCTAAAATATAAACTGAAAAAAAAAAAAAAAGATTACCAGAAGCATGGCAATATATATGAACCTTATGTAAGGGATGGTACATACAACTACCAGAATTCTATGGTTTGTACCATAGTTCTTCAAATTTTATAGGAAATTCTAGTTCTATGACCATATTCTGGTACTAACACCAGCATTTTCTGGTCAAAGAGCTAGACATTCTGTCGTTTAAATATCGTTGTGCTTCTGGTGATATGACTAGAATTTGATATTAGGACTATAGCTTTTTTTCAGTGATCATATTCCAGTGCCGAGACTGCAAATTAGCAACTTGACTTTACAATTTTTGTATGATTAATGCGGAAATGTCGACAATTTCAGATGTTACAGTTTGGAGTTGCTGAGAAATTGTTTCTTCAATTTCCTCAACGATGGTGGCCCGAGGATGTTTCATTCTTTTCATTTTTGTTGGATTCGGAGTTTAAGGAAGAGTTGAAGGCGGTCAGTCATTTTTCACCAGTGATATGACCACTATGGCGGCTCGTGCAATGTGGCAACAATGGATGCTCTCCATTTAAACCAACGTAAAATAATCGATTCACTGAATCCCCGAGAAATCGATACTTTTGCATAGGTTCAAATGGCAAAGAACACGGTTGCCAAATACCTAATATTTTTACTTCTTTCATTTTGTACGACCGCGCGCGCAGTTCAGTGGCGGTTCGTGCAATGCGATATATCGATGTCTACTCCATTTAAAACTATAGAAAAGTATCGATCGTCAGGGGGTGCAATTGAATCCCCGAGAAATCGATATTTTTCTATAGTTTTAAATGGAGTGGACATCGATACATCGCATTCCACGAGCCGCCACTGGCGCAGTGTCACCAGAGCTGCCGATTTGTGTAGACTTAATGACATTTTTAAATTCACCGATGATTCCTCCGATTGAAAAAATATTACATGGTTCAATTCAGTGCATGACTGTAAAGCACGAAAATACTCTGATATGTAATCTTTTCTCAATCGGTGGAAACGCCGTTAATTAATTAAAATATATATATATCGGTTGAGAGAAGATCGATCTTGTGAGGAAATTTCTGGGAAAGTGAGGAAATTTGTCCATTTTTTTTTTTTTTTTTTTTTTTTTTTTTTTTTTTTTTTTTTTTTTTTTTTATAAATAATGGCAATAAGGATTTCCCAGAAAAATAGTGTAAAAAATGGGAAAAGAACATTCGGTGTTGAAATGTTAAAATAAGCAAAAAATAAGTCATCACTCTCAAATTTTTGTGAGGAAAAAAGTCATGGATCGCGTGAAACTTCCGAAGTTTTGGAACATTTTGCACCCCTGGAGCTGAGAGCGAGAGAGACAGTTTGTCTTTGTTTGGAACGCTCTTCACCGGATGACGTCATCACCAAGTCATCGTTAACGGTTATACGAAATGACTAAAGGTCAAAACTTAATTGTTCTGCGAAAAAACCGATTTTGCAAAGAGCAGTAGAAATAAAGCATCCGTAAAGCGTAGGTACTTACAGGTGCTTCACCATGGACGGACACATCAGGAATTTGTCTTTCTCTCTCTCCTTCCATTTAAACGCAAGTGTTAGAAAAGGACGGGAAAAGGGGCTAAAGTCACGTGATTGCTCTCTTTACTATCCTTTTTTAACACGTGTGTTCAAATGGAAGGAGAGAAAGAAAGACAAATGCCTGTATCCGCCCATGTACTTTCCAAGAATTAGAGATTTTCACGAGCTAAGTTTCGCCTTCAATGTTCCGGTTCGGCCACTCTTCATACTCCTCATACCGTGCATGCGAGGGACCAGTGCGGGTGGGGTGGGACTGGTGGGAGAGCCGTTGCAGCAGTCCCATTGTCCTACACTCACACGCATAACTGCGGCAGAGGTCGCTTACTATCAGAGTCCCTTGATGGAAACATTGTACAGAGTGTACCAAACCAATCGGAAAAGGCATTTTTTTTTTTTCCCCCCCAAAGGGAATTGACCCAAAATTTTTCATTTTTGATATTTCCAGAAGCCCCGGACAGACCCTAGGGGTGTATTTGGGGGGTTCAAACAAATGTTTCAAGTTTCAAAGCGAAACTTCGCTCGTGAAAATCTCGAGACAATCTTTAATTCGTCGATAGTAGTTCACACACCAAACTCCTAAAGTGGCTCCAAAAATGATATTTTCTTCTCTCAAATACAGGCTGACAAAGAATGGTTAGCCGAAGTTTTCACTATTTGGCCTTTGGAGCGTGCCAACACCACAACTCTCGAAGGCTGGGTTGGAGGAAATGCCGCTCGATACATTTCAAACCTTTCAGACGAAACCGTTCGAGATGATTTATACTTCCTTTTAAAAAGATATCTGTCGAAATCTTATACAATTCCAGCCCCATCCAAGTTTTCAAGGTAAGATATCCAATCAGAATTTTATAACTTGAAAATCTCGCCCCCTCTCTCATCTTTGAAATCACTTGTCTATCTTAAAAAGCTTATTAACAGCGTCCAGGAATGCGTCCTCTGGCAAAAATGGTTCATACAGATCCATAAGACCCATAATCAATTCCCTATACAGAGTTTGCATACGTATGGATCCATGTGGATTGTGGATATGCCAAAAAGAAAAGAAAAGAGCTCGATTTAAAACTAAGAAAAATTTACTGGCTACTAGGAAAGAAAACTTTCAAGCAGCAACAGACTTTTATTATGTGCAACTATCTTAAAACCAGTTTGGTCATATGGGTGCCAACTTTGGGGCTGCGCCACGGAGAGCAACCTGCGACCAATTCAAATATGCCAAAACAAGGTCTTAAGGAGCATAACTATGATGCTCCTCGATACACCAGAAACGCAGATTTGCATAGAGATCTTGAAATAGACACAGTCAAGCAAACTATCATGAGAGTTGCTGAAAAGCACGAGCAGACACTGGGAACTCACACCAATCCCCTAACTAACGTTTTGCTTGACAATCAAGCTGCGACTGGACGCCTCAAGCGCCGAAAAGTGTTTGAGCTGGTATCAGGTCGCTTCCTTATGATGGGGTAAACAGTTAATGTAACCATTTACAAACCAAGTTATTTGTTTTGCTAGTAAGAGATTATATTGTAAGAGAAAAAGAGTTGTATGATGAATCGATAGATTTAGTTTCAATGTGCTTGTTTATACTAAGTGTCTATAAAAATAATAATAAAAAAAAAAAAAAAAAAAAAAAAAAATGTGGATCGATCCATACATATCCACATTTTTTTTCCCGTATGGGTATACGTGTTGATATTCTCACAGACCCATACATTATATATATATATATATATATATATATATATATATATATATATATATATATATATATATATATATATATATATATATATATATATATATATATATATATATATATATATATATATATATATATATATATATATATATATATATATATATATATATATATATATATATATATATATATATATATATATATATATATATATATATATATATACTCATACAGGAAATAGCCTGGTTATGGACCTTATGGACCTCTGTATGGACCGTTTTTGCCAAGGTCAGTGATGGCTCGTGCAATGAGGCAATAAGAGATTCGAGATTCTCCCCATTTAAACCCACGTAAAATAATCGATCCTCAGGGAATTCGCCGACTCCCTGAGAAATCGATAATTTTGCCTCGGTTCAAATTGCGGAAATACATGGTTGCAAAACAGCAAAATCCACTAATGAACGAGACTGAGTGTAAGTAACAAAAAAACAAAAAAAAGGGGGAAGGGGGGAAAGGAAACACCTTTTCGCAGATCTGTTTTTTTTTTTTTTTTTTTTTTTCTTTATATTAAATTTACTCTTTCTGAAAATGACAGTTTAGTTTCAAGTTTGCAGGATTTCTCATAGCTCTCTCGTTTAAATATTTTTCGTAGATCAAAGTGGTTTGGCGATCCTCATTTTAGAGGAGTATACAGTTCCGTCCCAGTCAAAGCAAACGTTTCGAGGAGCTCATCAGAGGATTTAGCGGCACCGATCGTAGACACATCTGGCAAACCGGTGAGTTCAATCAATCAATCAAACATCAAACCAGACCCATTTTGTCAGTTTTTCAGATCTGCGGGTTTTTCGCACTTATTTCAATTTGCATCATCCTCAGTGTATATAAATTTTACAAAGGCACAATGGCGGAGCGTGCACTTTGGCAAAAGTGATTTTCCTCAATTTAAGTTTTAATGCGTGAAATAATCTATATTTGTTGGAGCAATAAATCTTTCTCATGGATTAATGATTTTTTACACAGGCTTCACCCTTACCACTCATTGAAAAAAAAATGCAATTAATACGGTAAATTAGGTACAGTTCGAATAAAAACATATGAAACGCAAGGTTAGTTCCTCAGATGTCCGCTAGAGCACTGCACTTGTCAGAGAAGTCGAATGGAGTCCGACACATGAGCTCGGGAGAAGTAAACTTCCGTGTCAGACCGTGGTCCGACATAAATGAGTGGGGGGGGGGAGTGGAAAAGAGGAAAATGTCGGACCTGGTCCGACGTATGAGTGGTATGGGTTGAATAGAATAAAACCACTGTTGCCAAAATGCACATTTCGAAATGGTAAATGAAGACAAAGCTGGTGCTATTTGGCAACGGTGTTCTTTCGCATCTGAACCGATGCAAAAGTATCGATTTATCGGTGATTCAGTGAATCCACTAAAGATCGATAAATCTGGAAAATTTTCGCGTGGCATCACCGAAAATAGGTATGTATTACCAACCGATGTCTTTTCTGATCCATTTCTATTTTTTGAAACTTCACCCCACCATTTGTCTGAAATCAGGGAAAACCTTTTGGTTACTTTACAGATTCTGATGTTTGCTGGAGAGGCCACGCATCCGAACCATTTCTCGACGGTCCATGGTGCTGTTGAAACAGGCTGGAGGGAGGCTGACAGATTAATCGCATTTTACAAAAGCTCTTTACCAAAAACACTGAAAGAACTAACCACTGAATCTGAGAAAGTGGATGTTAAGGCAACGACATAGCCTGGTCCTGAAAGGACTAATACCGCAAGCTTTTTAGTTTTACAATGATGGATGTTTTCGTATCAAACGTTATTACGTCATGGAAATGTGAGATATGAGCACGTTCATAGTATTGGATATTGAGATTGAATAAGGGAGCTTTTGCTAACTTATGCAACAGGAAATTTAAAAGTCGACACGGATGTGAAAATCTCCAAAAATAACGATGGTAGACACGGAAAAAAACGAAACTACTAAAAAAAAAAAAAATCAAGTTTTATAAAATCAGTAAAATGAAGCAAATGCTAATTTTACAATTTGTTTTTGGTGAAACCATCTGAAGTTATGGCTAATTTTACGATTTCAATTGTTAATTTTGCTGAAGTTTTAGTGCTTTTCCTAGTTGGATTGTGAAACTTTCAATTTGAAGTATTTGAACTGTTTTTGCAAACATTATGGCTAATTATAGATCATACAGTATATTGTTGCATTTTACACTGCTGTAATAGTAGTGGCGTGTAATATCATGGCGTGATAGCTATACTAATTGCAAAAGTCACAATGTTTTGGATTGTGAGATTTACTATCCAGTTAGTCAAATTTACGATCCATATTGTAAAAGTAATAAAACTTGTGTTTTTACTTTCGAATCGACCCTTAAATCGCCTGTAAAAAAAGTTTGCGACAGCCTAATTGTCCAAAATATGGCTCATTATTCACCTGGAAAGCGCCACAAATTGAAGCGCTTGGAAAATACGAATAGCTTCAAAAATAAAGATCGTTATGTGTCATGAAACCACAGCACTCAATTTTTTCCTTTTCATTTTTTTTTTTTTTTTTTTTTACGACAAAATTAGAAATAACTCATCCCGACCCATCGTTGGCACGCTTCATGACTGTTTATCTGGGTCGATTAGTGATTACAAAGAATAAAAGAGGTCATGACCCTTAACCAAGCTTCCGCAATATACTGTGTTCCTCCTTTACTGTCACTGAAAAAATTTAAAGCAAAATGTTCAGATAGGTGAGTGTTTCGGTTTGTACCATGTCATTTCCTAAAGGAAATAAGCGAGGGGATATTAAAACTAACTACTTCTAGTAGGTTACTATACAGTCCTTCATTTTTTTTTATTACGTCTTAATTAATCCAACGGTGTTCTGCTCATGGGCGGATCCAGTGGGGGGGGGGACCACAGCGGCATCCCCCCCTTGGACCAAAAAAAAAACAAAAAAAAAAAACAGTAAGACGAAGAGAAAGAGGGGGGAGAACAAAATAAAAAGAGAAGGGAAAAACAAAAGCCTTTAAGTAACCTTAGGTAAATTAGACTAGATTTTGCGGGGGGGAGGTTAAGGGGGGAGGAGGGTATTAATTTCATCCACTAGACATCCATTTTCTTCAAAAATACGAAGAAATTAGGTAGCTGGCATTCCAAAATTTGAATGCAAAGGGGGAGCCACTGGGAGCTGAGGTAGTGTAAACATGAGGAGTAAACGGTTAAAAAATACCTCAAATTGGCTTTAGAAAAGCTTAAATTTTCACAATTTTCTGAGGGAGACCCCCCCCAACCCCCATTGACTGGGGGTGTCCCCCAGACCCCCCTCTTACGTTACAGAAATGCCCCCCTTGAGTCTTTCTTGGATCCGCCATTGGTTCTGCTTGTTCTACTCGTGAGAACAGCTGTGTAGAAAAGGAGGCAAATTCTGGACTATAATTCCAGACACTCATCTCAGGGCGGGAGTTGCCCGATTCCGATTTCCTCCCGTGACGCTATCCGATACCCGATTCCCTCCCGATGTCGAGTAAATGAAAAAAAAATGGCAACGTCGCAACAACAAGTTTAATGATAAAAACTAAAACTAAAATCACCATGTCAGGAATGTTTAGTTCGTACCGTAAGTTGATAGGCAGTACAAAATTATTAGATGCTCGGATGAAGAAAATGGGTTCGGTGGACAGAACGTTTCCAAACTCTGCTTCACAATCATAAAGCAAAATTTGAAAACCTTCTCCCTCCCTTAACCTTTATCATGGCTGCCGGATGAAAATAATGTTAAAAAATTAGGAAACTAAAGTCGTAAAATTCACTGTACGGGTGCATGGAGCCCGGTGCGTCAAAAATTTGAAACTTAAACGTATATTACAAATTCACAAAAAAACATTCGGAGAATTCCTGTATGAGACCGTGCGAATATATTTAAAGGAGGCCTCGTCGTCACAATTTTCGGGGAGGTTTCCGATGGTTTCTTCGAGGAACTCAATTTTTTTTAGGATAATTGGCCGGTTTTTCGCACTTGTGTTATTCGCAGAATTGATTAAACATTTTTGAATCCCTGAAAATTTTGTTGAGAGCCCCGATAAAGGCAGGAAAGTTGGTTGGGCATTTTGTACTTCTTATCAACTTACGATCCGAACTATTATTTATTCCTTGAACTTGTTGTTGCGACGTTGCCATTTTTTCATTTACTCGACACCGGGAGGGTATCGGAGAGCGTCAAGGGAGGGAATCTTGGGAGGGAATCGGGCGACGCCCCTCAGGGCCTCGGGGGCGGATGTAAGATTTTGGTAAAGAGCGAGACAAAAGATTGTGATTTTGCCGCCGCCCAAAGGTTTCAAAAGAGACGACCTGTAATTTGATTATTTTTCTTTGTTTTTTTGCTCGATGATTTTTAATTAACCAACCTATGATTTTTTTCCCCCCTCTCTCTGTTGAGCTTGTTGATTTTCATTCGACAGTCCGCGAGGGAAAATTTATCAAAAGTGTCCATGCTCCAGAATGTGGAGTCCGAAAGCGACATTTGGAGATAGGCCTGTGCGATGTTCGATGCATCGATCGAAGTTTCGATGTTTTCCTGCTATCGAATGGATTCGATACTAATGTTGAATCAACGTTGTTGATGGCAATCAATGGATTCGATGCTAATGTTGATGGCAATTGATGCATCGAAACTCGTTATTTATCAATATTTTGTCTAAAAACAGACCTAAAAGTCATTTTTTCCTCTTAAACCATCACAAAAGCAAAAAATAGTATCATCATTAAAAGTGATTTCTCGGAATTTGACTTGTTAAAATTTGTTCCGATGTATCGATAAAATTTCGATGTTTTTTGGATATCGAACTTCGATGCACCAAACTGGACATCGCACAGGTCTCTTTGGAGAAGGCGGAAAAATAGGAAAATCTGCTGTGCGACTGTTTTTCACAGCGAAGTTTTGACGTGGTCGCCATGTAATCAATTCAAAGCGCAAGCGTCCGCGCATTCAAATAATGGAGTTAGTTAACTATTCGTGCTCTGCGGTACGGTTTTTGCATACTCCAAAAATTGAAGGCGCTTGAAGATACGCTTCCTCGCTACTGTTAACTGTATGTTAACAATATGTATTGGAAAAAGCCACGTTATCACCTCAGAATCATCGAGAAAGCGTCACACTTCCATCTGAAAATCACCATTTCAGTTGATAGTTCGATTTTCAAGCAAAATAGCAAAATAGCAAAAAAAAAAAATCGACATCACTGGTGCCATAACAAATCACGGCTGACGAGACCTTTAGTGTCCGTCTTATAAAGAAAATGAAATTACTTGATGAGCTGAGATTACAGTGTTGTCAGATTGGGGTCAAAAAGCCGTACGTTTTACATTGATTTAAATGCGGACAATACGGCTTTTTACCCTCGATCTGGCAACACTGGCTGAGAACAAAGATGCCTTTGGTTTCTAATTAACCCCTTATGGGCCAAGCCCGAGTTTACTCGTTTTCTCCTCTTGTCTATTTCACATTGTTTTAGTATTCATTCCGGATAAATACAAATATAGATGAAAACACTACAATAGCTAAGGTCTCGCCGGGCGCCTTCAATTCGTTGTATAGTCAATTCCAACTCCACTGAGTACGAACAGTTAACTACCTTCCCTCAAGAAACGGAGGAGTGGTGTTTTGTTGAACTAACCTGGTCCTTCAACGGTTAGGTCCCATTGTTCCGAATATGAAATTTTGGCTCAAAATACATTGTTTTAAATGGGAATTCCGCGTAGTGACGTCACTACTCTTAGATCAAACCCATTTTCTTGCTATTTCTTATTTACAATCTTGATTTTCATTTGTGAAATGGGTCTGTTGCGTACTTTTGCTACATCAATTTAACTCATTGTTTCTAACGTAAAATTCGGCAAAAATAACGATGCTCACATTTAAAAACTTTCAAAATAATTTCATTAACTCAGAAAATACCTTCCATTTCAAACAACCCGCGCTACACTAGAAATTATATCACCGACTTATACTACATAGATGGAACCATCTCGTTTATACGTAAACATGAAGAGAACTTACAAACATTGGAATGGTTCGTTTAGATGCGTACATTCCTTAGATTATTTTGTAATTTTTGATAAACCGAAAAGACCAGATAGCAATGCAGCCAATAGTTCATGTATTTAGAAGGAAATTCCATCATTTTGTAGTTACGATGTTGTTTACTTATGCACGGTGGTTCCGTCTATGTGTAGTAGTATACCGGTGCAAATAGTGTCTAGTGTAGCGCGGGCTGTTTAAAATTGAAGTGATTTCCTGAGTTAATGAGTGGATTTTGAACGTTTTTAATGTGCGCATCGTTATTTCCGCCGAGTTTTACATAAGAATCAAGGTTCTATATTGCTGTAGCAAAAGTATGCAACAGACCCATTGTGTCCGGTAAATTCCATTTTATTTGAACCACTGAGCGGTGGAACACAATGGATCGAGTCAGTGAGAGGAGTCGGACATGGAATATACATTGATGTCATTTCAGGTCTCGCCAGGGGGGGGGGGGGATATCTGATATTTTTTTTTATTTTTATTTTTTATTTTTATTTTTTTTTGCTCCTCATTTATTTGGTCCTCTGGGACCAATAAATGTACGGTACACACGGGCTTTAGGTCGTACCTAAAAATGGCGATTCTAACCTCACATTTCTTTAACGGCAAATCGGAATGTTGGGTCCGCTCCCAACTTTACGTTACTTGGGGCGGGTCTAGAGCCTCTCTAACCCACCCTAAGTGCTATTTTGAGGTTAGTTTTGTGGTTGCGTCATTTTAAAACGGTCCGATGCGGTCCGTTGGCTGGTGGCCGATGCTTGTTGAAGTACTTAGGGCGGACTTGGGGCGGACTTGGGGCCGAGGACCGTGTGACCGTACATTTATTGGTCCCTTGAACTCCGACCTTCGAGAATGGGCTATCATTTATACGGTCCAGGCAAATTTTGGGGAAAAATACATTTCGTTCCCAATTTTTCAAGAAATTTAAAGCTTTTTTAACCTAAAGTCACTAAATTTGACAACCTTTTTTCTTAGGGGGGGCTCCTTAAATTTTCTGTGTAAGCCAAAATATCTAAATGTGCCAAACCACAAGGGGGGGAGGCAATTACCCCACCCTGCCCCCCTCAAATGACGCTACTGGGAATATATGACTATATAGACAATAGACATGCAAATTTGAATGTTTTCACGATTAAAAAAGCAACTGCAAAGGGTGATTCTGGTAGGTAATTTTACAAGACGACCAATAAAACCCCACTTCCAAACCTCTACGTTGGGTATTAACAAAGCTACGCGCATTTTAAAGTCGCCACGCCATGTCCACAGTCTCATCCATTGACTCACTTCACTGCGTGCGGCCCCGCACCTCCTCTCCTCATACGTCAGACTTAAGGGGTCTCTCCACCTGCGAATTTAAAAGCGCGAATTGACTGTTTGAGCCAATGGGCTTCTTTGTTGTCGATACATCGGACTCGACCTATCGACTTCACGGCAGCTTATTGGCTCAATCAGTTTATTCGCGCTTTTAAATTCGCAGGTGGAGAGACCCCTTTAGCTCGACCAAGTCAAGTCACCATCTGCAATGTTCCGTGCCGCACCCGACGGTACCGTCGCACAGTGGAATGAGTCAATGGGAAGGGTTGGACATAGAATTTATGACTAAAAATAAAAATTTGTATGTTTTTACAGACAAAAAACAAACTATAAGGAGTGATTCTGGTGCGAAATTTAACTATAAAACCAATAAAGCCGCTTTCAAACTTCTGCGTCGCGTATTAAGAAAGATGTACGCATTTAAAGTTGCCACGTCATGTCTGGCCTTTCCCATTGACTCGCTCCACTGTGCGTCGCGTCGATGAGGCGTCAAGCCGCACTATGATGGAATCGTAATTTTACGAAAAGACCTACAGAGTATTAGGTATAGGTAATAGGTATCATCGCATAATCGCCGCATCGCTCACATCGCTGCTGCGTCGCGTCGTGTCAAGAATCAAGATCACAGACCAACTCATCGGAAAAGAATGTCACACCACTCACCATCCGACCCCCGCCTGACCCCCACCCGACAACCCCACCGCCACCACCTCTCCATCCCCCGTCTTTCACCCCCCGGACCTCACCATTAATTCCTCTATCTCGTGACGCGACGACGACGCCGCTAAATTTCTTCTTCTTCGTCTCTCTCTCTCTCTCTCTCTCTCTCTCTCTCTCTCTCTCTCTCTCTCTCTCTCTCTCTCTCTCTCTCTCTCTCTCTCTCTCTCTCTCTCTCGCCCTCTCTCTCTCTCCTTTCTCTCCTCTCTCTCTCCCTCTCCCTCTCTCCCTCTCACTCTCTCTCTCACACACACACACTCATCACCCACTCTCTCTCTCTCTCTCTCTCTCTCTCTCTCTCTCTCTCTCTCTCTCTCTCTCTCTCTCTCTCTCTCTCTCTCTCTCTCACTCTCTCTCTCGCTTCTCCCTCCCTCTCTCCCACTCTCTCTCTCTAAATAAACTGCATTCTCTCTCTCTCTCTCTCTCTCTCTCTCTCTCTCTCTCTCTCTCTCTCTCTCTCTCTCTCACCTCTCTCTCTCTCACTCTCTCTCACTTTCTCTTTGTTTCTTAACTGTTTTTCTTCTTATTTCTTTTCCACGTGTATAGTAATGTGAATTCGAAACAAATAAAAAGTCGATTCATAATCGTCATCTCTCACTCACTCATTCACTCACTCACTCACTCACTCACTCACTCTCTCTCTCTCTCTCTCTCTCTCTCTCTCTCTCTCTCTCTCCCTCTCTTTCCCTCTCCCTCCCTCTCTCCCACTCACCCTCTCTCTCTCTATCCCTCTCTATTCCTCTCTCTTTCTCCCTCTTCCTATCACCATCTCTCTCTCTCTCCCTCTCTCTCTCTCACCCTCTCTCTCACCCTCTCTCTCTCTCGCTCTCTCCCTCTCTCTCTTTGTTTCTCAAATGCTTTCCTTTTTATTTCTTTTCTGCGTGTATAATAATGTAAAATCTAAACCAATAAAACGTCGATTCATAATCATCATCTCTCTCTCTCACTCACTCACTCACTCACTCACTCACTCACTCACTCACTCACTCACTCACTCTTTCTCTCTGCCTCTCTCTCTTTCTCTCCTTTCCCCCTACGACCCTCCCCAAATATCCGAATCATTCGTTCGATAAATACACTCTGTGATGTCAGCGACGTCTGGATGACGGAATGGCCCGATGCCTACTCAAGACTGCGCCTGCCTTCAGCCGCGAGGAGGTACTGACTGACTGACTGAACTCAGAACTGAATGACTAGCGGATGGACAGTTATTTGAAGAAGAGAGGAAGCCACTAAACCACCGCACCGCTCGCTCTCGCAGGCTGTTGAACCACAACCAAGCGGTGTTGCAAGATTTCATTAAATCACATTTTCGAAAACATAGAGCATTGGCCGCAGCGTATATAAAGTCCCTATAAGTAGAGATTAAAGATTTTAAGACATAAAGAAACCACGAACGCAGCCATCAGTGGCGGCTGGTGCAATGTGGCAACAATGGTTTTCTTCCATTTGAATCTATGAACCACAATCGATTGCTGGTAAAGCGCTGTTTCTATATCGAATCGAATTATTTCATACAAAATCAAATGGAGGGAAAACATTGTTGCCAAATTGCACGAGCCGCCACTGGCCGCCTTATCGAAGGAGTTTGTACAAATTTGTTTACATTCTGAGAAAAATGGTTGTGTTTGTTTAGGTCCGATGCAAAGATTAAAGCGCCGTAGACTATCTTTTGGTGTAATCTTTTACTATGCCTTTGCTCATCGAAGTCTAATTGTACGCTTTTAAAGATTCTTTTAGGCATTATGAACAGGGCTGCCGTTTTGCGTATAATCAATGCTATTTTTCTATTCACCGATGATTCCACCTGTTGAGAAAAGATTACACAGTTCAGTTCAGTGTATGACTGTAATGCACGAAAATACTCTGATCTGTAATCTTTCCTTAATCGGTGGAAACTTCGTTGATTAATTAAAATATCCGCAAGTTTTTTAAAGTCATCGACGACTCCACCGGTTGAGAAAAGATTACAGATGCGAGTATTTTAGTTTATTACAGCCATGCACTGAACTGAACTGTGTAATCTTTTCTCAACCGGTGGAATCATCGGTGAATTGAAAAATAGCATTGATTATACGCAAAACGGCAGCCCTGATTATGAACAATCTTGAGATGAATGACGCATCATGATTAAGATGAACAGCTTCATTGACAACTAACTCTTTTATCCATGAAACTCTAGTTCAACCTTTTCCATGCGTTAAAAGGAAAAAATTCGGCGTTGCCAGACTGCACTTGACGCCTCGCCGCTGCGCTACATGAGTACGAGTCAATCTCAAAGTTAGTTTCTCTCCGAACTTTGGAAACTCCGCTCCTCATCCACGAACAGTTATTCTTTTTTTAGACCCGGTGACTGGTGAGTTGGAATCGGTGACAGACAGGTTGTTTCGAGGCGCCTCTTGAAGCCGTGCCCTGCCCCTGCCCCTTCCTAATTCACATATCCCCGCCGATCCGTCTCTTTGATACATGTCACGTCACTGATCCGATTATGTAAGGTTGAATATTTTTTTTCACTGAACCGGTCCTTAATGTTTTGTTTTTATTCCTCTCTCTCTCTCTCTCTCTCTCTCTCTCTCTCTCTCTCTCTCTCTCTCTCTCTCTCTCTCTCTCTCTCTCTCTCTCTCTCTCTCTCTCTCTCTCACTCTCTCTCTCTCCCTCTATTCTCCGCCTCTCTCCCATCAAAAGGACACCAAACGGAGCAAGGTTGTGCTACCAAAACAACACAACGTATATGCACATTACAAATTGCAAATGATATGAACACACCGGTAACAGACACCCTTAGGCAGTGCCGGCCTTAGTACATCCGTAGTACTCCCCCGGAAATTTTTTGAAAATTAGGTGCTTTCTAGCTTGAATTTTAGACCATTTTTAATGGTTTTTAAACCTTGAGAGTTGGTCCATTTTGGGACTCTCGGTAAAACGAAAAAAGAAATTTTAGTAGGTATTCATTCACCTTACCCTCAGTATTATCAGCACTTCAACAGGAAATATGCAGACTGGAATGTGAGAATACTCAATATTTTTCGAAATGACATTGTGACATTCATTAAGATATGTTGAAGGATGAACCCAAGGCATTCCCGTTCTTTTTTGCAGTCATACAAGATTAAGCTTAGTCTTCCATTAGTCTTCCAAAGATATGTGAGGGGTGCCTGCTCTCTTTATATTTAAGACATAGTGTTAAGATAGAGCGGGCGCTTGCCTTCAGTAGGCGCTCCTTAAGTCATCAGTCCTACACCCTAAGATTTAGAGCACCGAAGCCTTAAGATCCCAAGGGTGCCTACTGGCGCCTGCCTTCGGCAGGCGCTCATTAGGTCGTGGCGCCCGTGGGCAAGACCCACCCAGGCCCCCCAAAAGGCCGGCACTGCCCTTAGGGGAACCCAGTGGGGCTCTTGCAAACTTTTGCTGCGAGCAAATGAATAGTCGAATCTGTCGTGAAAACGAGCGAAAATCAGGAAAATCACATTGAAAAAGTCTAAAACTCATAGTAATAAACTCACAAAATGGGAGTCAATTGAGGCGGTGGCTGCAAAAACAGCACATACCGAAAAACCTGATTTCCAGCAAACGCATTTAAAGTTTTCATTTGCTAATAACGCGTTGATATGATTCGGAAATGAGTACAATTTTTCTTGGTTTTATGCTTTGAACCCTTTTTGAAGAGAATCCAAGGACAAATTTAAAAAAAAAAAAAAATTGTTTGAGTTCATTCGCGGCCAATTTAAAAAAGTGAGTTATGTGCGGTTTTTGCACCCAACAATTAAATTAACGCAAATTTAATAGGATTTGACAGTTAAATGAGAGAATAATAATTTTTTTGCCATAATTTATTGAAATATAAAAATTTAAAGTAAAGTAACAACGCAAACTGAAACAAAAAAGTAAAAACTAAATAATAAATCAGCTATATTTGGCTCGCAATTAAATGTAAAGGAAAATGACCTCTCAAAGTACATGAGCATAGCCAGCAACTTGGTAACCATGAATTCTTCCCACTTGAACGCATGAGAAACAATCGACTCTTGAGGAGACCATGGCTCTTTTACTAATCGATTGTTTCTCATGCATTCAAATGGGAATAGTACACAGTTGCGCACAGTTATACGTATAGTGCATGTACTCGTATGTGCTGTTTTTGCACCCATCGACGCGATATCTCCGCGTAGAATCATCGTCACGTCACCAAATTTACAGGGGTGATACTTCTTGAGTATAATTTTCAATTGCGCTGTTGGGCGCAAAAACAGCACATACACGCATGGGCTGTTAATGCAGGGGCCGCCTCAATTGCAAGGGTCTTAAATTATGTGCTTTCCATAAAGAAAATGAACTTGATGAGCTGAGAATGGTGCCTTTGGTTTTTTCCTATAAGTGTCTCGGTTTTGGAGATACTTACGTGTAAAGTTGTAAAAAATCGTGTGTGTAGTGACGTCACTACGGGGAATTCCCATTTAAAACAATGTATTTTGGGCCAAAATCTTATTTCCGGAACAATGGGACTTAATTAGAAACCAAAGGCATCTTTGTTCTCAGCTCATCTAGTACTTTCATTTTCAAATGAACTTTCTAGTACTTTTTTCTAGTACTTTCATTATTCACGTCCTCTACGAAACACAGCAATAAGTCTCAAATTAGGTAGGAATCTCCCATGGTTGATACCAGCGTAACTCCGCCATTAAGCCCGATTTTGAGAGTGAATTTGGTGGTTTTTTAGTGAGCTCATCGTCATTTTTATAGGTTTTTATGCAATGCTCAACTCTTCAATCCCCAGTAGCAAAAGTTTGCAAGAGTCCCTACTGCAAAACTTTTCCTAGGTTTCTCGCATCAAGGATCTGCGGATTATACTTTTTTGACCAGTAGGTTGGTATTGAGATTACGATAGGTATTGAGATTACGATATTTTGTTGGGTAAAAATGAAGACACTGGAGCTATTTATGTGTATCACATCACATATACGTGACGTCACGGTAAATGATTCTATTTCATCTCGATTGCCCTTTATGAAATAGTTTATAATCGGCTTGTGGTTCATGAAGAAATGAATACAAAGTTTCTATGTGGTCCCCACTCAATTTTTCTCAGAGGGCGTCTCTCACCCCCCCTCTCTCTCTCTCCCTCTCTCTCCTTGATTAAAAGAAGGAAGAGTCAGAAAAGAAAAAATATTAGTTCAAACTCGTTTTCACATCCGGATGAGTAGGTGAGATGAACATAGTACAATTTTATTCATACCCCCCCCCCTCTTTTTCCCCATTTCTTCAAACCCACTGCCAAAGTTTCTAAGGCAGATACCGAGGGAAGAGGAAGAGGTCGAGGGTACAGAGAGGATCGAATTTGAAATATCTGCGTTGAGCGAGCTGACCAGCGCGTGGGTGAAGAATATAAAGAAACTCTGGTGATCGCTCTACAGCTGCGGTACGCGTGTAAAAGTGATGCACCACTGCGATATTTTCAGCAACGGCTGCTGCACGATGTCTTGCAGTGGCGGCTCGTGAAATTTGGCAACCGTGTCCTCCTCCTATTTAACCAATGTAAAACAATCGATTCTTCCGGAGGCTGCCAGCCTCCGCAAGAATCGATTATTTTACCTACGTTTAAATGGAAAACTTGCATGGTTGCCAAATATTACGAGCCGCCACAGATCTAAGATCGGAGAAAAGTGGTCAAAAGTGAGTGAAAAAAAAGTGATTCAAAATCATCGTTTTCGACATATTTTAAGCTCCATTTACAACTTTCCAGCGACTTTTCTGGGTTTAAAACTCTTGCTGAAAGTGTTTTCTGTTATTAAAATTGGTCTTGAAAGTTCATAAATGATAAATTGATCATAAATTTACTTTCTCGTTTTTGGCCGCTATTTGACGATCTCAGACCATCGAGCTGTAGCTATCGAAAAACGGCCATGCACGTTTAAAATATACTTGAGAAAGACATATCTTCTGTGCTCAGTAAGTACCACTATCTACCAATGTATGAAAAACGTGTATGGCCGATTTTTAATATCTTTGGCCTTTGCTGAAAAAAAAAAACTTAGCGATAATTTATTTGTTATACACGCTCAGTAAATGGGCTACAAATCAGAGCGTTCTGCGTTACTTTTGATTTCATTTGAATGAAGGAGAGACAAGACACCTTATGCACTTGCTCCTAAAAGTGCCGCAAATAGAGTCGTTATGTGAGATAACTATTCCTACATGATGGAACGGTTTTTGCATATACAGCGAATTGAAGGCGGGATAGGCGCGTTACTTTTGATTTCATTCGAATAACGAAGAGACACGATCTCGGAACTGCTCCCAAAAGCTCCGTAAATAAGTGGAGCTGTTATGAGATAACTGTTCCTACATGATGGAACGGTTTTTGCATATACTGCGAATTGAAGGCGAAAGAGGCGCGTTAATTTTGATGTCATTTGAATAAAGGAGAGACAAGAGACAAAAGACAAGACCTTATGCACTTGCCTTGCTCCCAAGAGTGCCGCAAATAAATAGAGTCGTTGTGAGATAACTATTCCTACATGATGGAACGGTTTTTGCATATACTGCGAATTGAAGGCGAAAGAGGTGCGTTACTTTTGATTTCATTCGAATCACGAAGAGACACGATCTCGGAACTGCTTCCAAAAGCTCCGCAAATAAGTGGAGCTGTTATGAGATAACTATTTCCTACACGATGGAACGGTTTTTGCATAAGCGCAAAAGAGGTGTGTTACTTTGGATTTCATTCGAATAACGAGGAAACAAGATCTTGAACCTAGAGCCTGATCAAGTTTGCGAAAAGTCGGACTCGACTTGAACTAGCATAAAACGATCACATTTGCGATCGAATATGATTGATCAGTGGCGTCGCGTGCAATTTGGCAACGATGTATTCTATCCATTTAAACTCGTGTAAAAGATCGAATTCAGGGGGTGCACAGTGCACAAGGAAAATTCGATATATTTAATGAGTTTAAATGGAGCAGTTGCATTGTTGCCAGATGGCACGCGACACCGCCACTGTGATTGATTAACAATACCAACTAATCTATGACAGAAATTTCCCTCCGGTTATAACTTTTCGTTTGACAAGTTGATGGGTTCATCGATAAGTAAGCGATGCATCGATAAGTAAGCATCCAAAACGACATACTGTGTCCGCGACATTCACCATCCATCAGTGTTAATTTTACTAATTGTTAGTGTTCTAGAATAATTCTCCGCCTATAATTTCACTTCATCATCGCTTTTGCATGGATTTTGAGACGCTAATTTCAAAAGTGCTAGAGGTAGTTTCAGAAGTGTAGGCGGACCTAGACCGATAATCTTTGGAATTTGTCAACATTATTTCTGTTATTACTCGATGGAAATGAATAAAAATGAAATTGAGAGTTCACTTTTCAATGAGGAAAACTTTAAAAACAAAAGAATAAAGTCAGGAGCCAATTCGGTATTGATTTGAAGGAATGAAAGTTGAAAATTCGCCAAAGATTATGGTTTTGGTCCGCGTACACTTCTGAAATTACCTCTATCAGTTTTCATTAAATTGGCCTGGATTTTAAGTAAATTCCAATTCACATCTTCCTCGTTAAAAAAAAATCAAAATTACGGAAAAAGCCTATGAGTTTTGAGTAAAAACTGAGCCCAAATTTGAAAGCGGGTCAAAACACGTGGAAACATTCGTGAAGAGGAGAGAAAGAGGTATCTTTTATAATGAGAAAACCTGGGTTTTCGTTCATGACGGCCGGACACACTATGTCATTGAGGCGCAAAAATTGTGCATCGATGGCGTCAATTCAATTTAGAATTCAAGTCCGGAGGTGAATTCAACATCGAATTGATGCCACCGATGCCCCGAAAACACATCAAAAAACACAATTGAGTTTCCTCGAATATGCAATATACTGGTACTTGTGTAAGTTCGGAAAATTCTGCTAAATCGACTCGTATCAATTGTTTAGTGGTAATTTTGCACATGTTTAGAGATAAACGTCCTGGAACGAAAACCCCGTGTTAACTTTCATAGGGCCTAAAACAATTTTGCACCAGGATTTCCCTCCATTTCCAGCCAATCAGAAGCCGACTGTTATCAGCATTGACCACGCTGGCTGTCAATGCAATTGCGACTCTTGTTGACTCTTTGCTTGAACGTAATTGCAGAGGTTAGAAGTTTGACAGTCATTCATTCGACTATTGTGAGGGATATTTGTCCCGAAGGAAACCGAAAGCTCTTGGGTGAGCGTAATGATAGGTAAATGGTTCGTCAAGGCTTTACCACAAATCATTACGTAGATAAATGTAGCAGCGAGAGGGTGACTCAGTGCCTCTGCTGTTCAAAATTTCAAATCAATTAAAGTAAGTGCCCATCTTTTCATTTGAATGGAGGAGCGAAGCCAACATTTTCCCGCGTAAACTCGAATTAAGTAGATAAAGATATAGTGTAAGAGTAGGTACATACAATTACCGGCACTTTAAGCTTATTAAAGAGCTCAACAAAAAACCCACTCCTAGCACGGTGAATCTGAACAAGGAATTTCCCGACCATCAAAGAGGAACATTATACTGCAAGATTATAGGAATAATAAAGTCAAGGTAAATGATGAAATATTGATTTTCACATATAAATATAAAAGATATATTCCGCAGCTCCAATGGGGCTATTGCACAATTTTGCTATAAGCTATTTTAATAGTCGATTCTGGTGTAAAAACCTCCAAAAATAACGATGGCAGCACTAACAACTTCCGAAATCCACTCCTAAACTCAATAAACGATTTTATTTGCGCTCAAAGGTCTCTTTACGTTCAAAACTAAATCAGGAGATAAAAATACGGAAAAAAACTAAAACAACTTAGGCCAGAGGCTTAGTCGGTTTTACTTTATTATCTAAGACCGCAGGTTCGGGGGTAAAAATTGATTTTTCTTGCCTATTCCGAAGCATGACCTTTAAATAAAAGCTGCGTGTCTGTGAAGAATTTGAAACACATTGCATAATTAACTTGGGACCGAAACATGACCGCACACCACAAGAGGGCTATCGATTTTCTCCAACACTTGCATTAGCCGAAGGCTTTTGCGATGCAAGGGTTTCCTTTGCTATTTTTCAAACATGAGGAATTACCGTTTGAATGGATTCGTGAGTTTATCAGTTTATATGCTCAAGAAAAATGATGACATTTTTAAACTTAAAACATTTTTGAGAGAGCTATTGTAACTCGTACCAATAATAAGGTATTTCGATATCAATATTTTGAATTTTTATACATGATACAATTAATGGATCTGAAACTTTCGTCAAAACTTCATGTTTTATAGCTGTCGGCCTTCTAAGCTTCATATTTTCAGTCAGATTTCTTCTGAAATTTGCCAAAGTTTGGCACTGATCAACACTGAAATAAAATATTTAATGATTTTACAATTCTATGTTAAAAAAATGTGATGTCAAGATGCTGAAAGGTTAATTTAAAAAAGTGGGATGCTAAATTTCGTTCAATCAGAAAATTTGTTGTAAATTTTACTCATAAATCAATTTATTTATTCAACAATCTATATTTCAGTAAAATAACAATATTTTGTTAAATTTAGCATCCATTTAACTTCTACCGCATTTGCGGTTACCTTTTTTATTCATTACATGTTTTAAATAAACTAATTCTCATAATTTTTTGTTTTTAGTGAATGACACAAGTCGGAAATCACGAATTTTATTTCCTTAAATAGCAGAGTTCTGATCCTTCAGCAGTGGCGAAGCTGCAAATCTAGAAATGTTGTATTTTGCTCATTGATGCGCACACAAAATATCGAACAATCTATAGGGATTGGCGATGACCGTCGAATTCGACCTTTTCTATGGGTTCGAATGGAGAAAATGCCGTGTTGCCAGGTAGCACGTGTTTCGAGGGGTACTCCCCCCCCCCCCATGCGGATCGCCACTGAATGCTAGGAATCAATATTACACTGTTGAAAATCGGCCAACAAATCCGGAGCGTAAATCATAGCAAACATAAAAATGAGGGTAGACTTTACTATCATGCGTAGTAGAAATAGAATGCACCGGGAGTAATGAGCGGAAAATACTATAGAAGCGGGGTGTTAATGCCTCCTCTATGGAGTAAAATCATCTTTCAACTCCGGAGAAGTGCAAATTATTACTATATATCTTTCCTCCTTTTCACACCATTTCCTACTACACAAATATCTTACTCCCAAAACTATATACCGGGAGAAATCATGGCTTTTATGTAACCGGAGTTGGAGTGAACATTACTAACAGTGTACGAACATTACTAACAGTGTACCATACAACTTTTTTTTAGGCTACTGCAGGGGCGAGGCGTCCAATGTGGCAACGTCTCATTTCCCCCCTTTAAACCCATTAGAAAAGTCGAAACGTCAAACGATTTTTCCTGTAAGTTTAAATGGAGGAAATAAGTACAAGCAGAGCCATAAGTCCTACGTCGACGATTCGATGCAACCCGCACTACACGTAAAATAAACGCTCTCTTATCTTTCTTTTCTTTTGTTCTCACAAGACCGATAAAGGTTCAGGTAGAGTCCCTATATATGAAAGTCTCGCCATACGAGGTTCCATCTCTGATTGGCTGCTGAAAAGTGAAGAAGAAGAAGGGGTCTATGAAGCTCGGAGGCGCGCCTCTTGTTTACATCTTCATGGAACCATCTTCACTGCTGCCCAGCTTTGAGGAAACTTTCGGCATTTTTATCTTGTACTGATGAAATTTGAATTAGAAATTGATGAAAATGTGTTCAGAACAGAATAAAATTCACGCATTACTTTTAAAACAGGTAGTGAAGCCAACGGGTATTGGAGGTTAGGTTGACCTAACAAAGATTACTTACACACGAATTCATGTATAAGTAATCTTTGGCGGGAAGATCGTTGGACAAAAATGTAAACAAGAGGCGCGCCTCCGGACTCCTCAGACACCTTCTTCTTCTTCACTTCAGTTCACGTGTCTTGACTCTTTCATATACAGGGACTCTAGGTTCAGGCTACGTGTAGCGCGGGTTGCGTCGAATTGACGACACAGGACTAATGGCTCTGCTTGTTCATCGTTGCCAAATTTCACGCCTCGCTACCTGAGCTACTGCTTTTCGATCATTTCGTTTGAAGAGTATAAACAATAAAACTTGCAAAATCAGTGCAAAAACATAGCATGTTCTTTTCGTTATAGTCTTCAGAAATCAGAAGAGAGGAATAAAAAGCGCAGCGATTAAAAATTCCAGCTTATCCTAAAAACTCCGCGTGCTCATGACCAGACACCAGAGACAGAGACTGGCAGTGTTATTTCGCCTAATTAACTTATCTCCTTCTCTAATCCTACCTCCCCCCTCTCCCCTTCTCGCTCTTTCCACTCCTTCTTCTTCTTTGTTGCGGTATCAAGTGAGCCGCGTTGAGCAACATTGTTGCATTTTACTCGAGCTGCATTTTGACGCATCGTCACCATTTTCGAACAGCTTGTATGGGGCTGTTGCACACTTTTGCTGTAAGCGATTTAATAGTCGATTCTGATGTAAAACCCTTCAAAAATAACGACGGCAGCACTAAAAACTTCCAAAATCCACTCCTAAACTCAATAAACGCTTTTATTTGCGCATGAGTAATGGTGGGATAGGGCAGTAATAATGGGAGATTCCCATCTCCTAACTATAACTCCATCAAGAAGTAACCAATAAGGGACGACTTTCATTTGACACCGGTGCAGTGTTGCCAAGTGGACAGATTCGACCACACGTGGACTATTTTGATGAGAATACAGCCACAACTGTCCACAACTGTCCACACTCCCATGTTCCGATCTACTATCCCTATCCACAGCGTGGACAGTTTTCAACTCGAAAACTGTCCACGCGTGGACTAGTCTATCCTGTCCAAACCTGGCAACACTGCACCGGTGTCACTAGGTGTCACGGTACCATATTCATCAGATCAGGATCACTACTCTGATGCGACTATACAGGGTGTCCGGTAAGTCCCGGAACGGCTGCGCCATTTCTTTATTTATGCAGATAAAAAAACCAAACTTTGGGAATGTTCCTAGATAAATAAAAACTACTTTTTGGGGGGGTCAAAATTTTGGTCGCCCCTCCCGGGGGGGCGGGGGCGCCCTAACTTTTTTTTTCAAATGGCAACCCCTATCTTGTGATACCTCATTCGAAAGAGGTTAAAAAACTGAGCATTTTGGCGCAAACCGCATGTCGATATCTCTTTTGGTATTCGAGATATCGAACTTCAAAATCTATGGAACCTTTTTAAAAAATCATACTCTTATTCAGAAAGTCGCTATTTAAAAAACTAGGGCTAATCTACTCTACTAACAAGCTCTTTCCAGGGAAAAAGACCTCTGCCCAAAAAAATTAACTTACAGTTATGTTTTTTTTCCCCGCCAAATGTTTTAAAAAATTTTGGCGGGGAAAAAAACAATAACTGTAAGTTAATCTTTTTGGGCAGAGTTTTTTTCCCTGGAAAGAGCTGTATGTAGAGTAGTTTAGACCCCTAGTTTTTTAAATAGCGACTTTCTGAATAAGAGTTATGATTTTTTTAAAATGGGTTTCCATAGATTTGAAGTTCAATATCTCGAATACCAAAGAGATATCGACATGCGGTTTGCGCCAAAATGCTCAGTTTTTTACCCTCTTGAATGAGGTATCACAAGATAGGGGTTGCCATTTGAAAAAAAAAAGTTAGGGGCGCCCCCGCCCCCGGGAGGGCGACCAAATTTGACCCCCCCAAAAAAAGTTTTTATTTATCTAGGAACATTCCCAAAGTTTGGTTTTTTTATCTGCATAAATAAAGAAATGGCGCAGCCGTTCCGGGACTTACCGGACACCCGGTATAATTACTCTCTGAATCATCCTTGTCAGCATAGAGATAGTGACGAAATTAAGATAGGAGTATCCCATTATTACTGCCCTATGCCACCATTACGCCCTCGCAAATAAAAGCGTTTGTTGAGCACTTAATGCACAACAATGACTTAACTGATACTTTACTATTTTAATGATTAATGATTCACGTTTAGGGGTTTTGACATGTTTTATTTCTTACCGTAAGAAAAACCGTGCAGAATGTTCCAAACCGGCGAAAGTTTCACCCGTTCCGGGACTTTTTGCTCGCAGGATTTTCGAAAAATTTCCTCACACCACGTGTACGCAAAATGACCGATATTTTCAAAATTTTGAGGCTATTTTCCCGAAAAAATCTTACTGCCAATGGCAATTTGCCATTAAAAAGTTTTTATGGAGAACAAGTTTTTCAAAGTTGCTCTACTTACTAAAAGTCAAAATTACAGCAGGGGTGCAAAATGTTTCCAAACGTCGGATTCACCCGATTCGATACTATTCCCTCGTAGATTGCTCAAAAAATTTACTCGCAAAAATTTGAAAAGTGTTTTTTTGGGGGGGGGGGGGCTTATTTCAACATCTTTACACCGTATGTACGCAAAATGCCCGATACTTTCGAAATTTTCAGGCAATTTCAGGGAAAATATCAATGCCATATACGGCCATTGGAAAAAAAAAAAAAAAAAAAAAAAAAAAAAAAACAAACAACAAACGAATAAAAAAAAAAAAAAAAAGTCGGTAGATTTCCTTGAAGTCCCAAAGATTGCCTCACTTTCACACGATTCACGGATTACTATAGATCGAACACATTTTGCACCCCTGTTGTATTGCTTCAATTGCTTGTAGCCATCATCGAACCATATGAATGGTAAGGGTTCGCTCGAAAATGAACGGGACTTGCGTGAAAACATTGCGTGAAAACATTGCGTGAAAACATAGTCATCGATTAGGTAATGGAGCTGTTGCAAACTTTCGGTACAGGCTTAATAATACCTAATTGATGACGGGGTAAAACCCCATATGAAAATAATGAATAGCACACTAAAAAATCACAAAATCCACTCTCAAACTCATGAAATGCTTTCAAACGCGAGACCGTAATGCGGCAGCCGTTGCTGCCTAAATCCTAGAAACCCAATGTAATCGGCGGCAACGCCCGCCATTCAGTGGCGGCTCGTGCGATTTGGCAACAGTGTTTTTGTCCCATTTAAATACATGGAAAACAATCGAAACTCGAGGAGGCTGCCAGCCTCCGCTTGAATCGATTTTTTACCGAAATTTAAGTGGGGAAAAATGCATGGTTGCCAAATCTCACGGGCCGCTACTGCCGCCATTACGGTCTCGCTTTTTAAAGCATTTTATGTGTTGGGGAGCGGATTTCGTGATTTTTCAGTGCGCTAAATAGTTATTTTTACAGGGTTTTACCCCATAAATCAACTATTAATATGCCTGAAGCAAAAGTTTGCAACAGCTCCATTGACAAATGCCATTGACTATACGCAAAACGGCAGCTCTGTCAGAACGTGTGCAACATTGCCGACTTCGTTTTTTTTAAAGGCTTATTTTTTCAGCTTAAGGAGTAGATTTTGGAAATTTGTCAAAGCTCGACGTTTTTTCAAGCACAATTTCACAAAAGAATTACTTCTGCGTGGTACTTACGTACAAAACAAAAGTTTGCAAAACAAATTCCTACGTTTCGATCCACTGTCACTGTGTTATTATAAGGTTGCAAGGATAATTGCACGCTAGCAATTACCGACCTATGAAGTATGAAGTGCTGTTGAAAAAAAAATCCATTCGTATGCGCTGACGCGCGAATCATAAAGATACTTTTAATGCACGACTTATTCACTCATTGACGTGGTACGTATAAAGAAATAAATTGAATTTAAGGTGAGAAGAGGAAATCAGGATTTCCCATCTAATTATGCTTGACTCATCATGGTCGAGGATAATGGCTCTAAAAATGAGATGGTCGTCGCTTCAAAAAATAACCAAAAGAGTGAATAAGTTGATAATCGATAGGTCGTATACAGTTGCGGTGGTTGTTGAGCTTGTAAATAGACGTTTGTAGTGGCGTTACGCCTCCAAACGTTTCGTCAAAATTCAACAATCCAACTCTATCTGAGTCTGCGTATCTATGCTTCTCCTATGCAGTGGCAGCTCATGAAATGCGATATATCGATGTCCACTCCATTTGAAACTATAGAAAAGTATCGATTGCTCGGAGGTTCAATGGCACCCCCTGACGATCGATACTTTTCTATGGTTTTAAATGAAGCGGACATCGATATATCGCACTGCACGAGCCGCCACTGCTCCTTTGTGTAATGTATTTCCTGTAAATGACAACCTTGCATAGTCAATGTAAATTCTACTCTTGGCAACTTTGCTCTCTGTTCATGACTGTCGTCCCTTGTGTCTCGTTTTAAGTTGTGCGCCGTTGTTGTCTCAGGAAAAGTTAATAAAAGTCTATTAGTCCAAGTCAGTCAATTTTTTTCTTTTTGTTTGTCGTCCAACCTAACGTTGTCGTTAGTCCACCAAACATAAGTGAGCCGTAAAAATTTCACTATGTTCGCTAATTCATGTTAGGTTAGGTTCCCCCCCCCCTCAAAAAAAAGGAAAAGGGGGAAGGAAAGGCCCTCTAAATTCAAATGCAATTTAATGCAATTGCAATCATTAAATCAACTCTATCTTGCAATTTAATGGAATTACAATTAATCAAATCAAATGCATAATAAGTGCAATTTGAGTGCATCGAGCACAACAAACAAAACTGCAGTGGCGCAACCGCCTCCATTGCACTAAAAATGATCCTGCGTTGAGGTAACCGAATTCAGGGTTATAAACACGCGTGCAAATGTGTTACGCCTCCACACATTCATTGCTAGAGGACGCTGTGCAAGCAGTGTTGCCAGATTGGGGTGAAAAAGCCGTACGCTTTACATTAATTTAAATGGGAGCCGATACGGCTTTTTACCCTCGATCTGGCAACACTGTGTGTAAGACAGTGAGATAAACAACCAATAACAACTGATAATTCAACTTGCCAAAAAAAAAAAAAAAAAAAAACATGTAGTAATATTGTTACGATTGCATATCGATATCTTCTCCGTTTAAGATGGACAAAAAGGTGACGTCTCCAAAACCCCGCTTGTGACCCCTCTATCGATTCAGCTTGGCAAATGGAGTCGATCGCTCTCAAGGGTTTTCATATCTTTTGAAACTGGGCCCGCTTCACTGGCAAATCATGCCTATGTAACATGGGCAAAAATGTGATGTCACCAAAATCCTGCTTGTGACCCCTCTATCGATTCAGCTTGGCAAATGGAGTCGATCGCCCTCAAGGGTCTTCATATCTTTTGAAACTGGGCCCGCTTCACTGGCAAATCATGCCTATGTAACATGGGCAAAAATGTGATGTCACCAAAATCCTGCTTGTAACCCCTCTATCGATTCAGCTTGGCAAATGGAGTCGATCGCTCTCAAGGGTTTTTATATCTTTTGAAACTGGGCCCGCTTCACTGGCAAATCATGCCTATGTTTTATGTAACATGGGCAAAAATGTGATATCACCAAAATCCTGCTTGTGACCCCTCTATCGATTCAGCTTGGCAAATGGAGTCGATCGCTCTCAAGGGTTTTCATATCTTTTGAAACTGGGCCCGCTTCACTGGCAAATCATGCCTATGTTTTATGTAACATGGGCAAAAATGTGATATCACCAAAATCCTGCTTGTGACCCCTCTATCGATTCAGCTTGGCAAATGGAGTCGATCGCTCTCAAGGGTTTTCATATCTTTTGAAACTGGGCCCGCTTCACTGGCAAATTATGCCTATGTATTATGTAACATGGGCAAATATGTGATGTCACCAAAATCCTGCTTGTGACTCCTCTATCGATTCAGCTTGGCAAATGGAGTCGATCGCTCTCAAGGGTTTTCATATAAGAGAGGTTATTTTAAAACCATATGATCAAATAAGCTGGAAAAGTGCTTGACAGAGTTCTTGCAAGATCTTTCAATTTGAACATGAATTTATTGATAGATATTAAGTGAAATTGAGGAGTTCTTTGGAAAAACCACATGTATTAAAACTGAGAGTATCCCTTGGAAAAAATTATTGGTGGCTAATAAAAGCACGGAAAATTGGAACACCGCCCGCCAATGAAAAAGTATTGGCCAATAATAGTTTTCAAGGCTACAGCATTGCGGTGGCCATTCATCATTGGTAGCCAGTGTTCCAATTTTCCGTGCTTTCATTGGCCACCAATGAAAATTTTTATTGATGATTGTTCTCAAAAATTTATTCTTCAAAGTATTATTGTGTGTGTTTTTGATGAGGTTATTCTTTTTAGTCGACGAATAATGGTCTAAGCTCCGCAATTGTCAGAAAAATGTCTACGCGGAAAAATCGCATAAAGTAAAATGAGAATCCCTGATGGTACAAAGGCGGATCCAGCAATCTGGCAATTGCGTATTATTCCCATTTGAATGCATGAGAAACAATCGATGAGTAAAGGGGCCATGGCCCCCTCAAGAATCGATTGTTTCTCACACGATCAAATGGGATAAATTCACGGTTGACAAATTGCTGGATCCGCCCATGCCCTGGTAAAAATCCTCATCAAAAATCCTCAAAAAAATGTCAGCATGAGAGTTGGTATCGAATTGCATGCTGACCTCATGATGAGTAGAAATCATATTGAGCTCAGCAAAGGCCGATACAATTGACCGTGGCTCAGCATGAGATCAACAAGAAATCGGGTGCTAAATATCATGCTGAGATTTTTGTGAGGATTTTTGATGGGATTTTTACCAGGGATTGCATGCATCTAGACAAAACTTGGTGCTGAAAGGGTTACCAAATTTGTGTCTACTTTCTGCCTGTGGGATTATATGAATAATAAACCAATGTTGCCAGATTTTCATTTTCCTATAGATTACCAAATTTTACAATAAGTCGCAAAAGGGAAAAAATCGAATAATTAATTACCCGAAAAATGGCAACACTGATAATACCACGCAACGTTGTCTGATTGCTCGGAACGCATGACTCCGGTGCAAAGCTGCCGTTTAGCGTATAATTCGTCGCATCTTTCAATTCACCGATGGTTCCACCGGTTGAGAAAATATTACACAGTTCACTTCAGAGTATGACAGAAATGCACGAAAATACTCTGATCAGTACTCTTGTTTCTATTGGTGGAAAACTCCGTTAATTAATTAAAATATCCGCTAGTTTTGTAAGTAATCGACAACTCCGCCGGCTGAGAAAAGATTACAGATGAGAGCATTTCCATGCATTTCAGCCATACACTAAACTGATCTGTGTAATCTTTTTTCAACCGGTGGAATCATCGGTGAATTGAAAAATGCGATTAATGGGTCTGTTGCAAACTTTTGCTACATCTATAAAGAAAGTTTCATCGTATGTAAAATCGTCCGAAAAGTCCATTGGTGTCATCAGAAAGTCATGAAATTCGATAATAAACTCACAAGAGACATTAAATGAAATCCAAGATGGCGGTAAAATATTGAGCAATCTGTATGCATGCACCTTTAATATCCTAAGATTGCCAACGTTGACAACCTCACAGCTTCAGAGGTTGTGTTTATTTACGTTGTGATTGGGTTGTGATCGATATTGTGAGGTTGGCTATCCTTGGATGTTCGTGGTGCGTGCATACAGGTTGCTCGATATTTTACCGCCATCTTGGATTTCATTAAACGTCTCTTGTGAGTTTATTATCGCATTTCATGACTTTCTGATGCCACAAATAGACTTTTCTCGCGATTTTACATGAGATTTGGCACTCTAAAGCGCTGTAGCAAAAGTTTGCAACAGACCCATTATACGCAAAACGGAAGCTCTGGAATAAACTCTATATATATGTTCCGATTTCGATCTGCTGTGCGACTATGCGTGTGGTAGCATCTATAGCGGATCCAAGAAATTGTCCTTCTCTCTCTTTTCGAATAAGAACGCATGTGTTAGAAAAGGATAGAAGAGAGGGCGAAAATCACTTCATCTGTCTCTGATCCATCCTTTTCTAACACACGCATTCTAATGGGAGGAAAGAGAGAGAGATGTGTTCCTGTAGATCCGCCAGTGCGTGGTGGATGATGAGCGGAGTAAAGGAACTCGGTGGTTCTTTAGAGCTCTGTTTATCTCCTCGAGGCGACCGCGACGCAAGACCACAACAAAACAGACACTCGAAATAACGTAACGCGTTCGATCGAATCCATTATCCAATTAGACCATTAGACCGAGGCCTCTCAAACTGCTAGCGCGAGAGCCTCAAGGACCCTATCTTTTGCAAAGTTCGCGGGGGAAAGAATTGCGAACCCCTCGTTTTATAAGCCACGCCTTCAACGAAGGCCCTCTTCAGAATTCCTACGAGAACTTTTCAGTCCATTATGTTACTAAATAAGGTAAGTGACCCAAAGGTGGCCATACCTATGCTTGGGGCCAGTATGCACATATGAGGCATGAGAGATAAAAAAAAACTAAATATGTCAATTTACTATTTAGACAGTTGGTCATCATGTGTTAATTTCATTTTTTTAAAATTTGCTTGTTTTTGAGGTTTTTTTTGCAATTGAAAAAAAGTAGAGTTTTGACACCGCGCAAAACATGCACCTAAGGTGGCCCCCCTCATATTTTTGATGCACTTAAAGGTGTACATCCCGTTTTAAATTTCATCAATAAGTATTCAAATGCTATTTTATCGTTCAAAAACGGAATCAAGACTCTAGTTACACCAAAAATTATAACGATTTATGATGAATTGAAAGTCAAAGGTGGACTCGATTTAAGGACTTAGCTTTTACGATTGTTCACTACCGTGAAAATTAGCTGAAGACCTACAAAAATGGACATTGAACAGTTTCGCGCCGACTGAATCGCCCGATGCTCTTGATTTTTGGAGTGGGGGAAGCTATAGCATCCTGCTACTCAGCACTAACGCCATCTATCGTCAATTCATGTAATTAATTGAAATAAGCAAGGGTGGGCCACCTTAATAGCCGGGCCACCCAGAGACAAATAGAGACCTTGCACTATTCTTGCGCGCGGTGTCCACTTTTCGTGGTTCAATTTTGGTCGGAACTCATCGAAACAACAATCAACCTTCGCATAATGTTGACTGTTGAGCACGTATTTTGCATTCGCCGAGCAAAACCTGTTTCCGTTTCCGGGACCGCGGACCAATCACAGCCTTTTGTTGAGCTTCACCATCCAACATTATGCGAAGGTTGATTGTTGAGGCCGATGAGTCCCGACAAAAGTTGTTCACGAAAAGTGGACACCGCACGCAACCACGGGAAGAATAGGGAGTTCACGGTCTCTATTTGTCTCTGGGGCCACCTTTGGGTCACCTACCTTATTGTGTCCGCAAATGCGGATCCAGCAAACTGGCAACTGCGTATAATTCCCATTTGAATGCATGAGAAACAATCGATAAGTAAAAGAGCCATGGCCGCCTCAAGAATCGATTGTTTCTCATATGCTCAAATGGGATGAATCCATGGTTGCCAAATTGCTGGAGCCACCGGCCCATGTATTGTGTATTCGTCAGGGGTGCAAAATGCTCCAAAACGTCGGAAGTTTCGCGCAAACCGGGACTTTTTCCTCAAAGAATTCTCGAAAAATTTCCTCACAAAAATATTAAAAGTGCTGGTGTCCTTTTTTTTTTTTTTTTGTCTTATTTCAACATTTTAACACCGTCTGGACGCAAAATGACCACTCGGAAAAAAAACTACGGTGAAAATAACCATACGGATGCCTGATTTTGGCACCTGCTAGATGTTATGGTAATGTTAACCAGAATCATACTATGTTTTGACTAGGTACTAGGTAATGTTACCTGATTGCATGTCGAATTTACTCAAAGTATCGGTAAATGTACCATACTTGTGGGCAAGTTTACCATAACATCTAGCAGGTGCCAAAATCAGGTATCCGTATGGTTATTTTCACTAATCTTTTTTTTCCGTGCATTATTTTTGAAAGTTTGAGTCCATTTTTTTCAGGAAAATCTCATAGCCATCATAAAAAAAAAAAAAAAAAAAAAAAAAAAAAAAAAAAAATATCCTCAAAGTCCCAAAAATTTCCTCACTTTCATGCAATCAGCGAATCGATAGATGGGGCACATTTTGCGTCCCTACAGGACTGTCCATTACACTAATTTTTTAGACTTTTAATTTTGTACTATACCTATATCTTTCACGTTCCTTGAAAATCTGAAGAACCATAAATTGTTAACTATGGAAGGTATTCAGAAACATTCCACAGGAAAAGCCTCGGAAAATATTCAGAGAATATCAGCTTTTTTGCTGAAAAACAGGCTGTTAGTTTTAGAGATTCCACGCAGGGAGTCCGGTTGAACCTAGTCCAAATTATTGCCACTTTTTCAGTGGTCTCCCTAATAAAAATAGTCCTTGAAAATCCTTGCCCAAATCTCCATGCAATAAGGACTTCCATGAAATCATAAGAGTTTCCGTGAAAGTGTACGGAAATCCATAAAAATTCTTGAGGATTTCCGTACGTTTTCATGGAAATCCTTATTATTTCATGGAAATCCTTATTATTTCATGGAAATCCTTATTGCATGGAGATTTGGGCAAGGATTTTCAAGGACCATTTTTACCCGGGCCGGCCAAAAGGGAGAAAAACGAAACAGCTCTATACTTGTATATATTCTCAAGAGTTTGCTACAATGCGTTTCAGTTACACGCTCGGGGGCGCTATATGATTTACCAACTGTCAACACAACTAATTAATTTCGTTGCCAAAGTACAATGATACGTTTGACTAGGTATTTATGCGGACCCGCGAATACATCCGTCCATTTAGCACGGCAAACTAATGGTAGTAGATAAATAAATAATCTCACGCGGCCGTCGCACAGAGAAACGAATCAATGGGGAGAGGCCGGACCAAACTCGGCAATTTTAAATGCGTATAAGTACACAGAAAAAAATGGTCGTGCTCCAGACACGAACTTTCCGTGTTCTAGACACGAACGTACTCACCAGTGCGGGAACGAGTTCTGAGCGCAATCTATTTAGGTTGAGTTTGTGTCTGAAACGCATCCCGTCGTGTCCAGAACCTGAAAATTTTGTGCTCTGAGCACGTTCCGAACTGGTGTGTATATAGATCGTGTCTGGGGCACGTGCTTTTTTTTCTGTGTATATTTACTTTCTCACTCTAACTACATATATAACAATAAGTTAGAAAAATTGAAAAAGTATTTATTTTTTGATTCTTCGAGACGTTTTTTCGGAAGGTGGTTTCATTGTAATCAGCGCTGATTTTTTACCAGTCAACAATCTTATATTAGTTGCATTTACTTACTTAGTTGCATTTTACACTGAAAAAAAAATAAGCTAAATTTAACTAATTTCTACTTAAAAGTATGGACACCACTTAAAACTGTTAGTTTGACTATTTCAATTAGTAATTTCAACTCCGTGCCGTGTCAATTAACACGGCACGGAGTTAATTTTACTAATTGAAATAGTCAAGCTAACAGTTTTAAGTGGTGTCCATACTTTTAAGTAGAAATTAGTTAAATTTAGCTTATTATTTTTTCAGTGTACTTTATGAATCTGTGACGTCTACATTTAATTAAACCATCCAAAAGATTGACGAAAACCGACTAACCGGCGATATCATGCAGTGGCGGCTCGTGCAATGTGACAACAATGTATTTTCTCCATTTAAACCTATATAAAACAATCGATCTTCAGGAGGTGCAATTGCACCCCCAAGACATCGATACTTTTGCACAGGTTTAAATGGAAAATTAGCATGGTTGCCAAATTGCAGGAACCGCTACTGATATCATGTGATCAATTACTTTCCTATTTGCCCAACTCTGCTGTGCACGAAAAAGTACTTTAAATCGGTTAACGCAGTAAGGACAAAAGAAGTGCATTCATGTAAAAATATGTCTAGTTATGATTTTGATTACCATGTTATGGATATTACCGATTTAATTAATTCTACTTCTGTGTAAAATGAGATTTTTTCGTGCATTTTCTCGTCAAACTCCTTCATTCCGCGGATCGAGTAAGTGAGTTTGCGAAATTCCGCAAAACGGCAACTATATATATGAATGCAAAAATCATAATCGGGGACCGACATACACACGATAACAGTAAACAGACCGATATGCTTCTGAAATATTTTTTTACGTTTTAACTAAAAAATTTATCATACATTTTGGCCGAACTAAGATATTTAAGTATACGCAATTTGCGTTTTCCCAAATACCGAGACTCGATGAACTCGCATACTGCCCCCATAGAGGGTTTTAGTGATGGCGCACCGAGAGTTTCTTCATCTCTCTCTTTTCTCCATTAAGAAACGTATGTTAGACAAGGATGGACAAGGGGATAAAACCCCCTCCTTCTGTCCTTTTCCTACTCATACATTCAAATGGGAAATGAGAGAGATGGAAGATATCCTGGTTGCGCCAGTGGGTTTTAGTAATGGCGGCAGCCGGTGATGAGCGTTCCAAACAAAGATATTTTGTGTCTCTCTCGCTCTCATGTAACCTTCATGTACCTACTGCCATCTCACTCTATTTTCAAACAAAAATTGTATATACCTATAAAGACATCTTTCGTGAAATTTTTTGGCCGAAATGAATTCTTCGCGATTTTGAGTATTATATCGTAAAACAATAGAGGGTTTTAGTAATGGCGACTGCCGGTGATGAGCGTTCCAAACAAAGCCAGTTTGTCTCGCTCTCACGTGACCCCCATGTACTGTCATCTCACTCTAGGTACTTTCAAAAATCGTATATATAGGTAGAGACTTATTTTGTGAAATTTTATGGCAGTGAATTCCTCGAGGCATTTTAATGCGATTTTGATAATAATATGTCGTAAAACAAGGCCCTGTATACGAATTTCGGAACTAGAAAGAGATGGATATACATGGGGGTTATGGGGGTCATGGGAGAGTGAGATAGTTTGTAACGCTACGCGGGTTTTATCCCAACCGATTGCAACCGATGAGTGCATTGTTGTGGTTGTTGGCTAACCGTTGTCTTTGCACTAAAACCGTCTATTACGGCCCTGTATACGAATTTCGAAACTAGAAAGAGATGGATATACATACATGGGGGTCACGGGAGAGTGAGATAGTTTGGAACGCTACGCGGGTTTTATCCCAACCGATTGCAACCGATGAGCGCATTGTTGTGGTTGTTGGCTAACCGTTGTCTTTGCACTAAAACCGTCTATTACGGCCCTGTATACGAATTTCGAAACTAGAAAGAGATGGGTATACATAGGGGTCAAGGGAGAGTGAGTGAGATAGTTTGGAACGCTACGCGGGTTTTATCACAACCGATTGCAACCGATGAGCGCATTGTTGTGGTTGTTGGCTAACCGTTGACTTTGCACTAAAACCGTCTATTACGGCCCTGTATATACGAATTTTGAAACTAGAAAGAGATGGGTATACATAGGGGTCAAGGGAGAGTGAGTGAGATAGTTTGGAACGCTACGCGAGTTTTATCACAACCGATTGCGACCGATAAGTGCATTAATGTGGTTGTTGGCTAACCGTTGACTTCGCACGAAAACCATCTATTGATTGACGACAGTTACAATTAAACGGTGTGGTGTAGACCTGGAGCCTGAGTGCTTGAGTCGTGTCCCCAGCAGCGGGTACTGATTGTGAGTCCATCCTCTTTGGCGGCCTAAACCTCCGACCAGAGGCGGCTCGTGAAATTTGGCAACAATGTCATCCCTCCATTTGATTGTATGTAAAACAATCGATTCGAAAGTGAAGCAGCGCTTCACCAGCAATCGATTGTTAAACATAGATTCAAATGGAGCAAAGACAGTGTTGCCAAATAGCACGAGCCTTATCCCGCAAATGCAAATCCAAAGAAGTTATTCGAACAATACCTGGTCCATCTAGAGTCCCTATATATGAAAGAGTCAAGACACGTGAACAGAAGTGAAGAAGAAGAAAGTGTCTGAGGAGGAGCCTGGGGGCGCGCCTCTTGTTTACATTTTTATCCAACAATCTTCCCGCCAAAGATTACTCATACATGTATTCGTGTGTAAGTAATCTTTGTTAGGTCAACCTAACCTCCAATACCCGTTGGCTTCAGTACAAAGAGTAAACAAGAGTCGCAATTGAATGGAAGGCCTGCGTGGTCAACGTAGATAAGGGATCCGAACGCGGGCTGGCCTCTGATTGGCTGCAACGGGTGGAGCAAAAATGACTCGGGGTATAGGGAAAATAACACGGGATTTTCGTTCCGGGGCGTTTATCTCGAAACCTAAGCAAAATCGTACCTAAACAATTTATACTAGTCGATTCAGCAGATTTTTCCGAACAATTTGATAGGTCATAAGTGCCACTTTATAGCAAATTCGAAAAGACTGTTTCAGTTTAAAAGTACGCACAATAGTGTGATTACATGCTTGGCGTGTATTCGAGCAGTGTTTGAGTAACTCACTATTGCGCGTACTTTTAAACTGAAACAGTCTTTTCGAATTTGCTATAAAGTGGCACTTATGACCTATCAAATTGTTCGGAAAAATCTGCTAAATCGACTCGCATAAATTGTTTAGATATGATTTTGCTTAGGTTTCGAGATAAACGCCCCGGAACGAAAATCCCGTGTTATTTTCCCTATACCCCGAGTCATTTTTGCTCCACCCGTTGCAGCCAATCAGAGGCCAGCCCAGGCCAGCCCGCGTTCGGATCCCTTATCTACGTTGACCACGCAGGCCTTCCATTCAATTGCGACTCTTGTTTACTCTTTGCTTCAGTACCTGTTTTAAAAATATTGCGTGAATATTATTCTGTTCTGAACACATTTTCATCAATTTCTAATTCAAATTTCATCAGCACAAGCAAAAAATGCCGAAAGTTTCCTCAAAGCTGGGCAGCAGTGAATATGGTTCCATGAAGATGTAAACAAGAGGCGCGCCTCCAGGCTTCATAGACCCCTTCTTCTCCTTCACTTTTCAGCAGCCAATCAGAGATGGAGCCTCGTATGGCGAGACTCTTTCATATATAGGGACTCTAGGTCCATTTGGTAAGAGGTCACCAGTCATCAGCGACGAGATTTGATCGCTCATCGTTAGCTTTCTTGTCGAGTAATATACAGAGGTCTCTCTCTCTCTCCACCTGCGAATTTAAAAGCGCGAATAAACTGATTAAGCCAATGAGCTGCCTTAATTGCATGAAGTCGATAGTTCGAGCCCTGTATCGACAACAATAAAGAAGCCCATTGGATCAAGCAGTCAATTCGCGCTTTTAAATTCGCGGGTGGAGAGACCCCTTACCACTGCACCGTGGTCCCGTGGTATCAGTTATCGGGAATGCAGGAATAGACCTTACTCACAATAGACCTGTTTAGTGTGACGCCACGGGAAAAAAATGGACCCAAACAAATACTCCATCTCACTCGCTCTCGTGGGGTTTCCCATAAGAAACAGGTTCTACATTTTCAAATGCAAATTCGTGGCAGTAAACAACAAGTTCTATCAGATTTTATGACACCGTCGAATTCCACGTACCTACTTTAAAATTTAATCACGCTTTACGGCAAACATTTTTTAAACATCACGCATTAATTTACAATCACAGTTATTTCGAAGGAAGTCCGCTATTTTGTCCTTGTCCCACTCACAGTTTCTTATGGGCACAGAATTCTAGGAGATAGGCTCATCGGCACCATCACACCACGTGTTATACATTATACCTCGATACGAAGAGAGGTTAGGATGATTGAGTGTCATGGCGGTGATACTCCCATGAGAGACCGTGAGTACAAGACAAGGAAAAAGCATAGAACACCTTTCGGTATAACTGTGATTGAAAATTTACTTGTGATCTTTTAGGACTCAAGTCAGAGTGAAAAGAAACTCTAAGGTACGTGGAATCTAATGGTGCAATACAATTTGAGAAAACTGTTGTTAACTAGCACGAATTTTCATTCAAAACTTTGGATCTGATTTCTTACGGCCAAAGAGACAGACAGAATGACAAATTCTTGGGGATCCTGAACTTATCGATTGCAATTTTGATCGGACGCCACGAATTGCGAGTTCATATCATGCTTCTAGCTAGTGAATTATTTCGGTTCTTCCTGACGCCATAAACTAATTGTTGTGGACAGCTTAAGTATTTGATTGATAATGCTTATACTTATAGTGACATTGAAATCAATAAAGCCAATCTACATTGAAATCAAGAAAGCCAATCTCCACGAGAGTGAGCGAGATGTATAGAGCATTAGTTTGGATCCAATTTTGATCGTGACGTCATCACTAGACAGGTCTATAATGTGCGCTGGGTTGGGGCGCCTTCAATTGGAATAGACGCAATTCGATATCGGGAATGTAGGAATAGTTATCTCACAGTGTTCGTGCGCTGTGTTAATGCGCCTTCGAATTGGATAGATACAATTTGATATCGGGAATGTAGGAATCCTCACTGTGTTATGCGCTGTGTTGGGGCGCCTTCAATTTGAATAGACGCAATTCGATAACGGGAATGTAGGAATAGTTATTGCACAAAAATGCGTCTGATTAACTGATATTCCCCGAAATTTTTCAATTTCTTTTTAGGAAAACTCAAGTTGCTTCAGCGATTACTTAGTGCATCCTCCGAAAAAATCGCCAAGCTATTCCTGCGGTCACCTATGGGACCATTGGGACCGGCCCAGCAGCGTCGCGTGCAATTTGGCAACAATGTATTATATCCATTTAAACTCATGGAAAATATCGAATTCAGGGGGTGCACAGTGCACGAGGAAAATTCGATATATTTAAGGAGTTTAAATGGAGTAGTCGCATTGTTGCCAGATGGCACGCGACGCCACTGGACCGGCCGCGGCGCAGCACGACGCACATTGGAGCGAGTCTACATGAGGGGTCGGACATGACTAAAAATTGGAAATTTAAATAGTTTAACTGTCAAAAAACAAACTTTAACCGGTGCTCCTGGAAGATAATTTTACGATAAAACCGATGAAATCACTTTCAAATTTCTACGTTGCGTATTTACATTGATATGCGCATTTAAAGTTTCCGTACGCAGTGTCCGGCTTCAGCCATTGACTCGCTCCACTGTGCGACGTTTGCTGGAAGAGTCAGAGGGTAGACGGAAGAAGAAATGACTAACGCAATTCTTGATTACAGTTTGAAAAGCGAGTTTTCCAATTAATGGGTAATAATTATAAACGCGTTAGAAGAGCAGATATTAGAAAAATACTTTTCAGCGATGTGAATCTTTCCTTGCTGCCTGTCAACTTAGTATTTATTATTTTTATAATTAAACTATTATTATTATATTCGATTCAAACACCCCCCTCAGCTTATAAAGACAGCTCTATCGAAGTAAATGAGTTGTTACAGATGCAACAGTTTTTTGGTCTGATAAAGTTTCGGAAAGGGAGCGACAACCAGAGTTATGTGCAGTGGCGGCTATCGATATATACTCCATTTAAAACTATAGAAAAGTATCGATCGTCAGGGGGTGCGAGTGAACCCCCGAAGAAATCGATACTATTCTACAATTTTAAATGAATAGGGCATCGATGTATTGCATTTCACGAACCGCCACTGGCTATGTGCAAAGCATTGATGTGTTTAATTCAGTTGAACGTTTGTTTTTGTTGAGACGAGGAAGGAGAAAAAGACAAATGCCTGTATCCGGCCGCCCATGTTTCTCTCTCTTTGATGCATATTGGAACACACGCACAAGAAAAGGATAGAAGAATTAGCGGAAGTCGGAAGTCACGTGACAGTCCCTAATGTATCCTTTTCTAACATATACGCTTTTCATATCATGCTTCTAGCTAGTGAATTATTTCGGCTCTTCCTGACGCCATAAACTAATTGTTGTGGGCAGCTTAAGTAATAAGTATTTGATTGATAATGTTTATAGTTATGGTGACATTGAAATCAAGAGCCTGTTGCCCCGAAACGGTAACGGACGATTCGAAAGAACTCTTGAAATCGCAGTCTTGAAACGATAAATAACTGCTGTCTCGATATATATTGTCTATGATTTTTTACCGCAAGAGCCGAAAAATTTAATTCAAACAGACTAACAGTGGCTCCAGCTCTGAGTCGCATGGTCTCAACGTATCCATTCAGGGCACATAAATATTGCAATAAATAATGAAATGACTTACGGTGCACTGAACAATTGATAATTTCAGACGCGTTTCGGGAGACGCTTTGCCGCATCTTCAGTGATTTGCGATTTGAAACTTTTTTGAGTCGCGAATCACTGAAGATGGGAGAAAAGCGTCTGAAATTATCAATTGTTCAGTGCACCGTGAGACATTTCAATAAATATCCAATAAAATTGTGTGCTATACCTACTGCTATATTGTTTTTAAACATTGTTGCTATCAGTGATGGGCAAAAATCATTTTTTGAGAACCAGGAATAATTAACTGAAATTATTCGTATTTTGTATCATGTTATTCCTAATAATTCGGTAAGTAGAGAGTCATAATAGAACAAAACGGTCCAAACTAAATGATTCTTGTAATTATAGTGTATAGTGTGTTAGTGTTCTTCGTTCTGTTGGGACTCTCCGTTTTGCGTTTGACCAAACGCTACAATAGTAAATCGAAGTTTTGACGCTACCAGCATATTCATATGTCATAAGATGAATGACTGGTAGTGTCAAAACTTTGATTTACTATCAGGAATAACACGAGACAAAATACGAATAATTTCAGTTAATTAATCATGGTTTTTCAAAAAATGATTTTTGCCCATCACTGATTGCAATCATCAGCTTATCAATGAAAAACCGACAGAAAAACGAGCCCGCAATAAGCACTAAGCAGGCCGGCAGGCGTCATCGAACGGTGAATCATAAAAACCGGGAAGTCTCGAGGACGGAGGGGAAAAGAAAAAGAAATGAGAAAAAAAGAAACTAACCTGACATGACAACATCGTCGTTATTAAATACTATCCACAGCGAGAAGAATTTATCCACGCCTAAATTTTCGGTTAGCTGACCATCGATCCCGGTCGTATTCGGTAACTGTGTAACGGATCGCACGGCCGAATGAAGAGACGACAACGTCACTATCGCGGCACAGAGCCACACAGCTCCCCCATACATGGCTCGTGGAAGGAACCCGACTGACCGCTCGCGAGTCAAAACACAAACTGCCGGTTTGGATAGGATCGGATCTCCTCGCCTGCTTCTCTCTCGTTTCTTCAACAACGCTCACTTGACTTGACGCCGCGCCGCGCCGGCCGCACTCGCGCTCGAGCGAGGAAACTGCTCGCGCGCCGCGCCGCGCGTCTCCTCGGCGTTGATATCGTGATAAAGAAGAAAAAGAAGAAGAAGATGAGAATAAAAAAGAAATGTCCCGGCTTTTACCCATGCTTGCAGCTCCAGAGACGATTCCTCTCCCCCCCCTCCTCACCCCGCGACGTTCCAGCCATCGTCAACCCGGTTCTCCCCCCCTCCCCACGCACGCCTTTACCTCACCTTCGCCCGCCCCCGCCGAGCGGCGCTGAGTCTTCCCGGGGTACCCAGGCCGGCGCACGAGTTTCGATTTGATTAAATTAGCTGGACAAACGTGTATTTTTGATGGTTCATTGGGGAATCCAGCCCTAGAGAACGAATGGAAGGGGGACAACTTCGGATATCCACCCCCCCCCCCCCGCCTCACCACCGGTGAGGCTCCTTTCTGTTTCCTCGTTATCTTTCCCCTTTTTTTTCGTTCCTTTCCCCGCACGGAGAAAAAAACTTCGGTTCATATAGAACACTGAGGGTGTTTGATTCCAGTAACCGAAGTTTTCAGTTGTGAGTACCGAACTTCAGTTAGGAATACGGAAGTGGTTCAGTAGGAACAAAATGTGAGTCATTGTATTTGTCACACCTACCGAAACCTTCGGTGCTCCTAACTGAAGTTCGGTACTCACAACCGAAAAGTTCAGTTGCTGTAACCGAACACCTCGGTGTTCCATTATGAGCCGAAGTTCAGTTTTCATAACCGATTTTTTTTTCTCCGTGCGGCTTTTTCAAATTATTTAAAGAATGGGGGGGGGGAGGGAGATTGCCCCTCTTCGCCCCCCCCCTGAATCCGCCAATGTGAAGGTTTTGAACAAAGGAAAGGCCCAGAGACAATATATAATAGAGACCACGCACTAGCCGTGCGCGCGGTGGCTGACTTTTTTTTCGGGGCTCAACAGGAATTAACACAGGGAGCCTGCAGGTGCACCATCCAACACGGTCCATACGTTGACTGATGCAATTTCGGGGCTTCTGTTCCACCAGGCAAAAATCTCAACGACGTTTCTCATCAGTCAATGTATGGACCATGTTTGCGGTGTTCTGTTGAGACCCCGAAAAAAAAAGTTGCCACCGCGCGCAAACATGGGCAAGATAGATAGTGCGTGGTCTCTATTATATATTGTCTCTGGAAAGGCCAAGTCGAAACGACGAAGGACATGAAGCGTAGGTTCAGGACCTTCCGATCCTCCGATTCTCCTGACCGTTGCCGATCTTCCCAAACAATAATCAGTGGCGAGGCGTGCGATTTGGCAACGTTTCTCTTCTTCCCTTTGAATACATTAGAACGGTCGAAACATCTAGTCATCACCGATGACCGAACGAAGCATTCGATTCTTTCGGTAAGTTCAAGCGGAGAAAGTACCATCGACGAATTAAATATTTTCGCGAGATTTTTATGAGCTAAGATTCGCCTTCAAGGTTCTTACTCTGCCACTTTTCATACTCCTCACACCTTCCTCGGGGGGGGGGGGGGGGGCAGTGCGGGTGGGGTGGAAGAGCCGTTGCAGATCTGTCCCACGTTCCACACTCACACGCATATGACTGCGGCAGTGGTCGCTTATTAGAGTCCCTTGATGGAAATATTTTACAGAGTGTATCGGTCTCCCGGATAGGGCATTATTCTCGAAAACTACTGTACCAAATGATTCGAAACAAAAGAGTCAGATAATCTCCGACGGTCCCTTAGGCGATATTTAGGGGTGGGGGTTACAAACAAATTTTTCAAGTTTCAAGGCGAAACATAGCTACCAAGTTCGAATTTGGCCTTAGTTTTGATCGAAATATCCATATGTCCCCAGAGACAAATAGAGACGGAGCACTAACTGGCTGCAGCAGAGGCACTCTGAATTTTCGCGGATTCAACAAAACAGCAGTCATCGTCGCATGGTGATGAATGGTGAGCACCAATGAGCTATAACTTTAGAGTGGCACATCAAGGAACGTTCCGCTGGTTCATTGTTGTCACCTAGGACGCCGCCATCTTGCCGTAAAAATCGATTTTGAGGTTAAGTTTTGTAGGTTGTTTCCGGTCGTTTCGTAAACAAACTCGGGCATCGCCGGAAACGGCCTTCAAAATTTAACCTCAAACCTTGGAATCTGCCGTCCAAATTCCTGCCGTCCAAATTCCGCTTTTTCCCGGGATTCCTTCTATCCTGTGTGGCACAAGGTGGACCAGTCCGCTGCCACTCTAAAGTTATAGCTCATTGGTGAGCACCCTCCTCTTTACTTCCCGCCCATCCCCCCATGTTTTCCGAATGTCACCATTCAACACCATGCGACATCTCAAGGTGTTGACTGTTGTTTTACATGTTATTCTGTTGAATCCCCGAAAATTCAGTGTGCCTCAAATCTTCCCTATGTATTTTAACGTAGTGCTCCGTCTCTATTTGTCTCTGGTTTTCCCACAGTTTTACCTTTATCGCAAAAAATGCAAAAAAGTAAAATACGCGCAAAACCGGGATGAGTCAGCTATACTTAGAGAATGATATCATTTTTGCTGACAGGAACGTCATTTCAAATTTTTCTTGGGGGGGGGGGGGGGGGAGTCTGATCCGACAACCAAAAAAAAAAAGGTCTGATCCGACGACCAAAAAATGAAAAGGTCCGACCAGCCAGTTAAAATAATGCGAATTCATACATATTAGGCGGGGTATAGCGCCGCTCCTTCTTATTTCCAAGAGTATCGATAACCTTTTTTATAATCGGGACTACCTACTTAAGACAAATTTGACTCTTGATCAAAATCCTTGGGGGGGGGGGGGGGTTGCCCTTCCGAAAGACCCCCAAATGACGCCTATGCCCTTAAATGGAAATAATGTATAGGGGATACCGACACGAAGTTTTATGCATTTGACTCATTTGAGAGGATCGGAGTCCTCTCGGCCGCGTGAACGCTTTCGAGGGGTAAATTCGACATTGAACCATGACTATGATAGTTGCGGCAAGTCTTTCAAAATGAAGAAGAAGAAGCGGATCAATGAAGCCCCCAAGAGGCAAATTGCAAATGACGGATGGCCATTCGCCGCTGCGCTGTTGCCGCTATTTCGCTATCTCTTATAGGTTAGGTTCAAATTCTTGACAAAAACGGTCATTGTTGAAATAGATAATGTTCTTCTGGGACCAAATAATGTTAGGTCCCGAGCATTGAATTGCGTGCATCTTGCGTGCGGTTTCGACCAATCAGAGAGCTTACGCACGGTCATGTGACCGTGCGTAAGTTACGCTCGGGACCGAACACTATTTGGTCCCAGAATAACATTCAAGCAGAGGAAAAATTAAACATAATTACTGCTGTCACTGTTACTTCAAATGTGTAATGAAAGCTAGTACGCGAAAAGTAAACAAATCCTCCGCCATTTGCATTTGCCTCTTGGGGCTTTCTTGAAAGCCTAAATCTGAGAGCCAATCAGAAATGGATTCAACATTGGCACAACTCTCGACTCTTAGGACCAATAAATGTTCGGTCCACACGGTCCCCGAAAGACGTTGGCTGGTGAGCGTTTACGTGTGTATTTAAATGGCCTTATTGGTGCTCACCAACCATCTGGGGGCAGGACCGTCTGTACCGTACATTTATTGGTCCCAGCTCTCATCCGTGGAAAGCCTATAAATTCATCGATCAATCAGATGTCTCTCATTGTTAAGTTACCCTTTTCACTCCCACCTAGCGGAGCGGGTACAAATTCCGAGTTCCGGGTATAGCATCATAGTGTCATTCATCGTGTCATTCAGATTGAGCGGATGATGAAATGCACAACCGTTAATTCCGGTGGAAATCAATCTTTACCCGAACCTCGAGGCACCTCGAGGTACTTTGCTTTCAAGACACATCGGGGTCCGTTAATACTTGTCTCGCCGGTAAATTTAAAACTCGCGCGGGTCAGCGTTAAGCTCAACATGCCGCTCGCTCTCACTCTATAGATACAACGCGAAACGCGGAGGGTAGAGTAGAGTTGACGAAAAGTTTGTCAACGAGCGATCAGCTGGGAAAGAGTCTGGATCGATTAAGGAAGACGTGAGCTGTTAAGGGGGAAGGGGGGGGGCATTACGATCTTCAACCCGCCACCGCAGTAATAACACAAAACAAAACGCGTACACCGCCACCTTTACCTCCCCCCCCCCCCCCACCGAGCCTCCAAAGCGTCGCGTCGCGACGAGACGACACGCCGCACGATGGTTCTTGATGACAAAGACGACTTATTTACAATGACGGCCGCTCGTGCAATTTATCGACCTTGCTTGCGGTTGCCATTTAAAGCTATGCAAAAGTATCGATATCTTGGGAGTGCTATTGCCCCTCCTGGAAGATAGATTGTTTTATTAACCCTTAACTGCAGATGAGCCCAGATCTGGAACAATTACTTTGAAGCCTTGTCTAAAAGTAGGGGACTTGAGTTGTACTGTCGCTGCATGGTGGGTCATATGTGGAACAGATACTAAACGAGTAAGAATTGTCGATTTTGTCCTAGAGCGCGCAGCACAGGATAGAGAACGCGCAGAGTGGTTGAAAATAGCTTACTGAAAATCTGATAGAGATTTTCCGATTTTTATTGTTATGTTTGGGAGTAACGCAGGGGTACCATATACAAAAAAGAACAACTATTGAAACTTACTAACTTATTTTTTACTACTTTAATTTTTTTTTTTTTTTTTTAGCCTGAAAACTTTATTTTCAGTTGCATGGATACCTAAATGTGGGTAAGGCCATATTTGGAACAATTGATATTCAGGCTCTTTACCATTGAAATATGATGGAAAGAATTTTTTCACTATTTTTCCCTGTCTCAAGGATCAAAATTGTACTGAAAAAAAAAATATTTGATTGAAAAAAAAAATCATGCAGTAAAGGGTTAAGATTTAAATGGAGGGAACGAGCTGTTACCATATTGCACTAGAGTCCCTGTATACTATGAGAGTTGCGCCAATGTTGAATCCATTTCTAATTGGCTCTCAGATTTATGCTGTCAAGAAAGCCCCAAGAGGCAAATGCAAATGGGTCTGTTGCAAATTTTTGCTACAGCGCTATAGAGTAATCTATCTCATGTAAAATCGCGTGAAAAGTCCATTGGTGGCAGCAGAAAGTCATAAGATGCAATAACAAACTCACAAGAGGCATTTCACTGAGAGCCAAGATGGCGGTAAAATATCGAGCGACCTGTATGCAAGCACCATCGAGCATTCAAGATGGCCAACCTCACAACATCGATCACAAGCAATCACAACGCAAAGAAACTCATAACCTCCGATGCTTTGAGGTTGTTAACGTTGGCCATCATGGATGTTCACAGTGCGTGCACACAGGTCCCTCGATATTTTACCGCCATCTTGGGTTTTAGTTCAACGCCTTTTGTGAGTTTAATACTGCATTTAATGACTTTCTGATACCACCAATGGACTTTTCACGTGATTTCACTTAAGAATTAACACTCTACATCGCTATCGCTGTAGCAAAAGTTTGCAAGGACCCCTTTCGACCGATAGAAACCGCGCGCGCGCCTTACTTTAATGGATGCGCCTTCATTTTTCAGGATAGACGAAAACGGTACAGTCAAGTACGAATAGTTAACTACTTGTCAACACACAGCTAAACAGCTTAAGAGCCGACCTGGGAGCCGGAGCTGTGGTTAGATTTGAATTTTATGTTCTGCTCGGCAGAAAACTGTGGGAATACTAAATTGAGTCACAATTTATCATTCAAATACTGAATCCAAAAGCTCTTTGCACCAACAGAACTCGATTTCAAAGATTTTGTTTCAAGTTATTTCGTTGGAAGCTCTTTAGGGAGCACTTTTTGGGAGCCGTGCTCTCAAAGTGCTCCCAACGCAATAAACTTGAAACCGAATCTTTGAAATCAAGTTCTGTTGGTGCAAGAGCTGTTGGATTCAGCATTTGAATGATATGTGGTAACTCATTTTAGTATTCCCACAGTTTTCTGCCGAGCAGAGCAGAACGCATAAAATTCGAATCTAACCACGGCTTCGGATTTCCCCAAGCCCTGCAGCTAACGATACCCAGTTTAAATACTTATGTCAGGCTGTATTGAAAGCACATAGAAAGTATCGAATGCGTATCGAAAGTTGCTGGTGTCCGTGCTACGCCGAAACCGACGGAACCCCCCCCCCCCATAAATACTTTGCTCCGCGCACCGAAAATCTTTCTTCCCTTTATCAAGTCCCCCCCCCCCCGCCTTCTGAGGAAAGAAGACGTTCGGTACACATTCTATCGAAAGTTCGTGGCGTAGTGGCGAAGGATTTCCGAACTCGTTGGAACTCCTTCGCCGCTCCACGTACTTCCGATATTATTTCGGGCTGTATCGAACGCACATTAAAAGAATCGAGCCTATATCGAAAGTTGCTGGTTTCAGAGGCGGCCTGGTTCCAAAATTCGGACTGGGACGCATGCATTGAGCTGGCAGCAATAAAGGGTGTGTGGAGCCTCCCTCCCCCCCCCACATTACCCGAGGCATTTAAAGAGACCCCCTCATGATGATAATCATGACCCTATATTGATGCCCTATTGATACCCTGACTTTCTGGCTTCTGCGCATCTTTGTCAGTATTTGTCAGTATTATTAATGACTATTAGATGCACTGCGTGTTTTTTTGTTTTGTCTGTAAATTTATTTTGTTAGGTGATTCCATGTCACGTGACTAAGGTGATCGATTTGTCGACCGATTAACTGTCATTTGCCAGATTTTATAGAGTTGTGTTTTTTTTTTTTTTTTTTTTTTTTTTTTTTTTTTGGTAAAACGAGGATTGTCGGCACCTGATGTATAAGTAGATCTAACAAAGAACAAAATATCAGCGAAGTTTGGATGCTCGAATCCGCAAAATAAGGACGTAATGGGGCTCTTGCGAACTTTTGCTACACGGGATTGAAGAGTTGATTCTTGCATAAAAACCTGTAGAAATGAAGATGAGTATACACTAAAAAATCACGAAATTCACTCTCAGAATCGAGCTTAATGGCGGTTTGACGCAGGTATCATGGGAGATTCCTATCTAAATTGAGACATACCTCTGTGTTTCCCAAGCGAAAGTGGCATATTAGATAGGAATCTCCCGTGATGCCTGCGTTGAACTGCCTCTACGATCTTGCCATTTATGTAGTTATGGAGGTTTATTACTGAACTTTAAACTTTCTCAGTGTGATTTTCGTGATTTTTGCTGGTTTTTACATTAGAATTGACTATTCATTTGCTCACAGCAAAAGTTTGCAAGAGCCCCATTATAGGAATTCGCACAATCATTGCGCTCGATCTAGCGGATTCAAGCGTCCAAACTTTGCAGATATCTTCGTCGGATCTACCTACAGGTACCAACGATCCTCGTAAAAAAAAAAATAAAAATAAAAAAAAAATAAATAAAATAAACTCCATAATCGTTCACCTTGGTCACGTGACAAGGAATCGCCTTAAGATTGCGTTAAATAACAGTGGGTCAATGTGTCCATCGCTCGAACTGCGGTAATTTTCGGGAGGAGTTTGAATCGGATGACGTTAGTGTGTGTTGAAAAGGTAGACGGACTATTGGGCGAGGAGGGGTAAAAACCGACCCTGTTGGGCGAGGAACATGAGGTCTATTAGGCGAGCTGAAAAATAGGGGTTTGGAGGGGATCCAGCGAAAACAAGGGGCTTATTGGGCGAGTTAAAAATTCAGAAAAATACGATTTTCATATTTACTCATCATGATGCCAGATAGTCGAGTGTAAGAGGCAGGTCCAAAAATAGGAAGTCTTTTGAACTTGTTATCACAGAAAAATGATAAAATATTGGAAAAAAGCACTGAAACCTATTATCACAGCAAAAAATCACAGCTGATTGTAAATGAGGAGGAATTTGAAAAATTATATGTAGAAAAAAGCACTTAAACCTATTATCACAGCAAAAAATCACAGCTGATCGTAATTGAAGAAAGAATGGAGAAATTTTAAATTTGTTTGCCCTGATATAAATAACCAAGCTCTTTCACGTATTGACGCGACTATCTGATGTTTTTGAACCTGCCTCGAACTGATTCCATGATGTTTCAGCCGCAGCCATCCGATCAGCAACTGCTTTCCGTGGTTCATTCTCATTGTTGCGCCGGATGGAGTAAATTTTTGTGAAAGATTCCGCCTGAATTTCTTTGAGGACCTGGATGACTGTGTGAATGCATGGATGATGATGATAAAATTCTTTGTTAAAATTGCTGTGAAATGACTAACCTAACCTATCGTGTTTTTTGGCGCAGTTCGGCAGTTCACCTCGTAATCTTCGATACTATGCGTCTGATAAAGATTGTAGTCGCATTGCGGAGAAATGCGAGGTTGCCAAGCCTACAAATTGACCTCGCCCAAAAGTCCCGTGGCATCTCACTTCACCTGTATTTTCCCTTTCCAATTGCCTCGCCCAATAGACCTCCCTTTTTTTTACCTGATTTTACCCCTTCGCCCAAAAGGGTTGCGCCCGTTGAAAATGGTTAAGGGGATTCCAGCGAAGCATTTCCAGATTTCAATCCAATCCAATTGATAGCGCCACCAGCGAGTTTCAAGCTAAAGCACTCAAAAATAATACCAGAAATTATGAAATGAAACGAAATTCCCATAAGCCTCAATGAGAGCGAGTGAGGTAGACGGACACTTCATATTTTCACTCGCACTTGCTAAGATTGAAATGAATTTCAGAATTTACGACTTTAATTTTCAACCAATTTTGCTCTTTTCGGGCTGAAAAAAATCGGATGAAAATTACGCCTGGATTATGCGTTTTTCCTTTGTTTACAGTTTAAAATGCCAAAACACGACTCCCCCCCCCCTCCCAAAGCAACTAGTGGCGCTGTCCATCGGATTGAAACCTGGAAAAGTTTCGCCTGGAATCACCTTAACTGTTCGTACGTGACTGCATCGTTTTAGTCTACCTTTATAAATGAAGGCGCATGATGCCTGGAACTCTGCGTCGACATTGCGTGGTCGACTTATGACTCCTCATAACGCACCGGCTACCGGCTTCCGCTTCCCCTTTCACATTTCACAATCAAACCGGACCACACCGCACCGTTCACAGAATCTAATAAAGCTGCTCACAATCAGTTGTATGATATCGTTTATCTTCCTCTCTATTTCTAACAATATCTTACTTTTTCTCCTTTTCCTTTCTCCCTTTAATTACCTTTTCGCGGAGAGGCCTCCATAGTTTGAGGAGTAAAATAAAATATTGCAGAGAGTCCGGCCTCAAAAAACCGGTCGTTGTTTGAAAACCTACCCCGTTTTCTTCAAAATCTAGGGTTCTTTTGATAGTCCGAGGTGTCCTTTAAGTATCGATAAGGTGGGTCAATGCATGTACACCGTTTTTGAGAAACGAGAGGCAAAAGATCCATTGATTTTCAAAAAATTGAAGGTATTTTGCGTGTGTGCCGCAACAGGGTGGGAATAACCCACCTTCTCGATGCTGACGTGTTGAGAAGGACGTATCAGGCTTTCGAAAGAACTGCCAATATTGAAGAAAAAGCGGTTAGGCTTTCCATCAACAACGATGACGCGCGAAGGCAACGCGGCTCTTGTTGCGATCTTTGAAAAATGATTTTTTTTTAAAATATCGTCTGAGAGAATCTGACTTTTCAAAATTTCTGGGGAAGCCCCCCAGACTCCTTTTTATTAGGAACTGACCCGTAGATCCCGCGCCTAGTATACAATACATTTATCCAGAGGCTGTTTTGCCTCTTCCCTCCCCCTAAAAGATAATTTCAAGTTTACGCCATGGAGAGTGGAGCGGAATACTCATTAAATTGACTTCAGAAAGGAGTTGTTCTCCTTTTACATTTCCAAGTGACTTTCAACTATGAGGAACAGTTTACCTAAACCTAATTAACCTTTACGATGCAGAAAAATAACAGCTTTATCTCGTTGGAAGTAAAAAAAAAAAAAAAAAAAATCCTTCATTTCTGAGAAACGGAGAAAATATTCGTAAAATCCAATATTGACTTCTGTATGTTCGGTGGAAGTGTTAAGCTAAGCATTTTATTTAGATAACCGTCTATAAGAGAACGTGAATTTCCCATTTATTTCCGAGGAAGGGTCCCCAGACTTCCGATAGAGCGTCTACAAAGAGGTGAAAAGCTACTAAAAATCTCAAGTTTAAATATGCCACTGCAGTGATAGTATTAGTGATAATACGCAGGATAAACGTACCGCTTTAGCTGAATTAACAGTTGAAAATTGAGTCTTCGATATTTTTGAAATTTTCGGGGGATAACCTCCCCCTATTCCCCTCCTTTCTGGGTTAGAATCTCCCAGACAACCCACCCTGCCTCTGTGGGGCCTCAAATGTAGGGTAAAATCGGGTTTCACAAGATGTAAGTCCGCCGCTGGGCACCGCCAAAAATATTTTAAAATGGAAAGCTGCCTTACGAGAATACCGGTCTTCTTGGTGGGCCTTTAGTCGTTGTCAAGGCGCACGGCTCTAAAAACGTCCCCTCTGCTCTTCCGGGGCCCCGCCAGTGTAATTTTCTATGGGAAAACAGACTTACGAGCTGACCTGTCATTTTTAAGGGCTTTTAATCACTGACAAGGCAAAGGAATCTCAAAACGTCCCCTCTGCTCTTCCGGAGCACCGCCAATGTAAGTTAAAATGGGAAAACTGACTAACGAGCACACCTGTCATTTTGGTGGTCTTCTGATAGCTGACAAGGCGCCGGGCTCTCAAAACGTCCCCTCTGCTCTTCCGGGGCACAGCCAATGTAATTTAAATGGGGGAAAAAAGACCTACGAGCAGACCTGTAATTTTGGTAGGCTGTTAATCGCTGACAAGGCGGAGCGGAGGGTTATCAAAACGTCCCCTGTGCTCTTCCGGGGCCCCGACAGTGTTATTTTGAATGGGAAAACAGACTTATGAGCAGACCTGTCATTTTGGTGGGCTTTTAATCGCTGATAAGGCGGAGGGCTATCAAAACGTCCCCTGTGCTCTTCCGGGGCACCGCCAGTGTAATTTTAAAGGGGAAAAAAGACTTACAAGCAGACCAGTCATTTTGGTGGACCTCTAATCGTTTACAAGGCGCAGGGCTCTCAAAACGCCCCCTCTGCTCTTCCGGCACCCCGACAGTGTTATTTTAAATGTGAAAACAGACTTACGAGCAGACCTGTCATTTTGGTGGGCTTTTAATCGTTTACAAGGCGGAGGGCTATCAAAAAGTCCCCTGTGCTCTTCCGGGGCACCGCCAGTGTAATTTTAAAAGGGGAAAACAGACTTACGAGCAGACCAGTCATTTTAGTGAGCCTTTAATCGAATACAAGGCGCAGGGCTCTCAAAAGCCCCCTCTGCTCTTCCGGGGCCCCGACAGTGTTATTTTAAATGGGAAAAGAGACTTACGAGCAGACCTGTCATTTTGGTGGGCTTTTAATCGTTTACAAGGCGCAGGGCTCTCAAAACATCCCCTCTGCTCTTCCGGGGCCCCGACAGTGTTATTTTAAATGGGAAAACAGACTTACGAGCAGACCTGTTATTTTGGTGGGCTTTTAATCGCTGACAAGGCGGAGGGCTATCAAAACCTCACCTGCGCTCTTCCGGGGCACCGCCAGTATAACTTTAAATGGGAAAAGAGACTTACAAGCAGACCTGTCATTTTGGTGGGCTTTTAATCGTTTACAAGGCGCAGGGCTCTCAAAACGCCCCCTCTGCACTTCCGGGGCCCCGACAGTGTTATTTTAAATGGGAAAACAGACTTACGAGCAGACCTGTTATTTTGGTGGGCTTTTAATCTCTGACAAGGCGGAGGGCTATCAAAACCTCCCCTGCGCTCTTCCGGGGCACCGCCATTGTAATTTTAAAGGGGAAAACAGACATACGAGCAGACCAGTCATTTTGGTGAGCCTTTAATCGTTTACAAGGCGCAGGGCTCTCAAAACGCCCCCTCTGCTCTTCCGGGGCCCCGACAGTGTTATTTTAAATGGGAAAAGAGACTTACGAGCAGACCAGTCATTTTGGTGAGCCTTTAATAGTTTACAAGGCGCAGGGCTCTCAAAACTCCCCTCTGCTCTTCCGGGGCCCCGACAGTGTATTTTAAATGGGAAAACAGACTTACGAGCAGACCTGTATTTTGGTGGGCTTTTAATCGCTGACAAGGCGGAGGGCTATCAAAACCTCACCTGCGCTCTTCCGGGGCACCGCCAGTGTAATTTAAATGGGAAAAAAGACTTACAAGCAGACCTGTCATTTTGGTGGGCTTTTAATCGTTTACAAGGCGCAGGGCTCTCAAAACGCCCCCTCTGCTCTTCCGGGGCCCCGACAGTGTTATTTTAAATGGGAAAACAGACTTACGAGCAGACCTGTTATTTTGGTGGGCTTTTAATCTCTGACAAGGCGGAGGGCTATCAAAACCTCCCCTGCGCTCTTCCGGGGCACCGCCATTGTAATTTTAAAGGGGAAAACAGACATACGAGCAGACCAGTCATTTTGGTGAGCCTTTAATCGTTTACAAGGCGCAGGGCTCTCAAAACGCCCCCTCTGCTCTTCCGGGGCCCCGACAGTGTTATTTTAAATGGGAAAAGAGACTTACGAGCAGACCAGTCATTTTGGTGAGCCTTTAATAGTTTACAAGGCGCAGGGCTCTCAAAACGCCCCCTCTGCTCTTCCGCGGCCCCGACAGTGTTATTTTAAATGGGAAAACAGACTTACGAGCAGACCTGTTATTTTGGTGGGCTTTTAATCGCTGACAAGGCGGAGGGCTATCAAAACCTCACCTGCGCTCTTCCGGGGCACCGCCAGTGTTATTTTAAAGGGGAAAACAGACTTACGAGCAGACCAGTCATTTTGGTGAGCCTTTAATAGTTTACAAGGCGCAGGGCTCTCAAAACGCCCCCTCTGCTCTTCCGGGGCCCCGACAGTGTTATTTTAAATGGGAAAACAGACTTACGAGCAGACCTGTTATTTTGGTGGGTTTTTAATCGCTGACAAGGCGGAGGGCTATCAAAACCTCCCCTGCGCTCTTCCGGGGCACCGCCATTGTAATTTTAAAGGGGAAAACAGACTTACGAGCAGACCAGTCATTTTGGTGAGCCTTTAATCGAATACAAGGCGCAGGGCTCTCAAAACGCCCCCTCTGCTCTTCCGGGGCCCCGACAGTGTTATTTTAAATGGGAAAACAGACTTACGAGCAGACCTGTTATTTTGGTGGGCTTTTAATCGCTGACAAGGCGGAGGGCTATCAAAACCTCCCCTGCGCTCTTCCGGGGCACCGCCAGTGTAATTTTAAAGGGGAAAACAGACTTACGAGCAGACTAGTCATTTTGGTGGGCTTTTAATCGCTGACAAGTCGCAGGGCTCTCAAAACGTCCCCTGTGCACTTCCGGGGCACCGCCAGTGTAATTTTAAATGGGAAAAAAGACTTAAAAGCAGACCTGTCATTTTGGTGGTGCTTTTCAATCGCTGACAAGGTGGATGCCTCCTATTCCCCCTCTTATTTGGGGAACAATTTTCCAGACACCCCATCCGGCTGCTAAGGCCCTTGGGGGCCTCAAATTCAAAGATGCGTTGGGCTTTAAGAGATGTAAATCCGCTCCTGTTTGTAAATATAAAAAATGCATATTTTTTTCTATGAACTTTTGAGTAATGCTAATCGTTTTTTGGTTTAACGAATACCAAGGCATTTTTACACATAATTTGGTGAAAAGCAACGAGAGACCAAAAACGGACGGGCTGCATTTTCAGATCCAAGTTTATATGGGAAAAAAGTGTTATTTTGGCATGAAATATTATATGCTGCAGAAGTTTGGCACATGAGTTTTGTTTACTCCCTGTATAGGGACTAGAGTCCCTGTATTTTTAAGAGTCTCGCCATACGGGGTTTCGATTGGCTGTATAGATTTCAGGCTGTCAGGGAGATCAAAGAGGCGTTCTCTGATGTGCTATTCTCCATATGGCGAACATTGGGCTGTCCAGCCCCAGGAAATCCGATGTTGAAAAAAAATACAGTAACAATTTTTAAAAAAATAGTAAAAAATAAATATAAAACCAATAATGAAATAAAAAAACACTGTAATTATTTCATATTCTACGATGGTATCATTATTTCAATACACGAGTACCAAAAGATAATTTTTGTAACATTGATTTTTTGATTGATCGGTTTTTCTAATCAGGTGAAAGAGTATCAAAATGTTCCTTGTAAGATGGAGATAGCCTAAAATCACGTCTGGAGCGGCTTAATTTGAAAAAAAATCCGGGTGACCCCCCCCCCCCCCAAGCTGCGGGCGTCCTCCCCAGACTAAAAACTTGGCCCCCTCCAGAAAAATTCTCTACCTACGCCCCACGGTGGGCCAGTTGCATTTCGTAGCGTGCCAAAAGTCCGAAAAACGAGGTGCTTTGTTTTGACCGATAATGGCCTTAATGTACTCCATATGACCCATGGGTAAGGTCATTATACGGATTTGTCTCCAAATTTACTGATAACCGAGATACGGGGGTCGAAAGATGCATCTATCCGCAAGGCTCGCCCGAGTTAAAAAACAGGTTCTCGGTCATGTGCTTCATGTTTGTTTCCTTTACGGGTTTCAATGGAAAGCTACGGCATATCTGGATAAAGAAATGACTTCTACAGAACTTGGTGAGTATTTTTCACTACTAACTTTTGATTTTTGAGCGATTATTATACATTCTATGGCAAATTTTCATATTGTTGTCAAAAAACCTCGAAAAACGTAAAAAGTGTCAACTTTGTTAGACCCGGAAAAAAAAATGTCAAAAAATGTCAACCCGGTCTCTTCATTTTCCAGTTGTACATAAGCTGAAAAACGAGGGAAAAAATCCCCAATAGGTAATTATAGGTAGAAACCTTTTTTTTTTTTAGTTTTAAGATCACTGTTTTTACCGAAATATCTAAACAGGATCATCAAAATGTCAATATTTCGTTAAAAACAGCGATCTTTAAACTAAAAAAAAAAGGTTTCTACCTATTGGGGATTTTTCCCTCGTTTTTCAGCTTATGTACAACTGGAAAATGAAGAGACCGGGTTGACATTTTTTGACATTTTTTTTTCCGGGTCTAACAAAGTTGACACTTTTTACGTTTTTCGAGGTTTTTTGACAACAATATGAAAATTTGCCATAGAATGTATAATAATCGCTCAAAAATCAAAAGTTAGTAGTGAAAAATACTCACCAAGTTCTGTAGAAGTCATTTCTTTATCCAGATATGCCGTAGCTTTCCATTGAAACCCGTAAAGGAAACAAACATGAAGCACATGACCGAGAACCTGTTTTTTAACTCGGGCGAGCCTTGCGGATAGATGCATCTTTCGACCCCCGTATCTCGGTTATCAGTAAATTTGGAGACAAATCCGTACAATGACCTTACCCATGGGTCATATGGAGTACATTATGGCAATTATCGCGGTCAAAACAAAGCACCTCGTTTTTCGGACTTTTGGCACGCTACGAAATGCATCTGGCCCACCGTGCGCCCATGATCTGCACATCATAACCTTTTAATGATACCATGATACCAAGTTTGATACGAAAAAATGGTTTTTCATTTCTTATTTTTAGTTTTTAATTTTCAAAAAGTCCTTTTCCCATTTACTATAGTATATTTTTTCGAACTTTGTATCACATACTGTAAATCCGGTTGCCTACCGATCGACCCCATTGGGCAGGCGTTTTGCCCGCTCTCAGAGACAAAATACCCGCTCTAGTGTCATAAGTCTATAATCCACGTTCACCCATCTTTTGACTGACATGTCGGCAAATTTATCCACCTAAACGTGGTGCCGTCGTCTGTGTAATTAGGTTTCCACCATGGTAAGTGCCTTCAAATACTTCTCAACTCACAAATTATATCTTGTTTTTGTCAATCCATCACTTATTTCGTTTCAATATGCCAGGATCAAAGTATTAGCCACGGATAAACATTGTGTTCTGAAGCCTACTTCGAACATCCGTTGTTCTTGGTTAGGAATCTCATCCGTCAATGTGTGTTACTGAATACTTTTCAAATATCATGAAGACGCTTTTTCCTTTTCCATTACTCGCACAAATGATCTGCGTGTAGCTATTTCCAGTCAACGATTGTTGGATTGAAATGATTGGATGTCATTGCTCAGCTCACCAACATCTGTTCCTATCCCAACTATCCGTTACTTCCCTCCGCTGCAACTTTTTTCTTGTTCAAACAGCCATGCCTTAAATCCCCTCAAATCCGTGTGAAATTTATCAGTCCAATCTTGAGTTCGTGCGATGGATCCGATGTCTAATCAGAGGTAACCGATTCGTGTCTTGTCCAGGATGGCCTCCTATGTTTACATCAGCTTGACGCTGGAGTTCTATGTGCTGGCTGAAAGAACAAATCCAAAAATCACTCGTTTTTGTACCCATTGTAGTCTAGGATCTATTTCAGCTTTATCAGTTTGTTATCACAAGTTTGAATGACTCCAAAGAAAGTGATTTCTTGGAAAGGTTGTTTTACATGAGTTGTTTGGTGACTGATTGGCAGAGTTGTTGATCTCATGCTGTGAACTCACACACCTGTTGACAGTGCAAAATGTGTATTGTAGACAGTCATTTGCCAACTTCTCTCAAAAGATCTTTCGTAAAATTAAGGACTTGACAGAGACGGCTCTCCTGTGATAAGAGTCAGAATGGGTCTTCATTCTGATGAAGCCAAGTGCATCTAGAAAGCCTTATGTATCAAGTCTTTCCTCGAGAATGGCCCAGTCTTTGCTTACCTATCCATGTTCTACTGAGGTCATTTCATGAGAGTTGGTAGATGACAGATTGGCTTGTTTACTGCGCAGTGGGGAAGTTTGTATTTCTGCCTACTAATACTGATGTGCTGATGTGAACAAACCTATAGTGCAGAGAGCCGGGCGAGCTGTCATCTTTCATGAAACTGGCAGTTACTGGATCACTTTTCATGCAGGGGTGTCTTTCAAATATTGTTACTGCTATCTCTAATACTCTTAGTTTTTTTTCTTTAGGGGTTTGTGAAAGTAGTTAAGAATAAACAGTACTTCAAACGATACCAAGTTCAGTATCGGAGACGTCGCGAAGGTAAAACTAACTACCGCAATCGTAAGAAGCTCATCTTCCAACCTAAGAACAAGTACAACACTCCTAAATACCGTCTAGTTGTGCGCATCACCAATAGAGATGTCATCACCCAGGTGCGTATCTCTTGCTTCGGATATTCTCAGTTTATGTAGTATTTGTAGTATGCACCAGAGTTAGACAAATGGTAATTGATCACTGATTCTTTTGTTACTTTGCTGAAGTAATCAAGATGGAATTTAGCGGTAAAGCTGCGGATAAAAAAGAGTGGACAGATGACAAAATGGGCAGAGTTGCACCAGTATCTATCAACATTCAATGAAAACATGACTCGCTTGGTGCAACTCGTCCATATGCTGTGATTCAATAGTTGATTGAATGTTTACTAAGTGCAGCATAAGCCAATGTTTTTGGAAAATTAAGTGTGTTTGGAACTAAATGCATTTGTTGATTGTTGACAGTTACTGGTGGGACTCAGCCTATTTTCACATCAGTCCGTTCTTTTTTTTCCTCAGCTCTAACCAGATGTACCGATTTGATTAAAACCACTGCGCTTTGATAAAACAAATCATTGTTTATCAATTAAAATCAGGTTTATTGAAATTTGCATGCCTGATTACTGTTCGAATCCACCTCAATTACTTTTGAAAAGTAATCGATTTTGTAATACTAAATGATCATTTTCCCTACTCTGTTATGCTCAAAATTATTTCAGACTGCCTTGCAACCATTTGCACTCTCCCCATGAAAACTTTTCAATTGGTGGAATCCCAACATTTTTGGATTTTAAGGGGGATAAGCTAGGCCTGTGCGATGTTCAATGCATCGATCGAAGTTTCGTTATTTTCCTGACATCGAATGAATTCGATGATAATGTTGATGTCAATCGATACATCAAAACTTGTTACTAACCGATATTTTGACTAAAACAGAGGTAACAGTCATTTTTTCATCTTAAACTACCTCAAAATCATGAAAAAGGATCATGATCTCCTGTGATTTCTCAATTTTGACTTATTAATATTTGGTTCCATGCATCGATAAAATTTTTATGTTTTATGGATATCGAACTTCGATGCACAAAATTGGACATCGCGCAAGCCTAGGATAAGTATAATTATTTGCAGTGACTCAATTCTTGCGCTTTTAATGTTTCCAAATCTCCCAATACAAAATTTTAATCAACCAATTAAGAAATGGAAAAGACAGAAAGTGAGAATTTAGATAAAGCCTGGTTTTTTACATTAAATGCTTGCTGGACAAATCACACTCAATCAAGAGTAACCCGGTCCGTTGTGCTCCCATCATTTACCCCATAGTTTTTGAGTTTCTCAAAATTTCCAAGTAGCGTCCCTACCGTTGAAAGCTCTAAAAGTCCTCCAGAATTATTTTCAATGTGTTTGACGTTTGTCTTTGATCTCTGTTTTAGATCGTGTACTCAAGAATTGTCGGAGACATGGTTGTCTGCGCAGCTTACAGTCATGAACTGCCCCGATATGGTATCAAGGTCGGCCTTACCAACTATGCCTCTGCCTATGCAACTGGCCTTCTCGTAGCTCGAAGAGTAAGTAAAATGAAGATTAATTAACCCATATCCTAGAAATGACAAGCTCAGCTCGTCACGGGAAATCCGTAGTTGTTTTCAAGTAGTGCGGTGTTTCTCCGATTGGTAGCCCTACCGATGCAAGTAGTTCGGCATTTCTCCGTTAGTGAGCGCCACTGGTATCCAAACAACTGCTCGTCAGAGTTGGGCAAATGGGAGTGTAATCGATTAAACAATTACTGGGTAATCGTTAATCGCAGTGATTGTAACTCAGGTCTAAGTCTTAGGAGCCATTTTGGTTAGCCTTGTCATTTTTTAGGAGCCATCAAGTATTTTTAAGGGGCCTTTTTTTTTTGACACAGCGCGCATAAGGAAACTAGTCATATTTTTTGCGTGCGATCAACATATCAGCAAAAAACAAAACGTGCAGGAGCGTGGACTTTTAATCGACGGGAGGAAAAAACCATTTTTCGGCGAAAATTTTCTTAGGCGCCAATCTTGACCGTCAACTCAATTTCTTAGGCGCCATAAACTAATTCTTAGGCGCGAATGGCGCATATGAGTTACAATCACTGGTTAATCGTCCAACCTTTGGATGATATAAGGGTCATTCCATTTTAAATCAACCAAAATTAATGAAATATGTTGCTGCCTAGTCATGGATTTTGGAAATATTTTGTGGGGTGATTGTAACTACTTTTAGTAGCTCAAGACGTATTTTTTCATATTTTTTTAGCTTACGGCCCCTGAGATATAGGCAACCGGAAATTCAAAAATTGCGATTTTAGGCTTATCTTTGAACGCGTGCCACAGCCTTAATTCTCAACGGAAAGATACGGTTGAGGTCTCATTTTGATGCATTTTGCGTCTTCTTTTCATTGCTATAGGTCGTTTTTCATTAATTGAAGGTTTAGCAGGTTGCATACCTATTTGAACTTTGGTGACCCTATTGCAATTTTTCCGATCTTTGGTAATTTTTTTAAATAGGATAGCGTTGGTAGAAAAAATTCATACTTTCCAAGCTTTAAGTACACTACTAAGAGTACCTGCTCAAAAAAAATTGGATCTCCTGAGCAATTTTTTCTAGTTGAAAAAATTGCTTAAAGTCGGCTGAAATTAAGAAAGACCCAACTTTGAGGTTAAAAAAGTCGATGTGGGGATTCATGAAAAAATCTTAAAAAATAACTAAAATCACCGCTTTTATGTCTACTTTCAATATCTGAAGTCGAAAGTTTGTGTATTTGATCGCTACAGTCGATTTTTTTTTTTCAAAATTGGTAAAAATACAATTTGCTCGAACACTCGCGATCGAAGCGAATAGAAGAGCCAACTCTTTGAGGTTTAAAAATCTCGCAAAATCTCTAAAATGATCGCTTTTAAGTCCTTTTTCAACGCCTGAAGTCGAACATTTGATTACTGAAGCGCTTCAGTTGAAATACAAGTTCGTAAAATCGGTAAAAAAAACAATTAGCACGGCCACAATCTGAGCTCAGTTCAGGGCATAGGGACGTCGCGTGAAATTTTACCAATTTTACATGCTTGTATTTCAACTGAAGCGCTTCAGTAATCAAATGTTCGACTTCAGGCGTTGAAAAAGGACTTAAAAGCGATCATTTTAGAGATTTTGCGAGATTTTTAAACCTCAAAGAGTTGGTTCTTCTATTCGCTTCGATCGCGTGTGTTCGAGCAAATTGTATTTTTACCAATTTTGAAAAAAAAAAAATCGACTGTAGCGATCAAATACACAAACTTTCGACTTCAGATATTGAAAGTAGACATAAAAGCGGTGATTTTAGTTATTTTTTAAGATTTTTTCATGAATCCCCACATCGACTTTTTTAACCTCAAAGTTGGGTCTTTCTTAATTTCAGCCGACTTTAAGCAATTTTTTCAACTAGAAAAAATTGCTCAGGAGATCCAATTTTTTTTTGAGCAGGTACTCTTAGTAGTGTACTTAAAGCTTGGAAAGTATGAATTTTTTCTACCAACGCTATCCTATTTAAAAAAATTACCAAAGATCGGAAAAATTGCAATAGGGTCACCAAAGTTCAAATAGGTATGCAACCTGCTAAACCTTCAATTAATGAAAAACGACCTATAGCAATGAAAAGAAGACGCAAAATGCATCAAAATGAGACCTCAACCGTATCTTTCCGTTGAGAATTAAGGCTGTGGTACGCGTTCAAAGATAAGCCTAAAATCGCAATTTTTGAATTTCCGGTTGCCTATATCTCAGGGGCCGTAAGCTAAAAAAATATGAAAAAATACGTTTTGAGCTACTAAAAGTAGTTACAATCACCCCACAAAATATTTCCAAAATCCATGACTAGGCAGCACAGGCTCTGGTTGATTTAAAATGGAATGACCCATAAGGAAATGTATTCTTCTCAGATAAATAGTAAACTCTGGGGTCTTTTTGATTAGATCTAATTCTTCTGCATCTAATATAATGGGTGGCTTGTAAAAAATGAGCATCCGAAAAAACAACAATTACGATTACTTGGTAATTGTGTAATCGATTACTTGGTAATCGTGTAATCGATTACCACCCCCATTTTCCCAACTCTGCTGTTCGTGCAATCAGAGTGACCCATCTCAAAACTTTTTTCACTTATTACTTACTTACCAAAAGTAAGCGATTGATCCAACACCCCTCGACCACATACTCGTTTGAAAGCCCACCAAAAAAGACAAGCAGTGATGAAGATTGGAAATCGTTGTCTGCTAATGTATTCGAATGGTAGCTGGCCAAAGTTTCAACCATCTCAAAATTTGACTGCGGGACTTATTTTTGCATTGGTCACCAAAAGTGAAATTCTCTGCAATGGCGCAGAGATTTTCAAGGTATTTAGTTTTGATACTTGGCCCACTTTGACTAAGTAAATCATGATATTTACGAAATAATTGGCTCACATCATGCTTAATACTATCCTAAAGAATATTCATCCATGAAATTTCATTATTATTTAACCATCTGTGGCTTGGAGGTGGAAATGCACAAACTTTCTGTGGCATCTGTCTTGTCAGTCTATCTGTCTGTAGCCATGAAATGTGAAACCGAGCGTAACTTTTTAACTATTGATTCGTATGCATCCAAATTTTGCAGCGACGTTGCTTTTAACATTCCCCAGAGGGTCCTTTTTTGTTTTTTTGAAATTATAATTTTTAGATTTGTTATGGATGAAAAATGGTTTCCTTTAAAATCAATGGGAAAATGAGTCAAAAAAGGGAAAAATTTAAAATTTCAATGTTGGATCTTTGGATTTGGATAAAAATATTGAAGGGGCGTCTGGATGTCACCCCCAAGAAAGTGTTGGGTATTCCCTACAACTTATTTTACGATGGAAGTATATTTTATTAATGTAATCTATAATTCAGGATGCATGAAATTTTGAGGAGTTGAAAGAACGTCCCTCTATTTATCTATTCATTTATTTTTTCTTTCAGTTATTGCAAAAATTACAATTAGACTCTCTCTATGAAGGATGTAAGGAAGTAAATGGTGACGAATATATCGTAGAAGCTGTCGACAAAGGTCCGCGACCTTTTAGGTGTTACTTAGACATTGGTCTCGTTCGTACTTCCACCGGAGCTAGAGTTTTTGGTGCCATGAAAGGTGCAATCGATGGTGGCCTCAACATCCCCTACAGGTAAGTCCTATGCATCTCATTTTTCTAATATTGATTCGTTTAAATTATAGTTGCAGTTCAGAATGGGGCTCTTGCTTACTTTTGCAGTAAGCAATTGAATAGTTAATTCTTGAGTAAAATCCAGTGGAAATCACGAAATTCATTCAATGGCTCACAAAATGACTTTGAAGTTTAATACGTAGTGGCAAAGCTATGCAGGTACTATGACCTTCAAAAGAAAGTACACTGGTCGAAATTTTTACTCTTTTAAATGTTGGCAATCTTTAATTAATTTTGAGGTTTTCAAGTGTTCAGAGACTAATCAGAAGGCCCATTTTAAAGTAAGTACGTCATGAAAAATTGAAAGTTTCATTGAAAGTAAAGCACAAATTTAACCGTAAGAATTTCGACCAAAACACTTTCTTTTGAAAGTCATGGTATCATGGGAGATTGGTATTTAATTTGAGTTTTTCATCCGGTGTTGCCAGATCGAGGGTAAAAAGCCGTATCGTCTCCATTGAAATCAATGTACCGTATTTACCCGTGTATAACCCGCGCCTTTTTTCTTAAAATCGGGAGAAAAAATCGGGGGTGCGGGTTATACACGGGTAGAGCGCTAGACGCAACCCGCAACAACATTGCGCACGCATTCTATCTCGGATTACAGCGGCGCGCACACTCCCACACTCCCGACCGTCTGCCGCACACGTTTTCTTCATTTTTTAATAAGCTCCGCCCCCTTGAGACACTTGTCGCATTCGAGTTTTGCACTTCCACCCATTATTTTGATCAGGACCACCGCACGGTGTAGTGCGGAAACGTTGGCATGGACCGGGGACCGCCGCGGGCCGCGGCCGACTCAATGAGCTATAACTTTAGAGTGGCACATCAAGGAACGTTCCGCTGGTTCATTGTTGTCACCTAGGGCGCCGCCATCTTGCCATAAAAATCGATTTTGAGGTTAAATTTTGTAGGTGGTTTCCGGTCGTTTTGTAAACAAACTCGGGCATCGCCGGAAACGACTTGGAAACGACCTATAAGTCGCGTGCGTAATCGCAATTTCCACGCATTGTTTTGATTTCTCACACCCTTAATCAGTGATTTACTAATAAATAAGTAATAAATAAATAGTTTTCCATTTCAAAGTTCATGTTTCGATTCTTTTTTGTCTCATTTTTCCCCCCCAGCTTTTCATCTCCTCTTCAAAAAATGCGGGGTTTACACGCGGAATTTTTTTTTTTTTTTTTCCCCCATCGCTAAAATGTAGGGTGCGGGTTATACACGCGTGCGGGTTATACACGGGTAAATACGGTAAAGCGTACGGCGGCTTTTTCATCCCAATCTCGCAACACTGTTTTCTTCTAAGGGTTTCTTTAGAGAGAGAGAGATAAAGTAGATAGGAATCTCCTGTGATAGCTACGGTGCTATGCAGCTGTGCAGTGTACATTCTTTTTCACTGTGACCAAACGGACTTTTTCTTCACCTGGACGAAAAATGAAGTTTTAGTACCAATAAGCTGTAGCAATAGAAAGGCTGATACAGTGGCGGATCAACGGGGGGCACGTGCCCCCCCAAAAGCATCAAATCTTGCCCTTTTTCAATAGAAAATGGCCCGAAATTGCTTCCATCAACGCTTCTAATTTCAAAATTTCTCAGGTGTGCCCCCCCCCCTTCCCCCTCCAGAAAAATTGTCTGGATCGACCACTAGGCTGATGCATGTTGTAAGTCTTATCTCGAAGTGTGACGGCATGGACAATCTGAATCTAATTTGTTTGCCTCTCTTTTTTTTAACCTTAAATCAGTGGTGGCTTGTGTAATGCGATAAATCAATGTCTTCTCCGAGGTTTAAAACTATGGAAAAGGATCGATCATCAGAGGGTGCAATTGAACCCGCAAAAAATGGATACCTACTTTTCCATAGTTTTAAATGGAGTAGGCATTTCACGAGCTGCCACTGCCTCGAAGTTCCTCTGCCTTCAAAAATTGTAATTAATCCAGTGGAAATTGGTTTTAATGAAAAAGCAAGGGTTATAGCTTATAGAATGGCTATCTGGACACAAAATTTTAATAAAATTATCCAGGTGAGAAAATTTAGCTTGTTTCAATTATGTGTCAGTTTCTTTATCGTGCAAATCCTTCTCGAAGAAACTGTTATATCGATTTCTGTGTCCAGATAGCCACTCAATGTTAAACACTTGCACTTTCGTTTATAGTCAATTTGAAATGTATTTGTCTAAAGTTTTTTCCACTAAATTTTAAGGTTAATAAAAAAAAAAACATGAGGTAAACAAACTTGTTGAAAAATGTCCTTAAAAGATTTACATCATGGGATACCTTCGTTAAGTTTCAATATCACGCCCCACAAATCCGTTCTATCGGTGTAGCTCGTTGATTGGTACCACTGCATAGGAGAGGTTATGGTTCAAGACCTATAACGTGTGAAAAAAATTGACGAAATGGCAGAGTTCTGAGATTTTAAATTAAAAAAATGTGATTCTGAGAAAAACAGAGTTAAAGTCTTGGAACGTTGATAGTCAACAGTAAAATATATCGATTCACATGCATTTTTAAGACCTGTATCGGCTGAATTATGAACTGTAACTGTGTGAAGCAACTCTTAAGGCTACACTAAAGAGCATTAGGCATTAACCTTTTCACTGCAGAGTTCCAGGGGTGCAAAATGTTCCAAAACTTCGGAAGTTTCACGCGATCCATGACTTATTTCCTCACAGGATTTTAAAAAATTTCCTCACAAAAATTTGAAAATGATGACTTTTTTTTGGTTATTTTAACATTTCAACACCCTATATACTCAAAATGACCTATATTTTCTCATTTTTTACACTATTTTCCTGGGAAATCCTTATTGCCATTATTAAAAACAAAAACAAACAAAAATATTTGGACAAATTTCCTCACTTTTCTAGAAATTTCCTCACTTTCACGTGATCCGCGGATCGCTAGATCGAGCACATTTTGCACCCCTGCAGAGTTCTTTTGAATCCCAAGTTGCATGATGCAAATAGCGTTGTCAGCGTCTCCATCCCGTAGTTCAAACTCTTTCTGATAGATAGAGTAACTGTAGCTTTGTTCCATGCAGATACGGCTGCTGTACAGGCGGAGAAAGTGAAGGGGGAAATTAGACGAGTACACTCGTTCAATGCACTGCGTTGCACTATTCCGTTGGTCGAGAATACTCGTTGAAAGCAGTGAAAAGGTTAAAACATGAAAACCCATGATTTCAACCTCAGCATCTTATTTTTGCGCTGTGAAGATCAGATAGTTTTTGTCAGAACGCAACACATTTGTCCTCTTTCAATTCAATTCATCAAACCAGTAATAACTTGTTTAAGTGGAAACGCACTTGTGAAATGACGGGCTGTTTTTTACCAATTTTAAACGTCTGGTCTGTAGGTCAAAGAGATTCCCTGGTTACGATGGTGAAGCAAAGGAGTTCAACCCTGAAGTCCATAGGAAGCACATCTTTGGTCTTCACGTTGCTGAATACATGAAACAGCTTCAGGAAGAAGATGAGGAAGCTTACAGCAGGCAGTTCTCCGCGTACATCAAAAGCAACGTCGTTAGTGAACAGGTAATTTCTAAAACTAATTCAACTGGAGGTCTTTTGTTTGCAGTTTATGAGAATATGAGGCAACTTGAGCATCGCGTTCAGCTCTTCATCGGTCTGCCGTGTACTATGACTTTCAAAAGAAAGTATCCTAGAAATTTTCATTCCTCCATTTTTTGCCCAGTTTTAAAGAATTTTGCAGTTTTCAGGCATTTCAGAGTCTGACAGAATTGTTACTTGAAAGTACCGTATCTACCCGCGTATAATATGCCCCTGTAGATAATACGCACCCCAGATTTTCAAGAGGCTAAAAATGTAAAAAATAAACACCTGTAGATAATAAGCACCATATAGGTCAGTTGCACTGTCAACAGAATCGACTTTTGACGCTTGATTCTTATAGATTATGCTGAGAAAATAACAATGAGTTTTGTTCCATCGAAATCCGTTCAGAAATAAGCAAGATATATCCATCTGAAAATGATGACATTATTGCGTCATTTCGCCGTTTTCCGCCATCGTCCGCCACTCGTGTATCTTTCCACCGAGCTCGCAGTGATGCAAGAATGAGTCATTTTAAAAAGAACAACGATTGCCAAAGAAATTTCAAACTATTTAACCTTAAAATCCGTCAATTTACCGTGAATAAAGGATAAACAATAATAAAACACACCCTGATAACACTATAGCCACGGATACAGCAACAACTACGAACATAAACAATAAAATGAAAAACGGCGGTGAGCTTCCGTGAGCAAAGTGGCTGGCAGCACTGCACAGGTCGGCGTAGCTATAGTGCAAACATGCAAGTCGGGCCAAACTTGACGACGAAATGACGCAATAATGTCGTCCTTTTCAAATGGATATATCTCGCTTATTTCTGAATGGATTTCGATGGAACAAAACTCATTGTTATTTTCTCAGCATAATCTATAAGAATCAAGCATCAAAAGTCGATTCTGTTGACAGTGCCACTGACCTATATTACCTTGCAGATGTCAATCAGCTGAGTGCTGCTTATCACCATTTCTCTCTCCCAGAGAGAGTTGGTGATGTGTAAAATCAGTGTTTGTTTACTTGCTCCTTAGTCTTGGCCTTGCTGTTAGAGGGACGACTCAATTTTTTAGGTTATTTTTTTGTGGCTTTTAGTGTGTTTTTTTGCGGTTGAAAATGGAACTTTAAATTTCCGAAACGTCCCGCTGTTTCTTTTATTTGTTTTTTAGCTTCATTCCTAATAATGTTGTTTCTTTTTATTTCAATGTTTCAAAATTTTCAAAGTAATTGTTCGATCATCAATCGATTGCAGGTTGAAACCATGTACAAGAAAGCGCATGAACTCATCCGGGCTGATCCATCTGCTAAGGCCAAGGAGAAGAAGGACATCAAGGTCAAGAGGTGGAACCCTGCCAAATTGACTTTGGAACAACGCAGAGAGCGTGTTGCTAAAGCTAAAGAAACCTTCCTTGAAAATCTTGCTAAAGGAGGTGCTTAGGTTTTTTATTTTGTTACTGACGAATAAAATGTTTCTTATTTAATTTCTGTGCCTTTCTTTCCAAGAGTCACACAATGTGGGGGTGAAATGGTACAAAGTCTTGAAAGGCAAACGTAAGTTATCCACCGTCCCCCTCTCTCTTCCCAACTCTTAAGTTCGTTTCAGGAGTGTAAGCGCAGCTTACTGACAATTAGAGTTTGGACAATTTCGCGGCTGCTGCAAAATTTTTAGAACAGCCATATAATGTTCTAACCCTCATTGGAATATCAATCATGACCCCCTGGTTTCAAATGTGCTAAGCGAAATAACTAAAAATCTGGGACCAAATAATGTTAGGTCCCGAGTGTAACTTACGCACGGTCACATGACCATGCATAAGCTCTCTGATTGGTCAAAACCGCAGGCAAATTGATGCTCAGACTTAACATTATTTGGTCCCAGGCATTTTTGGATCTGTACGCTGTTCGAAAAATTCGAAGATAACTGCGAAATCACGGATTTGGCAAAATCTAGCGTGGTAGCACGAAAAATTGCGTCTTTTTCCGTGGTAAATCAAGCCCCCCCTTTTTTTTCCAAGGGAGGTTGGCCTGTGTTTATGTAAACAGACCGATATTCATGTAGAATTGAATCGCACAATTCTCTGATACATGCCTTCTAATAAAAAAAAGATCCAAAAATTGCCGCGAAAAAACAGTAAGTTGATGTTTACATTGAAAAACATAAAAAGCGTGTTGAAAAATAACATTGAAATCAGCTTGAAATAACTGCAAAATCAGTAAAAAACACTATCAAAATTTGGCATAGATAACGGCGAAATGTTCCAAACTCTCCGGATAATCTTTGGAGAATTTTCAACTCTCATTTGTTCATATGAAAAAAAAAACTTGTCTACAACTTCGAAATGTTAATTCTAAAGCGTTCCTCAATGAAAATCCTATGCTTAGATTCAGATTCATTTTTATTATGTATCAAGAGGAATAACGTTCAAAAATTTCAAAGATCATCCGTCTAGGTGCGCCTACATTTCTGTAACGACTAACCTAACGGCCCTGTAACACCAAAAAGAGGGTCAACATCTTAGAAATATGTGATTTATATGAAATCCAGTGAAATGATAAGAAAAGACAATATATTTACAGATAGAAATGAAGAGAGGAATAAACTAAATAATTGACATTATTTGCTTAACAATTTTGCATGCACCTACAGCTACGTTACATAGGTACCCTTAATGAGGATTAACCGCAGGATAGGTATAAATAATTCACAATTCCTTTCGTTTCGTTGCAATAAAACTGCTATCAGAGAGCTTCACAGTCAGTAGGCCTACTGTGAAAATTTCTGCGGACAGAATATCTACTTTTTTTAAGGCTACTGCAGTAATGTCTACATTAAAGTGACTACGTTTATAATGTCTCCTGTGGAAAAGGGAAACAACAAAAATGTCTATTTAAATTTAAAGTCCACTTTTATTTTGTCTCTGAATATTTTTGTCTACTTTTTTAATTGTCTCCAAAAAAAAGGCAAAATGTTTACCGTGGGAAAAGGCCTAATTCTTTATACAGTGCAGAATGGCGGGGATAAAAAGGTTAGAACCAGTGTCGGCCACAACAGGATTCGACTTCCTACAAAGAAATACTATGCGATGATTATAGCTCAAGTTGAAGGGTGATCAGAAGGTATGCTGATTATAAACAAAATGCCGTTGTCAAGACAAACTTGCGTGCCATTAGTCACTGATGAAAAGTTTATCCAGTATCTGGTGATGAGGGAGAAGAGTTAGATGATAATTAATCAACTGATCTGAATTTTACAGGCTAAGGTAAAATATGACGGTTTATACATACTTCGAAATTCTGCTTTAAAGTGGACATTTTTTTATGGACATATTTTGGAGTTGAAAGGGTAGACAAAATTATTTGGAGACAAAATAAAAGTAGGCTTTAATTTAAACAGAAATTTTAAAAGTAGCCCTTTTTCACGGTGGACATTTTATACGTAGACACTTAGACTGTAGCCTTATATAAGTAGACATTTTATCATTTGACGTTTGAGCAGTAGACCTCCCGACCTTGAACCATCAGAGTTAGAGATGGTGATTAAATGTTGTCTTCACATATTTAAAATAAACTTTAGGGCAATTTTGATTAGATCTAATTCTTTTATTAATATGATTGGTGACTTGTAAAAAATCAGCCCTGAATACAGTAAAATTACCCACGGATAAAATGACGATTACGATTACTCAGTAGTCATGTAATCGATTATAGCTTGTCGGAGAAATGATTGGACTTGACAGTTCTACGGCTTTCATGAAAACATCAGCTTCGAACTGCCAATCGCGCAACCTGATTGGTTGGGGGCAGGAAGCAGCTGACGTTTCCTTTCAAACTGTACAGTTATCAAGTCCAACGTTTATGGGAACAGCCTGTACCACTCCATTTGCCCAACTCTGACTGCTATATTGCTGGCAGTTCCTAATACTTACCTTCATGGCATTCAGAATCCAAGGGGTGTGCATCTTCTCTTCAAATGCTGGAGCTACGCTGGTGTCACAGGGGATTCCTATCTAATTTGTCACTTTCTCTATATAAACACACAGAGGAAAGTCTCAAACTATAGATAAGAGTCTCCAATGGTACCTGTGTAGCTCTGCCATTATGCCTTAAACTCAACGAGCTATACATTTATCTAGAGTGGGGTTTAATAAGTAACCTGCGTAACCACCATGGGAGATTTTTAGGTTAGGTTTAAGCGAGTAATTTGTCCATTTGTTTCCGTGTATTTTGATGCGGCGCCACCACACAGTGGACTGGAGCATACTTTAATCCACTGTGCGGGTGGCGCCGCATCAAAATGGACAAACTACTCGCTTAAACCTAACCTAAAAATCTCCCATGGTGGTTACGCAGGTTACCTATTAAACCGCCACTCTAGATAAATGTATAGCTCGTTGCTTGAACTTAAAAGTCTTTTTGCGAGTCTGTGAATGAATTTCAAACTCAAGAAATAACTATTCAATCGCTTGTAGCAAAAGTTAGCAGGTGATTCTAGAAGCTTTTGTCCATCCGAGACACAGTGGCGACTCGTCAGGTGAGGCAATCAAGAGGATAGCGAGCCGTTGCCTCACATTTTTTATTTTTGGAGATGAACAAAATTGAAAAAAATAACGTAAAAGGTTTAAAAAGCTTATTTTTTATATTTTTTTCTGTTTCAATCGTCAAAAAATTGTGAATGAGACAAAGTATCGTGAAGAAAGTTTACGTGAAGAGTGATTAAAAAAAAATCCTGTGCACCTCTCATTTTCGTTGCCTCACCTCCACGAGCCGCCAGTGCCAAAAACAGGACCTCTGTAGAGGGAGCGTCATTAAAGAAGGAAATTATCAAAATTGTTAAGATTCTGATCATGAGAAACAACACAAATATAAACTCAGGAGAGCACCAAGAACTTTTTTTATTTGTTATTATTTTTTATTTCTTTTCATGATAATTTTAACAAAGCACTATTTATTGACTCAATGAGATAAATTGAAAATAAAATGTTCAAATTGATTGTTTTGAATAAATTGGGACATTGAATTTATCAATAATATAAAAACTTATGCGCAGCAAGATAAACAAAACAATAGCAACAGACAAAATGAGCAAAATGTTACTAAGGAAAATAGTGGCACTGTGGGGCTCTAAAGCATTTAAACGTGATTCCAGGGTCATTTAGATCCACAAGTTGCCACCTGTTTTTAAAGATTCGAAAAATATAAAAAAATAAGCCACCAGCAATGGTTTTAAGTTGGGGTGAAAATTCACCCTTCCATGGTTATCAGGGACCAATAAATGTTCGGTGCAGACGGTCCCCGAAAGACGTTGGATGGTGAGCGTTTACGTGTGCTTTTAAACGGCCGTAGGTGCACACCAATCATCTGGGTGCAGGACCGTCTGTACCGAACATTTATTGGTCCCCGAAGGTGTAAAACACCTTGGTAACACAAGGATTAATATTCGCCATAATGCACCTTAAAGTTAATTTTATAACTGATACAAAACAGTGTCTGAGAGGATAAGGACGTTAAGCAGTTGGATCATTCGCCAAACAGCTGAGCAACTATTCAACGCATGCTAGTCAGTGGAGACACAGTCTGACATGCAAATCAAAGACAAAAAAAAATCACTTCACCAGTGAAGATCTACAAGTCCAACGGAATAATTAATTTCAGTCAAAAAATTTCAGGGACTTAAATGAGAAATTAAATCATAAAAAAGTGGTAACCCTCAGATAAGAAAAATTAATAAATAAAAAAAAAAAAAAAAATTGGTCACTAATGGAAGAATTCATTCTTTATAAAACCGTTAAAGCAGAAAAAAAGTCATTACTTATTAAAATGCAAGAGTACGGAAGAATCTAGCAAAAAATACAAGAGAATGTAATTGTACAAATGACATAAGTATCACGATCAATTGAAACGAATATGAGTAATAATGCAAAAGTTAACAGCTACATAATTAAGGGCACTCTAAGATTAATGAAAAAAAAAAAAAAAAAAAAAAAAAAAAATTGGGACCAAGATTATAGGTACAAAATTTGTTGCCCTCTTCATCAGTAGTCCCTGCATTGACAGCCCATGCGCATATGCGCTGTTTTTACGCCCAAATTACACTCAAGAAGTATCACCCCTGCAAATATTGACACGTTACGATGATTCTGGGTCAAAATCAAGTTGATTAAGTCTACATACTAATAATAATTGAGCCAAAGAGACCTGATTTTTATTTAGTTTTTACTTTTTAGTTTTATTTCGAGAAGTTATTTTGCTTTAAATTTTTTTATTTAAAAAAATTGTGGAGTAAAATTTATTATTCTTTCATTTAACTGTCAAATCCTCTTAAATTTGCGTTAGTATAATGGGGCTCTTGCAAACTTTTGCTACAGGGTATTGAAGAGTTGATTCTTGCATAGAAACCTGCAAAAATGAAAATGAGCTCACTGAAAAATTACAAAATTCACTTTCAGAATCGGGCTTAATGGTGGAGAGACGCAGGTATCATGAGAGATTCCCATCTAAATTGAGACATATCTCTGTGTTTTCGTAGAGAAAGTAACATATTAGACAGGAATCTCCAATGATACCTGCTTTGATCCGCCATTACGATGTTCCCGTTACAGCAGTTATGTGAGTTTATTACTGAAGTTTAGACTTTCTTAAGAGTAGGTTTCGTGATTTTCGTTGGTTTTTACATCAGATTGGACTGTTCATTTGCTCACAGCAAAAGTTTGCATGAGCCCCACTGTTGAGTGCAAAACCCACACAAAAATCGCTTTTGGCAAAATGACCACAATTTAACCCAAAACAAATTTTTTGGAGAATTTGTTCATGGCTTCTTTTTAAACAGGATTCAAACAATAAAACCACAAAAAAATGTACTCATTTTCGTGTCAAATCAATGAGTTATTTGCAATTGAAAACTTCAAATGCATTCTTCTCAAAATAAGGTTTCCCTGTATGCGCTGTATTTGCAACCACTGCCTCAATTGGTTTTTAAAATTTTGTTGTCTCTTTGTGAGTCCATTTACTTACATTTTTAGTCTGAGAAAGTTTAATTCTCTGTAACTTTTGGTTCAATCACTTTTCCATCACAATTCTTTGAAGCTCTAGAATTTGTCAGTCATTACGTCACAGAATACTCTAATCAGAACGGAAACTCTAATTCATTTTGAAACATTCTTTACTTCGGGCCGCCATGTTCGAAAGTGAGTATCTTCGGCAATCTTCGGCAACTGGCCGAGTTGTGATTGGTTGTATACCCTCAAAAAGCATGTCCGCCATCTTGAGAAGTGAGTAGGCACAGTTGCCAGTTTGTGACAGTAAATTCCAAATCTTGTTTCCATTGGCTCTTATGGGAGTTTCCCTTCTGATTGTATTATTCTGTGATTACGTTTTTTGTCTTTTGGTAACTGTGATGAATAACAGAGCTAAGCAAATGGGCCTCCAGTGCGGAGGTTGAACTGCCGAGTACTTTTAGTATTCAATCTGACTCTCCCAGTACATTTTGTAATTGGGATTCAAAAAGTTTTTAAACCGTTATTAAAGAGAGATCCAGGACTGTTTTTTCAAACATCGAGGGTAACCTTGTTTAATCATATGACAAAGTAACCAAAAATTATAATGGATTTTTGAAAATCAATGTAGATTACACTAAAATTAGAGTTTCAAAACTGTTCTCTTCAAGACAAGGATGCAAACCGGAATCAGAGCCAGAACCCGAGAACCCTTTTTTATGACGAAACTGGAACCCGAACCAAAACCTAAATCTATAGTTATGTCAGAACCAGAACTCGAATTTTAAAGTCTGAGAACTGCAAAATGGAACCGGTTCCACTTAGGTTCCTGAAACTTGCTTCTTTTTGAGCTCTCTTGGTCACTGTGATCCAGAATTGCCGTTTTGCATGATTTTTATTTTTCATAAACCGTTACTTCTTCAAAAAGAATGTTTGAAACATGCTCGGGGTGGATTCTGGAGTAAGTATAAGTATTTTTGATTAAACTTTTCCTTCATGTTGCAAGAATCGAAATTTTTCTAATGTTATTTTTGCGCGGTACGATACAAAACAATACATCTTATTCACTGCGCGAGCTCTAAAGTCTTTCCTTGTTTGGAGGCAGTACACTGGAGAAAAATAAAGAAAAAATAACCGGGAATCAGAACCCGGTTCTAAAACCAGTTCTAGATCCATGCTGGAGCCGGGACAGGTTGTAAGTTTATCAGATGACTTGCAACCGGCACCGGTTTTAAATTCCGGAACAGTACACATCCCTGCTTCCAGAGTACAAAATGCACTCAGAGAGTCGGATCAAATACTAAAGTACTCGGCAGTTCAACCTCCGTACTCAAGTCTCATTTGCCCAACTCGGATGAATAACCATGGTCAGAAAATTCTTTAGACTGAAAAACTTAAGGACTTGAACAGTGTCTAAACAAAAAAAATCAAGATAGAGTAATATTTGACAGGAAGTATTGCAACTGCACCATATTGGACTCGTACCGTTTACTGCGCAGTTTTAAATCACATGCATTAATCTTCTCTTTGCGGTGGATTCCATCATCTCTGCCGCTTGCAGTAGGTTCTCCGTGTTTCCTATAAAAGTCTTCCTCCCCTCGGTGCGCGCTCCAGAGACAAATTCCACAAGAGAATTTGGACTCAAATTTCACAAGAGAATTTGGACTCAAATTCCACAAGAGAATTTGGACTCAAATTCCACAAGAGAATTTGGACTCAAATTCCACAAGAGAATTTGGACTCAAATTCCACAAGAGAATTTGGACTCAAATTCCACAAGAGAATTTGGACTCAAATTCCACAAGAGAATTTGGACTCAAATTCCACAAGAATTGGACTCAAATTCCACAAGAGAATTTGGACTCAAATTCCACAAGAGAATTTGGACTCAAATTCCACAAGAGAATTTGGACTCAAATTCCACAAGAGAATTTGGACTAGCTGCGTGTATAGATTGGATCTGCAATACTGTCTGCAATAAATTACTATGGGACATACTAATCTTAGACAAATGGCCTTAAAACTTAAAAATCACGCTCTACTTTTTTAAAGATTTTTTAAGTAGTAAAAAAATAAGGAAATACATCATACATACAAAGAAGACACTCAAACAAAAATAGCTACTAATGATGGTGTATTTTTGGAGAGAAGAGTTTCATTAAAAACAGAAACGCTCTTGGAATGGAGTTGCCTATTGGTGTCTCAGTTTAATCTTAATGGAAATACATGACTTAGCCAAATTTGAGCACCAACAAGTGACAGATAATTCAAACACTTCCATTTTTTCAAGGAATCTGTTCACTTAAGTAACAATGAGTGACAAGAAATACTTAAAGTCTTAAACATAAAAAGGGCCCCGGCCCCACTCATTCTTTTAGGATAAAGGATTCAGCTTATAATAATTTATTGATAAGGTTTTGAAAAGTTTTTTATTTCGAGCAAAAGATCTTATGGGTCAAAAGAAATTATGTTGATAAGTTTCATCAATAAGTTATCATAAGTCAGTTGTCAAATGGAATGTGCAGGGTCCTGCATACATTTTGTTGAAAACTTGTGCGTTGAATTTTAGAGATCCAATCACTATTCAGAAATGGATCCACTTGTGTCTTTAATCTCAGTTAAAATATTGCCTAGAGTTCATCTAATAAACACTGAATTGCTGAACAGTTCCTCCAATCTAGGCAGTAAGCAACACCTTAATGTCATTCTGGGGTACAAGCAGTCGCATAGGTCCTGCATCAACTGTTGATGCAACCAGCATTACTCAAACCTTCTTCAGTTTTGAAAGAACAAAGGAAAAGAAAGGAAAGGGTGCATTGTTTATACTTGTAAAGCAGGTTGCGTCGACGCCAGATTAATGCAACTGTTCATGCTTCAGTTCCCAGCATCACCACAACGTAGCACTCTTTAAAGACTGTCACAATAAGGTTGTAAGCAATTTTTTTTTTTCAATTTTTTAAATTTTTTTTATTATATTATGTTCAGAATGCCTCAAGGATCATTTTTAAATACAACAATAGGAAATAGAGACTCTTGGGTAGGGAAATTTAAGGATATAATTTCCTTTTTTGAAAAAGTTTCCACTTTAAACTGTTTTCCCGAAAAGTTGTAATTTTTCAACTGTCGGTACACATAACTCAAGCTCTTTTGCACCTAGAGAGCTTTTTTTTTGTTTTAAAATGTTTGTCTTTAATAGACAAACAAAGTTAACTAACTTATATTGCACGGTTATGTGGAGAAGTATTAAAATTTAAACAAAATATGCAAAAGATAACTCGTATTTCAAGAGATTTTTTTAAAAAACAAAATTAGTTTTGACAATTTAATTTAAAAAAAAATTAAAGTTAGGTAGTTAACACAGTCCAACTTGTCAAGATGTACATTTTGAACAAAAAAATGAGCTCTCTAGGTGCAAATGAACTTGAGATATGTGTACCAAAATTTTGATAAATTAACTTGGTGAAGATAGGGCTTATAATCTCCCTTCAAGGTGATTCTAGGTGAAACCTTCGATTTCAATTGGAAATTTTTGAAAATTGAAAGTCAAAATTTCAATTCGATGGATAGCATCACAAGTCACTTTTGGGAGAAGACACATAACATTTTGATATTCTAAATTGAAAACAAAGAAAAAGTCCACAGCATCTGCATTTGCATAATTTTTATGGATTTTTGAGCCCAAAACGAGCAAAATTGGTTCAGAATAAAAGCCGTCAATTATGAAATTCATTTTGCCATAAGCTTAGTGAGTGAGAGTGAGTGCAAGTGATAATACGCCCATCCACCTCACTCGCACTAATTGAGGCTTATGGGAATTTTCGTATTTCATAATTTCCGGCTTTATTTTTGAATGTTTTAGCTTGAAACTTTTATGCTTGCAGGTGCCAACGTTCCTCAAATTTGTACTTTTTGCATAAATTTATCAATTTTAGCCAAAAACTGTTGACTTTTTGAGCAGCAGAACAAGGTGTCCGCAGTTTGAACAAATCGGCCTTGGAATTACCTCAATACTTGACATAATGCAACAAATTCAGGACCCAGATGTTTTCTTCTTTCCTACTTTGCTGGTTTCAAACCATGTTCACCGGACAATCTCAATCTGTTCTATTCAGAGACAAATAGAGACCGTGCACCCCCTATTCTTCCCGTGGTTGCACGCGGTGTCCACTTTTCGTGAACTACTTTTGTCGGGACTCATCGGCCTCAACAATCAACCTTCGACTAATGTTGGATGGTGAGCTCAACAAAAGGCTGTGATTGGTCCGTGGTCCCGGAAACGGAAACAGGTTTCACTTGGCGAATGCAAAGTACGCGCTCATCAGTCAACAATATGCGAATGTTGGCTGTTGTTTTGATGAGTTCCGACCAAAATTGAATCAGAAAAGTGGACACCACGTGCAGGCATAGTGCAAGGTCTCTATTTGTCTCTGGTTCTATTTAACTCAATTTGAGTAGCATTAAATTTTGAAATTCAAACTATTCAATTCACAAGGATAATTTGAAATCCTATTATAAACCCATTTCTCAAATTCCATAGCAAAATTGCACTTGAGACAAAATTTTCCAAGCATTAATCATCACAATTGGTCAGACCTTAAGTTTTGAGGTTATCATTTTGTATGGAACCGGGCAATGATTACATAAAAAAAGTGTAAAATCACACTATAACTTTAAACTAAGAAGAATTCATTCTCACTAATGTCTTTCCGCTTATTTTCTTCCTTCATTCAAACAAATAAAAAAAGGGCTTTAAAAAAAACAAATATGATAAAATGTACAAAAGTGAGATAAACATATTTTACAATAAAAAAGAGTGAATATAATTATTTAACAATATAACTACCAAAATATCAAAATAAAAGCACTGGAGAAAATTGTTTCATCACAATTACATACATTGTTGTGCTCAAAATCTTATTCAACTGGAGGACTCTGGAAATGTCACTTTCTGCAGAAAAAAAAGTCTGGAAAGGAAAGGGAAGGAAGAAGAAAGAAAAATTTAAAATTTACATCGCGAAATTAAACTTGTAATAATTTACTCTCTAAAATACCCTTTAGAGTACAGAAAAAATACCTTTTACAGCCAACAACTTTTAACTTGATCAAAACACTGAGAGCTGATGTCCCCAAGTACAAATATCCGATCAGATATCTGCGATTTTACCAGCACAAGTTTTATTTAACCCTTTCAGACCTGTTGTACATTTCAATGTACTATGAATTTCAAAAGAAAGTCCTCTCATTGAAATTGTTTTTGATCCAATTTTTTTAATGTTCCATCGTTTTAAATTTTTCGAGACATAGGTAATAAGACAAACGTAAAACTGTGAGACTCAGAAATACTTGAAAACCGTAAAATCTCTCAAATTGGTCAAGAAATGAAATAATGAAAATTTCTACCAGGGTTCCTTTCTTTGGAAAGCCATAGTACATCTGAATAACATTGAATCTTATGGAAAACAGAAAAATACATATGCGCATCAATTTAGATGAGGAAACAGCGCTAAGATCAACTGTGTTGTTCAAAAATCCGTTCCTGAACAAAAAGAATTTCAGGTATGAAAGAGTTGAAGTAGAGCAAACTTGAAATTCAAGCTTACGGCCTATTTTAAATATACAATACATGAATTTTGGACAGAGTTAAAAATGTTTGTTAAGATTTTCTTTTTCAAGTCGATGATTTTAATTGCTAACTGTGGTTTCAGTCTTTAGCGTGATGTTCAGTCAGGGTACTGCAGGTACTCGTAAGCTTAATACAAAATGAAAAAGTCAAGTTCAAAAACAGTTTTTTTTTTAGATTAACTTCAAGCAGCACGTTGAATGGACTTAATTTTTCTCAAAAACCAAAATTCAACATTGATTCATACAGGCGCTGAAACAGGAAGGAATTTTTAGGCAGATTTTCTGTTGTTGAAAACGATGTCCAGTTGGATGCCCCTTTCAACATAGGTTTGTCGACATAAACCAACGCACTTGTTTCATGTCAACTTCGACTAGTTAAAGTGGATGTTGACAGGATTTTTAACAATAATTGTATTGTATGAACATAGCTTTCTGTGAAAATGCGAATATTTTCGCACCCCTCATTTGAAGTATGTAGGTAGTTCAATGTTTAGCAAGAATACTGAAGCAGAATTTTGATGCATTGATATACTGCCCTGACAAGTTCTAACACATCAATATGATGAGAAAGAAAAGTTAATTAGCCACAGTTGAAAGAACATGAAAACCATGGACCAAAAAATGGTAGGTCCCGAGCATAACTTACACACAGTCATGTGAAGTGCATAAGCTCTCTGATTGGTCGAGACTGCACACAATTCAACTGGCGCACACTGCTGGGATCGTACATTTTTTGGTTCCATTACAATGATTAAATAAGATTGTTTATATTAAATTCCTCTGTTAGGGGAGAAAATAAACATAATTCAACAAAAGTATAAATGAGTGATAGCACATAAATCTTTGTTAATTTGAGAATTTTCAACCCATTCCTGATTTCAATGGTTTTTGATTTCTGCCTTTCCAACTCAAAATTGACTGAAGGTGTTTGCAGTCCTCCATTTGCACAAAATCTGCACGCTTAATTGAAACAAGGTTTTGACATTGGCTCAAGTCGATTAATTGTCGACACATTATCTGATCATTTCCAAATACTTTTGCTTGTGTTTGCTCAGCATTTCTGCAACAGTCACGAGCTTCTTCAATGATGTCTGAAACAAGGGTCAGAATGAAACAAGTTTAATGTTTATTGCTTAGTTATTCCTCCCATCAGAAAGTGACTTGAGGTTTGCTACAAAGACATCATATCATATAGACGGAGTGCATAACAAGATCCTTAAGGCAGATTTGCGGTACTTCCCATGTTCACCAAAAATGCTCACCAGTCATCAGCCTGATCAACGGTTGCATCAAAACTTAAATGAGTAATCTTTTTTAGGTATAACCTTTGATTAAAAACTGGTGACAAACAAACCGACGCCATTTTGAGAGTGAATGAAAGTTGCACACTATTTCCAATTTTGTTAGTTATTTGAGGCTATTTTTGATCTTATATCATACTGTTATCAAAATGATGGTCATTAAATAGTGTTTCATCCATATTTGATCTCGATTTTATAAAGTAGTTAGTTTGGATTAAAAGGTTATGTTCGTTTGTTTGTCACCAGTTGAACGTTCCACCCCCAATTTCGAACAATGGACTCGTCTGTCTGCCAACTGTAGGGTACGTTAAGTCGCTAAGTTTGCCTCACCCAGCTCAATATTACGGTATAGGATGCACTCCGTCTTTATGATATAATGTCTTTGGTTTGCTAGTGGATCAATTGCCTGGTCATCAATTTTTAACCCTTCAATCACGGGCAAGAAATTTTATGTCAATTATAAGGAGGCGGGCCTCCAAAGTCCAGTAATGATTTCATGAAATTACACTCATTTCAACTTAAAATTTTAATTTTACTAATTATTTTAAAATTGTGTGGCTTTCTACACTCAAAATTATACTAAGGCTCATGTATTTTTTTTGCTTGAAAAGGTATATGTTTAAAAAAGGTATTTAAAAAAAGGATTTATTTAGAAAAGGTATTTAGGTATATGTTAGGGCTCCTATCCTTTCATTAATGATTAGAGGTTAGAAAACTTTGCAGTTATTTTTTTTAAAATCTGATGATATTAATTACTGATTTTGAGGTTATTTTAGGCTGATTCCATAGTTATTTTTCCACATGCTTTTTGCGTCTTTCAAAAACATTGACTTCCTCCTCAATCTCACCTCGGAAGAAGATGCAATAAAAAAAAAATGCGATTTTTCCAGGATATTGCGCCAAATTTTGCTGAATAGTTGATTTCAAGGCAATTTTTGCGGACATTATAATTGCATTGTAAACATTTTTTAACTATGGTATGCCAAATCTTGAATTTATTGTAAAAATTATTTTCAATTGTACTAAGAGATGTATTATTGCTTGAATTGTACTACAGCTTGAGTAATAACAAATAAGGCATGTCTTGTACTAGAAATAAATAAAAAAGAAAAAAAAAATCATTATAACTCAGAGGCGGTTGGGGTAACAGCCACAAATTACTTGGTAATGGCAACGATCAAAAATTACCTGCGTTTTACTCAAAGTCTGTAATTCTTTGAGGTGCGTTAGACAGAGGTGGTGCAGAGTTCCCAGATCTCTAGCAGGATCACCCTTTTGCCTGTCACCTTCCGATTCTGGTTTCTCGATAACATTCTGAAAAGTAAAAAGTGGAAAGCAAATAAGTAGTAGTAGTAGTAGTAAAGTCCAGCCGCCCAAACACGTGGCTCGTTATGCTGATATTTCACAGCGAACGACTGGACTGCATAAAAAAAGAAGGGGTAGGAAAGACAATCAAAGTATTCTCAAAACAAAGGATTGGAAAGAGGAGAGTAACGGCGACCTGCCAGGGACTCTCAAGTTTGGGAAGGAAACCCCTAGAGCACTCAAGGAGGTAAAGTACTCTAAATATATTTAGTTTTTTTTTTTTTTCTCTCTCAAACGAAATATATAAATTAATAAATAGTGATAATAGTAGCAGCGTCAGCAGCAGTAGTAATAATTAAATAAGTATTGAACACATAAAGAACAAGTTGACATTTTTTACACTTATGAGTTTGAGTGGTTGTAGGTGGATATGTCCAAAAAAAAAATGACCGAAGTCCTTATTTAATAAAGTCCAAGAAGGAAAAATGTTCCAACCTGCTTTGTCCAGGGCCCAAATAAAGTACAGGACGGTCAGTCCTCCAATTTAGAGTCCCTATAAACTAAGAGAGTTGCGCTATGTCATTCAAAATGAAGAAGAAGCGGATCAATGGAGTCCCCAAGACGCAGATTGCAAATGGCGAATGGCCATTTGCCTCTGCGCTGTTGCCGCTATTTCGGTATCTCTTAGAGGTTAGGTTCTGATTCCCGACAATAACGGTTGTTATTGAAAGAGATTATGTTCTACAAGATAACATTCAAGCAGAGGAAAAATTAACAATAATTACCGCAGTGACCGTTACTTCAAATGTGTAATGAAAGCAAGTACGCGAAAAGTAAACAAACCCTTTGCCAATTGCATTTACCTCTTGGGGCTTTCTTGACAGCCTAAATCTGAGAGCCACTCAGTAATGGATTCTGACAGGGCACTACTCTCATAGTATTTACGGACTCTACTCCAATTAACGTCAAAAATTGGGCACAAATTGTGTCTCCACCAATCAACTGCGAGAATAACCGACTTAAAAATGGCAGCAAGGATCATCCAGAATGTACTCTATTTGGGTCCTGTGAATCAACAGGTCTAAATTTTGACATGCATTAAGCAGCGAATAATAGAGTCCAAAAGTTCTTGCTTTGCCGTGTCCTGTTTCGAAGGCAACATTGGAGCTATGTTAGAAACTTCCAAGGCAACACAATAGACTGTTTAGTAGAGCAATATATCGTATTGATTGCCGTTCGAGGGCCTCTGGTTCCAAGCAAACTCTGGTTCAATGTAATTTCCCCATAAGCGAACTTTTGAACGGAAATTTAGGCCATTACATCAAACAATTTATGCGACCTTTTTGCGATTATGAATTCTGCGTCCTCAAAAATACTTAATTATGCCTGGTTGTTCCTTGACTAAAACTACCGAAATAAATAAGATATTACAGATTAAATGTTGCATTTGTAGGTTAGAATCGCCCGAAATCCCGCCAATTCCACAACGACAACAATAACATTTGGGTGATTCCAACCTCCAAACGTATCGTTTAATCTGTAATATCTTGTTGATTCTGGCAGTTTTAGCGGTGGAACCAGTCAAAATTAAGCATTTTCGAGGACGTAGAATTCATAATTGCAAAAAGGTCGCATTAATTTTTTGATTTAATAGTCTAAATTTCCGTTCAAAAATCCGCTTATGGGGAAAATGCATTGAGTCAGAGTTTGTTTGGAACCAGAAGCCCTCAGACGGCAATCGATACGATATATCGCTCCACTAAAACAGTCTATAAATGAAGTGTTATTTAGAAATTTATAAAACTTGAGGTTTATTGGTTAAAAGTGAAGCACTAAAATGTGATAATTTTTTTTTTTTTTGGATAGCGGGTAAAATTCAACATCACAAGCAGTAATTTCATTTATTTTAAATTTTTGCTTTTCATAGATAAATTGTATGAATATGAAGAATTAAGATTACTCAAATTCTACTCAAACTAAGGAGCTTTGGCTAAAAACTCAGCTCGGCTCAATTTGAAGTCAAAATTCACAGAACTAGATTCTAGCTATGAATATCATCAGTCAAACGCAGATCACGCAGTCTTCACGCAGATAAATGGACAGTTGACTTACGGAAAGTTGATCCAGAAAAACGACCATTCGCTCTTTATTTTTAAGAATGAACGGGTTGACAACTTCCATGTAAGGCTCTTTGCCACCGAATTCGACCAAATTGGCCAAATTTTGCAGGCACTTGGCGACCATGACTAACGATCTATTTGCCATCGGAGGAGGAGGTTCTGTAAAACAAAACTATCGATTAACAAAAGAGCAATAGCTGTGAACAAAAGTAATAAAATTAGCGTTCTAGAATTCATCCCATGATTATCTCGATGCAGAAAAGATTATGAATAGCAGTACTTTTCAATATACATAGATGTACTGATTAGATCAAATTGTTCTTCGCAACAGTATTATTCCAGGTTCAGTTTTTAAATTGTGTAAAAAACCTGTGATCAATAAATTAATAAACTCTTCTTTACCGCCTTGCCTGGCTAGTTCTGCATTTTTTTTTAAAAAAAAAAGGATGAAGTTTCTGGATACTATGGAACCGTAGATATTTTATCCCTCGGATTAGAAAAATTCAAAAAAACGAAGCATGTCAAAAAAGAGACAGAGAAAAATATTACACAGAGAAATGCTTAGACCATACATCATACATACAACTATTTCTTTTAACTATATGTATAGAGTCCTTAAAAAAAAATCCAAAACCAACATTTTCATAAAAAAAAAAAAAAAATCTAATAAAAAATGAAAAAAAAAAAAAAAAAAAAAAATCCTAATTTTTGCCTTTCGGTTCTTGTTACCCATCTTTCTTATGGTTAGTTTGATTTCTCGTCAATCTCTTTCTAATATTTGTGTTCTTGTTCCCAATTTGAATGTATTGACTGATGGCCCTTATCTTGGATTTAGTCATTTTTTTTTTGCCTGTTTTGATATTTTGATTCGTTTTGTATGATTAGATGAATAAAGATGGATTTGTACATTTGAATGAGCTTTTAGAGATCGTACCTGAAATTAGATTAAACTGCCTTGGATTCAGAAGTGCTGGACAAAGCAACCTAAGGAAAATGAAACCGCTGACTACTCTCGTTTTCACAAACCTTTCGTGAGGCCATTTTGCGACAACTGACCTTTGTAAACAACCACAAATAAACCTCACCGTTCTGAAATCAAACAAACAATTCAAGGTAAAATTAGGGTATCCAAATCTTTGCACACATCAAGAGTGTGCAAACAGATGATAAGTCTGGAATCGGAACCTGGATGAAAATTTTGAACAGGACTGGAACCGGAACCAAAATGACACAGCTCAGAAGCGGTTCCTAATCGGTTCCGTGTCAGCTGTGATATTTTTTTTGGGCAACATTTTTGAGCAATACAATTTGTATTAAATTATTTATTATTTATTATTTGTATTTGTTTTTGTATTTTTTGCATTTTGTATTGTTTTGTATTTGTATGTTTAGGCATTTAATGCCTGTAGAATTTAAATAAATAAATAAAATGGGGGACCAGACGATAATGCTTTGAAATGAGCCGAAGTTTCCATTTTGAAAGGATTATTCTACAGTTGTATTTTTTCCTAATTGCTGATAAATTCTTGCATTGCATCTAAAGACACTACACATTGAGTACTAACCGAGGACAGGATTCTGCTGACATGAAAATTGAGTGAGTTATATCATCAAGAACTTGCAAAAGAAATTCTGCGTTGGCACAGGCTTCCTCAGGCGTTTCCATCTTGCACGGATTCAGCTGTTTCATAGCAAAAACAAAAGAAAATGAGATGGAGGAATTACAAAGTGGAGAGGCGGTCATAAAAACAAAATGAAAGAAAAAGGAAATTACAAATGAGAACTGAGTTGAAAAGGATAAAAGTCAACAGAACAATTAAGAAATTGAGTTAAATTAGAAACTTTCTATAGTTTAGTAAGCTTGACGAAAACTGCTTTTGACTCAGAGAAAAATTCAAGTCAGGTCAAGCTACCTTGAAATGGGACTCAAGCACACTGGTGTTATATGTGATCTCGTAGTTCATTCTAGCATAAGAACCAGCGAAAATTACGAAATTCACTCATAGACTCACAAAATGACTTCGAGGTTCAAGGCATAATGACAGAGCTACACAGGTACCCTGAGATATTCCTGTCTAATTTGAGACTTCCGTCTGTTTGTTTCTATAGAGAGAGAGGGGGAGGGGAGAGAGAGAGAGAGAGAGAGGGGAGGGAGGGAGGGAAGGAGGGAGAGAGAGAAATTAAGTAGGAATAGGAGACCTGCATAGCTCCACAATCTTTGCTCTTAAATTTAAACCCCTTAAGATGATCCCCCGTTGAAAAGTTCAACCTGAGGACACCACATCGCATTGCTCAAAAAGTCAACAGTTTTTGGATAGAATTGACAAATTTACACAAACAGCACAAATTTGGGGAACATCAGAATCTGCGAGCATACTTCAGGTAGATACCCTGAAAATTTCAAGCTGAAAGGCTCAAAAATAAAGCCAGAAATTATGAAAAACGAAAATTCCCATAAGCCTCAATGAGTGCGAGTGAGGCAGATAGACATAGTATCACTCACTAAGCTTACGGAAAAATGAATTTCATAATTTACGTCTTTAATTCTGAACCAATTTTGCTCATTTTGGGCTCAAAATATTCATAAAAAAATTTTGCAAGTGCTGATAATATTGGGTTTTGCGTTTTTTCTTCGGTTTCAATTTAAAATACCAAAAATATTACTTTTCCCAAAAGCGACTATAGACTGATTTAAGGAATCGGCTGGACCTATCGAAGTTCCGACTGGTTCGATATACATGTTCCCATAAGGAATCGGAATGCGATTTTCAAGCGGAAATGTCGGCCTTTTTGAGACATTTTTTACACATCGGAGGTTGCGATAATGGAATCTACGTATCCTCAAGTGCCCGGAACCAGCATAAAATAGGGCGATAGCGCAAAATTTAAACTAGTTATGCCGCATATATCGAACCAAGTCGTGAAAGTGAGGTTATGGCACCCCATTGTTTACATCCTTACTTCCAACCTCTATGAACTGCAAAACTTCCATAAATTTCGACATTTAGCAGTTATTTCTTCGGAACTTTTGGAGGAATTATGTGCCAGAGTATAGTAGCACACTTGCACTAATATTTGGAGTCCTGTAATGCCTGACATTACCATAGATTTTAGAAAAAGGCACGTTCCGTAACTCTACCCGAGTCTTCGTTTGAATTTTTCAGTCATATTCTTTGACCTGCCGGTGTTTCATTCGTTTCTTTGATGCTTGAATCTTTCATTTACCTCTTACCCTTCAATCACATACTTCTAAAAACATTGTCGACTGTAAAGAACCTTTCGGCAGGGTGATTCAGTCCCGTCATCAATCAACCGTCCTCCCACGCGCTCCTGACTGTAGCCTTCCTCTAGCTTTATTTGAGTGTTCCCCCCTTTAACTTGTCTAGATTTGAATTACAGATAGAAGGTAAGAACCTATTGTTGTAATTTAGATGTGTTAGTAACCCAGCGATAAAATTTTAGGCTAGGGAAACGACAATAAAGTACCTACTTAGACTCTGTACCGTTGCGGTGATGAGGAAACACTAACTTGTTGAGTAATATCAAGCATATTGGAGCTCAAAATTTCAAAGCAGGTGAACTACAATACTCTGGTATATTATTCCTCCAAAAGTTCTGAAGAAATAACAGCTAAATGACAAAATTTGTGGAAGTTTTGCAGTTCATAGAGGTTGGAAGTAAGGATGTAAACAATGGGGTGCCATAACCTCACTTTCACGACTTGGTTCGATATATGCGGCATAACTAGTTTAAATTTTGCGCTATCGCCCTATTTATGCTGGTTACTGGCACTTAAGGATACGTAGATTCCATTATCGCAACCTCCGACGTGTAAAAAATGTCTCAAAAAGGCCGAAATTTCCGCGTGAAAATCGCATTCCTATTCCTTATGGGAAAACCCGTGTATATCGAACCAGTCGGAACTTCGATAGGTCCAGACGAGTATATCGCATATAATCGCACGATATATCGACTCACTAAATCAGTCTATTGGTGCTATCCATCGGATCAAAATCTGGCAAAATTTTGGCTGGAATCACCTTAAACCTAGCTCATGAGTCAGCTTTAAGGTGATTCTATGGCAAACTCCCGAAAATTTTAATCCGATAGATGGCGTAACAAGTCGCTGGCTTTGAAAATAGCCGTTTTTTGATGGTTTTCGGCTGTTTTCTCTGAACAGACGAATAATAGACAAAAAATCGGAATGTCAGCACCTGCTTAATTTATTGCTTGATTTTTTGAGCCATAAACGGGCCAAATTGGTTCTAAAATAAAGGCGTAACTATGCAAAGAAAAAATCATGTGTAATTTGGAGTTGTATCAGTAAAGATTATAGGTGAAACAGAAATCTGTAATCTTTACTGATACAACTCCAAATTACACATGATTTTTTCTTTGCATAGTTACGCCTTTATTTTAGAACCAATTTGGCCCGTATATGGCTAAAAAAATCAAGCAAAAAATTAAGCAGGTGCTGACATTCCGATTTTTTGTCTATTATTCATCTGTTCAGAGAAAACAGCCGAAAACCGTCAAAAAACAGCTATTTTCAGAGCCAGCGGCAAGTTACGCCATCTATCAGATTAAAATTTTCCGGAGTTTGCCATGGAATCACCTTAAATGTTTGGAGAATAGTCAACAACATCCATCAGCAAAATTGCCATTTTTTGCATAACTATCCCATTTTTCCCATTAGACTTGATGTAAAAAGTTGTTAATTTATAGGTGTAGGAAAATTGGGCAACATCGGCCACCACTAACCTCACAAGACTGTTTGGCGTCCAACAACTTCTGAATAGTATCTTGAATGGCTGCTTGCAAAAATCCTGTGCAGACTGACTTCATATACAAATCCATTAAAGTGGTGGGTAAGGTTGCAGCGCGGAAAAGGGTTGACGTCTCTTCCTCTTTTTCTATCTCTGTATCGTTAAGCGTTCTCAGCAAATCTGCTTCTTTCCTCTCATACCTTTAGAAACAACATAGGAATAAATCAAGGTTATAGATTAACAGGTACGCTCATCTGAATTTGCGCCACAAATTCAGAGGCGTGCAGTTTAAAATTGCTGCAGCCAAGATGGCCGACAAAAGCAGAGAACCTTATACATTACTCGGAATCGCCCGAGTAAGTAATCGTGATTACCCACAGTCGCTCGAATAAGTCATCGTGTTTATCCGCAGTCACCTGAGTGAGTCAGCGTGTTTTGTGCTTTGGTCGGCCATCTTGGCTGCAGTGATTTTGAACTGCGCACCACTGAATTTGTGGCGCAAAGTCAGATAAGCATACCTGTTAAATCTGTAACCTTGGAGATAAATGATGTATTAAGTTATAAGGTAAACACCCCAGTAGGCAACACCCCTAAGATTTGCACCAGTAGCCGACACCCATTTTTCACACAATAAAAAGTACTAGTTTGGTGGCAATACTGGTGTTTTGTGTGGTTTTTTTCTGAGACCTTCAAAGTGAAAAATTCGAAAAAAATATGCAAAACAACAAAAATTGCCACTAAACTAATATTTTTCACATTGTGAAAAATAGGTGTCGGCTACTGAGGTGTTTACCTTAAAGGGTTTGTTAAAAAAAAACAATCTGCTTCTTTTTGCTCATACCTTCAGAAACAACGTAGAGATAAACTCGTGAGACACTCACCATAAATTAGTAATTCTTGAGAAATCTCGAGTTTAATTCAAAATAGCCAACAAACTTCTTTGAGATTTCTCCTTGAAATGTGCCTTGAGTACACTACTGAGCCTTCCCGGAGCATCTCTGAATTGCTAATTCGTGTCTCAATCCCACTGAAATATCCCTTGAACTTCCTCAAGAAACTTCAACGCGTTTTGGCTGAAGTTGTGATTCTAAATTGCAGATTGAAACTTGAAAGTTGAAGTCTAAGTCAAGTCAACGAGATCTCAAATAAAGCCTCTGAATTGCACCCAAAGAGTTTCAAACGGAGTAAATAGACCTGTTTAGTGTGATGTCACAAAAAAAATTGGATCCAAACAAATGCTTCGTCTCACTCGCTCTTGTGGGTTTTCCCATAAGAAACAGGATCCAAATTTTCACATGCAAATTCATAGCAGTAAACAACAAGTTTTCTCAGATTTTATTACACCACCAGATTCCACGTACCTTAAATTGAAAGCACCCTACAACAACATTTGTGAAACATCACGTATTAATTTACAATCACAGTTGTTTTGAAGAAAGTCTTATGTTTTGTCCTTGTCCCACTCACAGTTTCATATGGGCACAGAATTCTAGAATTTAGGCTCATCTGCACCTTCTCACTTTGCGATATACCATAAACAAGCTTTGATACGAAGAAAGGATAGGATGATTGAGTGTCATGGCGTTGATGGAGAGCGCGAGTAAGACAAGGAAAAAACAAAGAACATATTTTGGTATTACTGTGATTGTAAATTCACTTGTGATCTTTCTTGAATTATGTCAGAGAGAAAAGATACTTTAAGATACCTGGAATCAAATGGTGCAATAAAATTTGAGAAAACTGGTTGTTAACTAGCATGAATTTGCATTCGAAAATTTGGATCTGATTTCTTACGGTTAAATCCACAAGAGCAAGCGAGATAGAGCATTTGTTTGGATCCAAATTTGATTGTAACATCATCACTAAACAGGTCTATTGGGGAAGGGGACAACTCACTTTTTGTTTTGTAAAAAAAAAAAAAGAAATGAACAGCACTGGGATCTGAGAGACCACGCTTGGGAAGATAAGGGTTAAAAGGCAGTTGGTAATTTCTACTAAACACAGGTGACCAGTAAACCTTTTGCAACAATGTCTCAATCAAAAGATACACTTAACTGAGCATGTGGCCGTTCATCGCAAACAGTTGCAAAAAAAAAGAATGAATTGAAAATTACCAACCTGAAAATACGAAGCAGTGAATTTGCAAGTGGCATCCTATCGTTGTGACAAAAATCAGCAAGAGCTCGCACAGCCTCTAAAGACGGATCTAAAATGAGCTGTTGCATTGGTGAGTATTCTTCCGTCGGCATTATGAGGTCATGTAAGTAGCGGGTTCTGAGCCTTAAGGAGCCCCATTCTCCAATAGGAGTGATACCTGAGAGAGGATACCAGTTTTCACCCTGTTAAGAGAGAGAAAAAGAGAGGAAAATATATTATTTTTATTCACCATGATATTATTGTCTACATGCATCCTATTCAAGAATAATAAGTGAATGAGAAGAGAAAATAAACTGTAAGGAATACCATACGAAAACTTTCTCACATCAAATTTATTCAGGAGGAGACCCCCCAGACCCCCCTTTCATATTCTGAGGGAGATCTCCAGGCTAGCCCGAGCCAAAAATACGTCCCGCAGTCAAAGTTCGAGGTAGTTCAAACTTTGGCTGGCTACCATTCAAATACATTGGCAGACAACAATTTTCGATACACATCACACATCACTACTCGTCTTTTTTTGTGGGCTTTCAAACGAGTTTGTGGTCAAGGGGTGTTGGATCAACCGTTTACTTTTGGTGGCCAATGCAAAAATAAGTCCCGCAGTCAAATTTTGAGGTAGTTCAAACTTTGGCCGGCTACCATTCGAATACATTAGCAGACAACGATTTCCAATCTACAACACTGCTAGGCTTTTTTTGTGGCCTTTCAAACGAGTATGTGGTCGAGGGGTGTTGGATCAACTGTTTACTTTTGGTGGCCTAGGCAAAAATAAGTCCCGCAGTCAAATTTCGAGATAATTAAAACTTTGGCTGGCTACCATTAAGGGGGTAAGAAAGACAAACAAAATATTATAAAAGCAAAGGATAGGAAAGAGGAGAGTAACGGCAACCTGACAGGGACTCTCAAAATTGGGAAGGAAGTACTTAGAGCACTCAAGGAGGTAAAGTGCTCTAAATATATTTTTCTCTCTCCTTTCTCAAAAGAAATATTACTCCACTCTCTGCTTCTTCTTCGTTTCTCTATCCATTTGTGTTAATCAATTTTTTTGTCTATAATATTCTTCCTTTGCAACTGTGTAACTCTTCTTTCAGTTCTTCTCTCTCAACTCTCTCTGTATCTATGTCAATGAGCTATAACTTTAGAGTGGCTGCGGGCTGGTCCACCTTGTGCCACACAGGGTAGAAGGAATGCCGGGAAAAAGCGGAATTTGGACGGCAGATTCCAAGGTTAGAGGTTAAGTTTTGTAGGTTTTTTCCAAGTCGTTTTCGGCTATGCCCGAGTTTGTTTACGGAACGACCGGAAACTACTTACAAAATTTAACCTCAAAATCAATTTTTACGGCAAGATGGCGGCGCCCTAGGTGACAACAATGAACCAGCGGAACGTTCCTTGATGTGCCACTCTAAAGTTATAGCTCATTGATCTATGTAGCTCTGCTCTCCATGATTCACAATCAACAATTCACTCGACGAATAAAGAAATAAATAGAAAATTTGGAATGTTTTAATGATTAAATTTCAAAAATATATTTAACCAACCTCATCTCCGTTGGTTAGTGAGCTAAAATCCACGGTGACTTCTGCAACTTCCGTGTCCTTGGACCGCTTCCCTTTGTTGTAAATGGTGACAGTGAATGTGAGGACGTCAGGTGGTACATCACTAAAAAAGATGCAAAATCATTAGCACACCTTGAAATTACAACAACACAGAATGAGGATGTCATCAATGTTGCCTTGTTGCCAGGTTTTCTTATAATTTACTAATTTATACATCAAGTCAAATGGGGATAAACGAAAAACTATCCTAAAAATTGCAACACTGACTGTCATTGCATTCTTCACGTTGATTGAATACATAAATTTTAAGTTTGTGAACCATTTTGGAGGAACGAAATGACTAATTCTTTGTTTCCTTTTCAATAACATTTATTAAAATTTGACGGATCATTTTAATGGAAATTATGGATAAGTGCCGCCTGTCTCTTGCAGGGTTGCAACATATGATGATCACTTCATTTTATTTCGATCCCCACCATAACCTCTCTTTTCCTTCTCCTTCCGAAATTGCAGCAGGCCTCTTTAGTGACAAAACTGTCCGTGACAAGCACCAAACACCAGTGTCCTTTTCAACTAAATGTTAATGTATTTCAATGAATTTTCTTGTTAATTACATGAAAATTGTGTTAATCCATAGTATTTAAAACGCTGATGTCAAAAATTATATCATTTTCTACGTAACTCCTCCTGATTTTAAGCATATTCTACTTTTAGGCATTTTTTGCGATAAAGTATAAATTGTGGAAAAACTAGATTATTTCGATCAAAACTAAGGCCAAATTCGAACTCGGCAGGTCAATTTACGCCATTTCAGGTCTAATTGTGAGATAAAACTCCGTGTTTCTGTCTAGGGACCCTTATTTTGTGTTCATAGGGGGCGGACATCTATGTTGTTGAAGCGTAAAAAATTAAAAATCCCAAAATTGTTTATACGTAACCTTACACTTTCTTTGCAAAAGACGCTCCAAATTATGCATGCTGCTTCCTTGATTCATAGGAAACAGTTGCCGGCTATTGTACAATAATAAAGATCCTGGCCTCCAAGGCTTACACAACACAGTGTTCTTAAAAAATTCCCTGAGGTTATCAATTTTTTCCGGATACAGTTTCTTTTGTTTCTTCATGCTTTTGTTTTGTTTTGTCATTATTGTTCCAATTACTGCCCTGTTCTGGTTTGTAATTTGATTAATTTTAGTTATTCCAATTCAATTTTAGTAAATTTTCATTTCCTTCCAATATTTCGTGAATTAGTCTTGTTCTTAATTTTGTTTACTATTTTGTTTGTAACTATTTAACACTTATTGTATTATTGTATGTTTAGCCATTTAATACCTGTAAATTTAAATAAATAAATAAATAATATCAATTCCTTAAAAGATTTTTTTTCCCGCAAGATCCTTCAAAAACAATTTTAAAACTACGGATTCTTTCATCCCTGATCAGCAATTTGAACAATTCAAAATATGACAGTTCATATTAAGAGCCGTCTACGAACCAGTTTATTAGTTCACACGGGCTCAATTTCCCGTTCAGTTTCGGTTCAGGTTCAGGCTGTTTTTGAAATTAAGGTTCACAGTTTGGTTTAAGATTTTTCAGCGGTTCGTTTTGAATCCCTGTCATAAAGTGATAGTAGTAAAGTAAATTAATCCAGAAAAGACTACATACTCGAAAACAAATTCTTCATCCCAAACAGGATCTGGACCTTGCTTATCTTTGGTTTTCGCAACTTTAACTTGATTTAAAGATATTATACAAAATGGATTTGGGACTAATTTATATGGTAACCTGAAACAAAATAAAATGTGGAAAAACAAACAATTAGCAGCAATAAGAATGGATGTCTGTTTAATTGCGATAATTTGTCAATAATAAAGCTGCAAAATTTAAACACGGTTCCACGATTAAAGGCTGATTAATGATCCCCATTAATGGATTCACTCTCTGCTCTGGCTCACAAAATGAATTTAGAGTTTAAGACGAAAGGGCGAAGCTACGTAGGTGTCGTAGGTACCATGGGAAATTCCCATCTGATTTGAAGCTTTCCTCTCTGTGCTTTAAAGAAAGAGTGACCAAATAGACAGGAATCCCCAATGACAACTGCATAGCTTTGCTATTTAAGAACAAAGATAGCAGAGCTACGCAGCAGTTATGGGGGATTCCTGTCTACTTTGTCTCTCTCTCTTCAGAAACACAAAGAGGAAAGCATCAAATGGGGCTATTGCACACTTTTTGTATAAGCGATTTAATAGTCGATTATGGCGTAAAAACCTCAAAAAATAACGATGGCGGCACTGAAAACTTCCAAAATCCACTCCTAAACTCAATAAACGCAGTTATTTGCGCCAGCGTAATGGTGGCCGAAGGCACTAACAATGGGAGATTCCCATCTAACAATTCTGAAACTCCATTAAGAAGTGACCAATAAGAGACTACTTTCATTTGACACCGGTGTCACTAGGTGTTGCGGCACCATTCATCGGATGTGGATCATCACTCTGATGACTAATAACTCTGTGAATCATCCTTGTCAGCATAGAAAGAGTGACAAAATTAAGATAGGAATCTCCCATTGTTAGTGCCTTCGGCCACCATTACGCTCGCGCAAATAACTGCGTTTATTGAGTTTAGGAGTGGATTTTGGAAGTTTTTAGTGCCGCCATCGTTATTTTTTGAGGTTTTTGCGCCATAATCGACTATTAAATCGCTCATAGAAAAAGTGTGCAATAGCCCTATTAGATATGAATCTCCCATGACACCTGCATAGCTCCCCCTTAAATCATTCCAGTTTTATTGTGAGTCTATGAGTGAATTTAGTGATTTTTTAGTATACTCATCGTGATTTTTGCCAGTTTTTATGCAAGAATTAACTATTCAATTGTATACAGGATAGCCTGGCTTTCTTGGTAGATAAAATGGGTTAGAACCAGCTTCTACATTTTTTAGAATGAGCCGATGGTTAAAGCTGCTTCTTTGATGAAGACACGATGGGATGAAACAAAGGATTACCTATGAGCATCTAGAACGTGAAGCTGGAGACATCTTAATTCGCGGAGCCTCTGAACTTTAGGTGAACGAGTCATTTGTGTCACACATAAAGGTTTTAAAGCTGAGATCCAATCCTGCATTGAAATCGAAAACAAAAAAGAACAACTTAAGAAACTTTGAAATTAAGAATAAGAATAAGAATAAGAACCCAGCCGCCCCAGCTCCTTGCTATAGCTCGTTATGCTTATGTTTCACAGCGAACGGCTGGGCTGTAAGGGATGACAAGGGATAAGACACAGGGACACCACATTCGCGAGAAATCCCTGCTACAGGAAGGGAGTCATGGAAGGGAGATAGAAAAAGGAACACCGGAATGTCACCTTCGCGAACTATTCCTGACTTGGAAGGGTTTAAGACTGTGCAGGCTGGGGAGGGGAATGCCTGCAACAGCCAATATAAATGTAATACTCTCATCTCAACTCTTCTTCAACTCTTTTCTCTCTTTTCCTTTTTCTCTCTCAACTCTCTCCTCTTCTTCTTTCCTTCTCTTCTTCTCCTCTTCTGTTCTTCTCTTCTTCTCTTCTTCTCTTCTTCTCTTCTTCTCTTCTTCTCTTCTTCTCTTCTTCTCTTCTTCTCTTCTTCTCTTATTCAACTCACTCTCAATTTCCATGCCAAACAGCATGGCCCTGCTGTTAGTGGTGTTGTCCGCACATTCCGCAGACCCAGGTTGCCCAGATTTCTTCTCATACAGATCCGAACTGCAACCCAACGGCCCTTCAGCGACGCACCATGCCTTCATCTCAATCTTCTCTACTTCGCAATTGGCACCTCCTTGATTGTCTCTTCTTCTTCTCTTCTTGATTTAATTCTTGGACTATGCACTGATTGCCTGCTGCCATCTCTTCAACGAAATCATCTTCCTTTGTACTTGCTCTTTGGGCAATGCTGGGCTTCAGCCAGAGAATAAATATAACCAGAATGAAAACTGCCGTAAGAGCCCACATAGTAAAGTTTCTAAACTGGGTACCTTGCGTGAGGAGCAGCGCCAGTGGTCGTCCAAAGTGTGCAAATCGCAAAACCTGGTACCTCAAAAAGCCTCCCATATAACATGTACACAGAGCAGCATAACTTCTTTGAAAGAAGGCCATAAAACTGAAAATACGTCGGATCACTTACTCTTCCAGAAATACAGATTAGATAGTTTTGAATGATATTAGTTAATTACAATTATACTTTCGCAGCCATAATTTAAATGACACAGCGCTACCTGGTCTAGAAGGCTCAGGAAACTGCGAGCAACAATAGAGGAGTGTTTCCACTCTAGCTGCACCCACTCCATGCTTCAGCTGGGTGCTTTCAGCAGATTCTCTCAAACAAGAGAGAGCAAGCCACTTGTATGTCTACCTCCTATCAAGTATGCACTCTTGAATGTAAGAGATGCTCACCAATGCTATCAGCTTTTAGAGACAATGTGGCTTGACACAGCGATTTGGTCTCACAAATCTATCATCCAGTCCTCTATGCATCGCATCAGGTTAGTTTACTGCAATTTTCTGAGTTACCACTCCTACCAATCATATACTCTCCTTAGATAGCGGGTGATGTAAACTGTCCCTTCTATACATTCATTGATCAAGAGGGTTCAGCGTGGAGATAGCTGGCACCAATGGGATGTCAGAAGTCTCTGCTTTTGTATTTCCAATTTTTCGACCGATCTTGTAGATGACAAGCTCCTTTGCAACATCTTGAAGCTAGACAATTCTGATCCCAATTCCTTGCAGATATATCTTCAAGGTTTGCTAAAAAACTGCGCCTGCTTGTTCCTAGAATATTTGGCACACAAGTCTCAGTGTTATGGTGGATCAGAGCTCCATGATCCCTTATCACTACTCATTCTTATGAGAATACTCGGTCTCCTCTTCTTTGCCTACTGTCTAGACATCGCTTTGATATTTCAATTTCCTTCTTGGTCCTAGTGTTAGTCTTCTTGATTTCTCAAACTGGTATCCGCTAGCTCCCATTCTTTACTTTTCCTTTTTTCTTTTCCTTTTATTTCCTCTTTATTACATTGATATTTACTATCCTCTTGACCTGAGCTTTATTTCCTTGATTTGATCAGCTATCAGCAAGTTTTCCTCATCTATCTTCTTCAACGCTTTGTTCACCTATGGTTTCCGAATAGCAGCCCTGCTTCTCTTTAACTCATAGCATCCTCATGCTCTTCTCCCCTTTGCTGTCACCTCCTCTCTGTATTCCGTCCAATCTCTGTCTTGTTTCCTTGAGGTTCCTTTAAGCTCGTTGAGCATACTTTGTTGATTAGAGTTCATCTCACGTCACTTCACTTAACCTCTATTAGAAGTATACCATAAGTAATGTGCACCAGGTTTAACCTATAGTTTTCTTTCTTCCTTCACACCGGCATTCTTCATGAGCGTCCAGCTATGCGATATCCTGAATATTTGTCACATCTTTTCCCTTGGTCATTCATCAATGGCGATGCACTGGAGCATCCAGTTGGATCTGATATTCCGTGTCACTGCCAGGTTGAAGTATTCATCCATTTTCAGAGGATAACGCACCGGAAGCTCGGGCACTGTGGAAGGCTAACACATTTCATTACACAAAATTGTACCGCACTACTTTATATTACACTCCACAACACTACACAGCACAATACTACACTACACTACACTACACTACACTAAGCAACTATGGACACTGACCACTCCCGATTAATACCGACGCACTTTCGATCCGTAGCAACTCTGCAAGGCAGGGTCACCGCGTGAAGGTGTGCTACGGTCTTAGGAAGGTAGAGGCTAGTGCACAAGCCATGCAAAGCAGCAAAGCAAAAACAAGCAAGCAAAGCAGGGGGCGAGGCATATAAGGCGCATACTCTTCCTCTGAGCTCGAACTGCTCTTTGACCCCACTTAAGAAACTTTGAAATTGGAAAAAAATGGATAAAATAGATTGGAAAGCAGATGAACACGTCATAGGTAATCTGTCACTCTAGACATTTGATCAAATTTCCAGGAAAATACTCATTTTTGAAAACATCGTTAATAACTTGCACATCATTTCAACAAATCAAATTTTCAAATAGTAAGTGAAACTAAGGAAACATGAAGAAAAAGCTCTTTATCATTTAACAAAATAAACACATTAACAACAAAATTACACAAGTATCCCAAAAATTGAATATGAAAGAGAACAAAACAGGATCAAAGCTAAAATATCAATTAAAATAAAATAAAATGATCGTGGAACGTCTCGAGGCTCAAACGGCACTCTTCCTCAGCCCTTCCGCTTCTCGTTTGAGACTCGAAACGTCCCACAATCATTTTATTTTATTTTAATTAATATTTTAGCTTTGATCCTGTTTTGTTCTCTTTCATAAAACAAATTGAGACTTATGATGATTCCAGGGTCGATTAGCTCCAACTGTAGACACCAAGTCGCACTGCTCAAAAAGTCATCAGTTTTGGCTAAAATTGACGAATTTACCACAGAAGCAGCGTTTTCTTTCTTCTCTCTCTCTCTTGCTACAGTATTAGAACTCAAAACTTGAATTATGACTCAGTCACTAGAAATTAAAGTAAACTTTAGAATTGACAAGAAGAACAAACCTGCGCACTGTCTGCTGATGTAGCAGAAAGGTATGTGATTGTAGCCAAGCAAGGCAAAGCTCTTTCTACTAACTGAAAACAATTTGGTCTATCGAAAACGCTATCATGAACTTGATACAGGTAAGCACAACTTAAGTCTATCAGTCCTTTAGGTTTTGTACGCTGAAAATGAAAATAAAGCATACATAAACAAATGATTGAGTCACAAGATTTTTTTTTTTTTTTTTTTTTCAAATGATCCAAAGATGAATATTCAAAACCCGCCTTTCCTGCGGGCTGATTGTGAGAGATCGTATCAGAATCTAATTGTATCGTAATCTAATTGTATCGAAATCTAATCGTATCATAATCTAATCATATTGAAATCTAATCGTATCATAATCTAATTGTATCGTAGTCGTATCGTAATTGTATTGAGTCGCTATCGAGCGCGTGTTATTCTCATGGGTGGTGTCATTACGATAGGTTTCATTCCGATAGAAATCCTTCAATCTCTACGATGTGTACACAATAGCTCAGGAGTCAATGGTGAATTTCCGCAGAGATGGAAGGGTTTCTATCAAAATGGAAACTATCGGAAGGACACCACCCATGAGAATAACACATATCAGAAGGACACCACCCATAAGAATAACACATACTCCATCATCGACTCGATGGAATTACAATACAATGGAATTACAATACGATCGAGACTCATCTATACAAGTCTATGGGTTAGTCACAGAATGATTCAAAGACAAGAAATTAGATCAGGGATAGAGGTTAAAAGTGCCTACTACAGTGTGGATGAGTTATTGTCTGTCCACTAGTTGCGTGTAAAAGGAAGATCATACCATATAATCACTTTTGTAATCACTAAATAAGCTCTTTTTTCATTTTTTTTTTTTCATTTCTATTCATATGCGTAGTTTGTTATAAAAAAAAATCCTGCACATAATATTGCAGTGTAGTATAAAAATCAAAGAGTAAACAAGAGTCGCAATTGAATGGAAAGCCTGTGTGGTCAACGTAGATAAGGGATCGGAACGCGGGCTGGCCTCTGATTGGCTGCAACGCGTGGAGCTAAAATGTCTTAGGGTGTTTTCGTTCCGGGACATTTATCTCGAAACCTGTGCAAAATCTTCTCTAAACAATTTATGCGAGTCGATTTAGCAGAAATTTCGGAACAAGTTGATAGGTCATAAGTGCCACTTTATTGCTAATTCCAAAAGACTGTTTCAGTTGAAAAGTACGCACAATAGCGAGTTACTCAAACACTGCTCGAACACACGCCAAGCATGTATACACACTATTGTGCGTACTTTTTAACTGAAACAGTCTTTTGGAATTAGCAATAAAGTGGCACTTATGACCTATCAACTTGTTCCGAAATTTCTGCTAAATCGACTCGCATAAATTGTTTAGAGAAGATTTTGCACAGGTTTTGAGATAAATGTCCCGGAATGAAAACCCCGTGTTAATTTCCCTATACCCTAAGACATTTTAGCACCACGCGTTGCAGCCAATCAGAGGCCAGCCCGCGTTCCGATCCCTTATCTACGTTGACCACGCAGGCCTTCCATTCAATTGCGACTCTTGTTTACTCTTTGATAAAAATGACCTATACAAACCTGGATTCGGGAGTAAATGTACTAAAAGAAAAATGAACAAATAAATAAACAAAAGTATAAGAGACTTACTCGAGGATTATCATAAAAACAAAGATGAGTGTCCACGCCGTCAACAATAAGAACGAAATATAAGCACTTCCATTTTTTATTCTTTTTGCTTTTTTTGTTTAAATAACCCTGCATTTTAATACCTGAAAAAAGGAAAGTCACATTATTACAGAAATATGGGGTGACTAAACAAGGCTACACAGTTGAATAGACTGATATAGCAGAGCAATATATCGTATCGATTGCCGTCCGAGGCCCTCTGGCTCCAAACAAACAGTGATTCAAAGTATTTTTCCCATTAGAGCATTTTTTAAAGTAAATTTATGCTATTAAATCAAACAATTAATGCGACATTTTTGCAATTATGAATTCTTCTTCCTTGAAAATGCTTAGTTATGCCTGGATCCACGGCTAAAACTGCCGAAATCAACACGATACTACAGATTAAACGATGCATTTGGAGGTTGGAATCACCCAAATTTTATTGTTGTTGTTGCGGAATTGCCGGGATTTTGAGCGATTCTAACCTACAAATGCAACGTTTAATTGTAATATCTTGTTGATTTCAGCAGTTTTAGTCAAGTAACCAGGCATAATTACGCGTTTTTGAGGATGTAGAATGCATAATCGCAAAAAGTTTGCAATAATTGTTTGATTTAATAGCTTTAATTTCCGTTCAAAAGTTTGCTTATAGGGAAATTACATTGAACTAGAATTTGTTTGGAACAAGAAGCCCTCGAACGGGAATTGATTTGATATATCGCTCTACTAAAACAGTCTGTGTCACTTGGCTCAAGGTTGCCACCAGTCGATGTTTTCAGCAGAAATGTTGCACGGGATTTTTGAGAGAGCAAAAAGAAAGCAATTTTTCGCAAAGAAATACATCTTATTGCTAACCACCAATGCATTTTGATGCATTGGTGGTCATCATCCTAGAGGTGGTTTCCAAAGTGTAGGCGCACCTAGACCGATAATCTTTGGAATTTTTCAACATTATTTCTCCTGTTTTAAAATGGAAATGAATGAAAATGAATTTGAGCGTTGGCTTTTCATTGAGGAACACGTTAAAATCAAAATTTCAAAGTCGAAGACAAGTTTTGTTTAGTTTTGAAGAAATGAAAATTGAAAAGTCGCCAAAAATTACGGTTAAGGTGAGCCTACATTTTTGATCGATCTCTGAGTTATTAAATTTTTAGCGCTTTCTTGTGATTGGATTGAGAAATATCATCAGGCAGTGACCATCAGTGAGGACATGGCAAAATACGGCTAGTTGTAAGAGTTAGACAAAAATAATGGGTCTGTTGCAAACTTTTGCTACAGGGCTGTAGAGTGTGCAATCTAATGTAAAATCGCCTGAAAAGTCCAATGATGGCATCAGAAAGCAATGAAATGCAACAATAAACTCACAAAATGCGTTTAATAAAATCCAAGATGGCGGCAAAATATCGAGCAATCTGTATGCATGCACCACGAACACTCAAGGATAGCCAACCTCACAATATCCATCACAACCAATCACAACGTAAACAAACACATAACCTCTACCTGCAGTGAGGTTGTCAAAGTTGGCAATCCTTGGATGATCACGGTGCATACATTCAGATTCCTCGATATTTTGCCGCCATCTTGGATTTCGATAAACGCCTCTTGTGAGTTTAATATTGTATTTATTGACTTTATGATGCCACCAATGGACTTTTCAGGCGATTTTACATTGGAATTAACACTTTTTATCGCTGTAGCAAAAGTTTGCAACAGACCCATTGATAAGAATTCTATGAAATGAAAAATAGAAAAATTGTTGGAGGCATACCTTTATTTTTTTTGACGCCAGATTGCTCCCTACACTCTCTCAGAGTAGCATAAATTTTTTCGGCGTGCTGCACTTCTTTTGATTTAACTGGCCCATCTAGTTCCGATAGATTCTGTAAAAAGACCAAACAAGGTTGGGTAAGATAATTTGTTAATCACTGCTACTTATAGGAATCTGTCAACCCGATACAAAAAATGTATGAGCTTTAATTAAGGTTCATACTGTTGTTGTTTGTTAATTTGTTATTGTTGAGAATCAACTCAACATGGTTGGATCATATGATTCAGCGTCTAACTTGGCGATGACGCCAAGTCATTTGATTCAACCGAAATGAGAAAATTGTATTCTTTGAACCTAAAGGAAGTGCTGAACAACAAGCATCATTAACCCATATATGCCCATTGGGTCGTTAACGACCCACTCATAATGGGTTTTGTTGGACCAAATTACAGTAGTTTTAGGCCAATTTTATTCATAAATCAATGTTGTGATCTTTCAGCACCTATAATTTAGCTGGATCAGAAAATTTCAACATTTTTAAATTTTAAATTTTTTCAACTCTAAGATGGTGTTTTTTGAGAAAAACACCAAAAAACACCCAACATGGTCAAAACAAGTTGGGCATATATGGGTTTTAACCCTTTCCTGCACGCAATTAGTAAAATTGAAAATGAAGCTAGCCTACAAAATGTTTACAGTTTCTCCCACCCGCTCCGCAATTCTCACATCGAACGCTTTCAGCATGCCCACGATACCTTGGGGAAGATAGTGATACTACTCGCTCCATTGACCTGACGTGGTATGCGTTACATACCACCGTGCAGGTGGAGCAAAGTCTCACAAAAAAGGTGGTATGAATGTCATACTGCTGAGCTGGAAAGGGTTAAGGTGATTCCAGGCAAAACTTTTCCAGATTTCAATCTGATGGATAGCGCCTCAAGTCACTTTTGAAAAGAACTTAAATATCTGGCATTTTAAATTGAAAACAAAAAAACAACTCAAGATCCACAAACGGCAGCACCTACATAATTTTTCTTACGGATTTTTTGAAAAACAAGCAAAAATTGATTCAGAATTAAAGCCGTAATTTATGATTTTCAGATTTTCATAAGCTTAGTGAGTGTGAGTGAGTGCAAGTGATACCTACTACGTCTATCTGCCTCACTCACAATCATTGAGTCTTACAGGAATTTTTGTATTTCATAAATCCTGACTTTATTTTTGAGTGTTTCAGCTTGAAACTTTCAGGGTACTTTCCTGAAGTGTGCTTGCAGTTTCTGACGCTCCTAAAATTTTAAATTTGGTGTAAATTCATCAATTTTAGCCAGAAACTGTTGACTTTTTGAACAGTGCGACACAGTGTCCACGGTTCGAACCAATTGACCCTGGAATCATCTTAAAACAATAGCTCTTTCTTTTTAAGAAATTAAAATAATAATAAATCAATTCAAAGGTAAATTATTTGTACACATTCATTGACAGAATTAGCGTTGTTGAGTGCACCTGCTTAACGATCATCAAGTCATGAATGTTCATCCTCAAACCAGCACTTATGAAACTGACACTTCTTTCAATTGAGGCATTTTTCGGTAAATGGGCGTATGGCGATTTACGCCCTTTTTTTGGAGAACTCGTTTTTGAAATCCTGGCGATGTGACCTAACAGGTGATATAAAGTTATTCATCTGTCGAACGGAAAATAACCAAGAAGCAATCGTTCGAATAGACGCACCTACAACGTTTTGTTACGACGTTTTAAACTTTCAAACGCGTTTTTCTCGAAAGTCGTTTTTTCGCCATACGCCCATTTACCGAAAAATGCCTCAATTGCAAACTGAAGACACTAAAGATGGCTACCATTTTGAAAATTATTTGGCGCAGCCATCCTTTTTATAGATGTTTTGTAATACCATTTGTAAGAACCGTGCAAAATTTCATTGCTATCACAGCATTTCTGCTGTCTCGAAAGGCGCTCACAGTTGTTTACAGCGGAAGGACTTAAAATTTGACTAGAATGCTACAGGTACTTTGCTTACAGCAATAGTGGAGATCATTTCGGAAGTATAAAGTTCATTTTAGAATAATCTTCTCTGTTTTTTCTCATGTTGCATGATGGAATTGAACAAAAAATCATTTGAAAGCTTTGGCTTACAATGAAGAGCTCTTTAAAATTACGATAGTTAATTTTTGAGCAAGTTTTGCTTTAATTTGAAGGAGTAAAGATTGAAAATTTGCTATAGATTATGGGTGCATTCTAGAATTTTCTGGAATATTAAACCGGTGCAGAAAATATTGTAATTTCTTGTGTTGTGGTATAACTCATGTTGGTATAACTTTACACGTTGGAAATGATCAATATTCATAATTTTTTCTGAACCGGTGCAATACCCCGTAGAATTCTCGAACGCTCTCTATTGGTGACCTCCGCCTTCATTTCTGAAACTAGCTCTACCTAAAAATCTTGGCAAGGCAAGACAAACTGGAGCGATTTCTTTTCTAGAAAAAGAAACATTTTTCCTTAAATTTACTTACTCGACCAACAGGGAGAACTAGAGTGTGCCCTTCGACAATTTGTTCTTTCCGATAACGGTTGATCACAGCATCTAAACATTCAAACGTTCTTCCGCCCATTAGGTAGCGAACACCTTTCTTTTCTATTCTAAACCGTTGAATTTGATTGTTTATGTGAAAGAATAATGAATAGTCACCAGGAGAGTTATCACTCGGGCGAACTAGAAAGCTACCGGGTCCGGCTGCAGAAAAAGAGAAATACATGAAGTTAAGTACGATAGGTATTGATTAAAATTACAAAGTATTGACTTTCAACCATCCATGTATTGATTACTAAAATAGCAAAGGCGGTACGTCATGAAGGCTAGGCTGGCTACAGCTCCCCCCCCCACTTTTCTGAGAATGGAGGGCAAAATGGGCTGAACCGAAGAGAGGAACATTTGAAAAGAAGGCCGAGAATTTGTAGCGCTCACAGTACTGAAATTGCCATGCAAGCAAGGTTGGTAAGAATTTGATAAACCCTCCCCCCCAAAGAAGAGGTTGTTGATTGCTGAGTTTTTGTCCCCCCCCCCCCCCACTTTTTAGACCCAAGAGCCGCCCATGTTAAATAGCATGTAAATTAATTTATGAAGGATAACTTTCCAAGGTAAGAATTTGATTAAACCCCCCCTCCCAAAGAAGAGGTTGTTGATTGTTGAGTTTTTTGCCCCCCCCCTTTTTTTTTTGACCCAAGTGCCGCCCATGTTAAATAGCATGTAAATAAATGTATGAAGGACAACTTTCCAAGGAATTACTTTCAGCTTGGTGCTAGAATCTAATGATCAGAGATTAATCTTTAAGATAAATTAAATGGAATTAGAGGAGACTTACATTTAACGAGCATATCAACAGCTTCACTTTTGGTGACATTTGGATGGAACCAATTGAAGACAGTGTTTGGATCAATGTTCTCATCCAAATCATCAACTAAATCACGGAAGATCATTCCTTGCTCACCAGTCCGATGAGCAGTCACCCACAGCCAGCCGTCTCCCATATCATTATGAACGAAAAATATATCACCTTTTTGAAAACTGTAAAAAAGAAATTGCTATTGCTATATGCAATGATTTTCATAAAAAAACTGACTTTGCATCCCTTGTAGTATAAACAGAAAAAAAAGAGTTTGAGATGTCTTTCTCTAGCCCATAAAAAAAAAAAAAAAAAAAAAAAAACAAGTTATTATAGTAGAAGGGCATGTCTACATCTTTCCAAGTATAGTGTTCAGTGGATTTTGTTCCTTACAAAATCACAAAAATCACAGGTACACTAGCAGTTGCCATCACCACTGATTGCAAAGAGTTGCATGCCTCGTAAAGTCGCCTCTGTTAGGTGTTGCGAGTCGCCACCTAACAACACCAGTCATCACTTTACTCATCAGTCAACAAATGGTCCAGTTGGGCATTGTTTTGTTGAGATTTTGAAAAAAAAAAAAAATTGCCACCAGATTTTAAAATGGGCATGATAGTCGTAAGCATAACTAGCGTGTGGTCTCTAGTATGTATAATGTTGTTTCTGTATTGGCCTGATCAACTAAAATGGGGCAGTTGCACGCTTTTACTATTAGCGATTTAACAGTTAATTCTTGTGTAAAAACCTCCAAAAATACCAATGCCAGCACTAAAAACTTCCGAAATCCACTTCTACACTCAATAAACACTTTTATTTGCACGAGCGTAATGGTGGCATAGGGCAGCAATAATGGGTGATTCCCATCTAATGATACTGTAACTCCATCAAAAAGTGAGTAATAAGGAGACGCCTTTCTTTTATTGACACTGATGTTACCAGGTGTCACAGTACCATTCATCAAATGTGAATTACTACTCTGGTAACTAATTACTCTGTGAATCATCCTTGTCAGTATAGAGAGAGAGACGAAATAAGATAAGAATCTCCCATTATTACTGCCCTATGCCACCATTAAACTAGCGCAAATAAAAGCGTTTATTGAGTTTAGGAGTGGACTTCGGAAGTTCGTAGTTCTGCCATCGTTATTTTTGAAGGTTTTCACACATGAAAGGACTCTCTTAAAGTGCTTACAGCAAAAGTGTGCAACAGCCCCATTAGAAAAATAGAGGTATAAAAGAAGGTTTCACATTACCTCAATTCATCAGTGTCCGGCATTTTGGTGTAGGGTAAAATGGCTACAATTCGTTTTTTATCGTTGACTGGTTCCGGAGGTGCAACAGGATGAATGAGCCGTTCTCGCTTCAGCAAATCAGAGCAGCTGGTATAGTAACCGATCAAGTCTGAGAGCGAATCGAACTGTCTTCCACCAATGTAGAAGTCACCACAAACAGCGGTGATTCTAGAAAATTAAGGAAATTGGCGGTATGATGTATCTATCAAAAATAAAAACACAAAAAAAGGTATGGCAACGAACACTACAGAGATTTGTCTTTCTCTCTCTCTCTCTCTCTCTCTCTCTCTCTCTCTCTCTCTCTCTCTCTCTCTCTCTCTCTCTCTCTCTCTCTCTCTCTCTCTCTCTCTCTCTCTCTCTCTCTCTCTCTCTCTCTCTCTCTCTCTCTCTCTCTATTTTTCTGACCCTTGGAAAGACTTGCTAGACTAACTTTTTTAATCGGAATTTCAATGAAATGAGATGGAATACGATGGAAGGCTGCTTTTTTTCACTATAATAGGTCTGTTGCGCACCTTTTTTTATTTCATTTCCTTGAAGTATTTGATGAAAGGAACTCACAGTACATATTTTTAATAATTCTATTTGAATACGGGAAGGTGAACAAAAATGCTTTCGAAGTTGAGATAATTTCGAGCAACTTGGAAAGGTTTCGTTTCGGCGCGAAACAATTGCTAATAATACGAGCGTTCCTTTTTTGATGTTATCCTGCCCTTATAACTGGTGATATGGTTGTGCACAAAGTACTGAAAAATTCTTCTTAAAAGCTGAGCATGTAAATAATATTTATGCAGATTTTTTTTTCAAACTTTATTCGTTACCTGAAATGATTGATTCCTGTTCGTCCTAGGTACGATAAAACATAGGAGCCAGGCTTCCTGTCACTTTCCCGCATCAAGTAACTTCCCAGTTTTGCTGCTTGCCATAATCTTTCTTCCGCAGAGTATCGATCCAGACGACCATGGTACCACCTTAAACAGAGAGAAAACGAATGATATGCTTAGTAATAATAAGGGAGATGAAATTTTTGTTAAAACAGAAAAAAGTCTTTCATAAACCGGCCTTTGTAGCAAAAATTTACCGTTTCATAATATCAGCACATAATTGGAACAGTCATTGATTCTGACTGCTGCAACAAGAATAAGAGAATTCACTTCCGGGTTAACTTAACCCTTCGTTGGTGGCGGGGTGTTTTGTAACGCGGATGGTGACGAGAAAGCGTACGCTCACCACCCGAAACGGGGACCTTTTCCCTCCCTTAGACCCAACCCAAGTGAAAAATATGTTCACAGCTTATATAACAAACCCATTTAGGCAGCTAAATGAAGATTCAGCCTTTTTCACCGATTTGAAAAAAAATGCAAGACAAATTCCGACAGAGGTGAGCGCTGCGCTCACCCCGCCACCAACGAAAATTAGTCAGAAAGAAAAATTTTTACTTGGGGGTGGGGGGAGAGGGAGGATTGCTGTTCTTTCTCAAGCTGGGGAGGCTCAAACAAAAAAACACTTTAATCCTTTCCGTCACAGTGTCCCATAAAAGGGACGACATTTTACATGGAAATTCGGAAAAATTGACTCACACATGAAATCATATGAGAAAAGTTCATTCAATTTAATGGTTTAGGTTTGGGATTACAGTGACACTTCTTTCATAATTCATGACAGAAAGGGTTAAATGGGTCATAGGTGGGAGATTGAGGGTCAATAGGTCTATGGACCTATGGTTTAAGTAGGTGTATGGACAGGCATATAGACAATTAATCAACCAAAATATGTCTAATGAGTTTCGGTCAACAGAAGTGGGTTTACCATCACCGCATCACCAAGTCTACAAAAAAAAAAAAAAAAAAAAATTGTCAAAAGAAATTAAGTCTACTACGGAATGAAATCTAAAAATACACAGGAATATTTTTATCCTTTCCTTGCCATTTTAAGTTTATAAAGCTTGTAGTATCAGAGGCACAAAAATGGCAAAGAGGATGCAAATCCTTGTGGATACAACCTTAATTAGTACAAAACTTGATTCAATCATCAAAATGCACTTACTTAACTTGTTTCATTGATCTCATTCAATAGAAACCAATTTTAGTTTTATTGATCTCATTCAACAGAAACCAATTTTAGTTTTATTGATCTCATTCAATAGAAACCGATTTTAGCTTTATTAATCTCGTTCAATAGAAAACAATTATGGTTTCATTGATCTCATTCAATAGAAACCAATTTTAACTTTATTGATCTCATTCAATAGAAACCAATTTTAGCTTTATTGATCTCATTCAATAGAAACCAATTTTAGCTTTATTGATCTCATTAAACAGAAATCAGTTTTAGTTTTATTGATCTCATTCAATAGAAACCAATTTTAAACACATTATTTTGAATTCATTTTCCATCAGAAGTAGATACTGCAGACTCTAATCTTCATTTGCTTTTTCAAACTTCAAATGTCTGTTAATATAGGTGATTAATGCACAGAAATCAATCTCATTGTAAACCAATTCAAAATGATTGAAACTGAATTATTACTTGTTATTTTTCTTGAAGACATAAATTATTTAAACTTTCTGTGAAAATAGACTTACATTAGTAGATATTACATTACAGAAGACATAAAGTCAGCAGGCATAAAAGGACCGTAGACTGTTTTGCGTATTAAGCAAATAGATTCATAGACTTTTTGACGGAAACATTCTAAGCTGATACCAGGATTGAGACCCATATTGTAGTCAATAGTTACTAATGTTAAGGTGATTCTCCGGCGTTTAGTGCCGATTTCTGCCACCAGAGCGCTACCATTCCATCAATGTCAAATTACAGGCCGAAAGTAATTTATATTTGAGAAAACGGACTGTCAGTTACTAGAGAACCATCTTGAGAATGTCTCGGCAAAATATCTTGTAAATAACTTCAAAAGTAAGGCTGAAAGTACCAAAAAAATGGAATGTCGCAAATCAATTCTTTCATCGAAATGCGATATTTCATTTTTGGTACTTTCAGCCTTAATTTTGAAGTTATTGACGAAATGTTTTGCCAAGACTTCTTTGGATGATTAACTAGTAACTGACACTCCGTTTTCTCAAATATAAATTACCTACTTTCGGCCGGTAATTTGACATTAATCGAACAGTAGCGCTTCGGTGGCGGAAATCAGCACGAAACGCTGGAGAATCACCTTAACGGATGATGCAATGAATTTTATTTTGGCAGAACAAACGACTGATTGGTTTTTCTTGATTTTTTTTTTTTAGACAATTCTTCAAAAGTTACACCCGCAGAGACTTGTTGAACTCTTACCTGCTGCTGTCTAGCACTTCATCAGAATTAAATCGAATTTTCAGTGTTTTTTCTAAAGTATCAGCACCCAAATTAAATAGATAGCCTTTGAACATATTTCAATCATGTTCACAAGGGCAAATGAGAGCTTGATGAGAGATTATCAATGTTTAGGCCACCACTAAATTCACAGAAACATCTTTGAAACAGCACAATTTGTGTCAAACCGAACTAAATAAACAAGACAGAAAAACCGGCGAGTACGGGGAATGATATTCTAGAATCAGAGTTCAGCGTTCATCATTACTAAAAGTCACCTATTATCGCAAAGAGCAAATAACCCGACATACACGATTGATCAGCATCATTGATTTTCGTCCGCAGTTGCGATTGATAAATGAAACCAAGAGTTGATTAACAGCCAGCATTGATAATCAAAACAAAAGAGGAAACACGAGGGGAGTAAAAGGAGGAGGAGGAAGGGGGGGGGGGGGTAGAAGAATGAAGAGTTAAAAAACGTAACAAGGTGTCGTCAATGAAGCAATAAACTAATTAGAAAGAAGCATTAATTTGTAGAGAAGAAGGAAATCATTTTTGACTGAATATGAAAGGAGGCCAACTGGCTAGCAGTTCAATCATAAAGCTGCCTCATATCATTTTGATAAGAGCACCTTGTTATCACTAACCAATCATTTACAGTCGGTTTAATTCCATGTTGTCAATTGGAGCATTATCAAATCAATTTTTGTCATACAAATGAATGAAGATGTTTCCATTAATAAAACTAGGTAAAAGGTTGGTGAGATTAATTTGAAGGAAGTAATTAAATTAGGAGTAAAAATTGAGAACCATTAAATTGGATGACTAGCTATACTTTGGAACTTTAAAACTTCACTGGCCCCAATATTATTTTTCTGAAAATTTGGAAAATATTGAGTCAAATACGATATTAAGATATTTCGATTGACAAAATTAAAAGATGGATGAGATTAATTTGAAGGTAGTAATTGAATTAAGATTAAAAATTGAGAACTATTAATTGGGTGACTAGCTATACTTTGGAACTTTAAAACTTTGCTGGCTCCGATTATTTTTCAGAAAATTTGGAAAATATTGAGTCAAATACGATATTAAGATATTTCGATTGACAAAATTAAAAGATGGATGAGATTAATTTGAAGGTAGTAATTGAATTAAGATTAAAAATTGAGAACTATTAATTGGGTGACTAGCTATACTTTGGAACTTTAAAACTTCACTGGCCCTGATCAATTTCCAAAAATTTGGAAAATATTGAGTCAAATACGATATTAAGATATTTCGATTGACAAAATTAAAAGATGGATGAGATTAATTTGAAGGTAGTAATTAAATTAGGAGTAAAAATTGAGAAGCATTAAATTGGCTGACTAGCTATACTTTGGAACTTTAAAACTTCACTGGCCCTGATCAATTTCCTAAAAATTTGGAAAATATTGAGTAAAGTACGATATTAAGATATTTCGATTGACAAAATTAAAAGATGGATGAGATTAATTTGAAGGTAGTAATTAAATTAGGAGTAAAAATTGAGAAGCATTAAATTGGCTGACTAGCTATACTTTGGAACTTTAAAACTTCACTGGCCCTGATCAATTTCCTAAAAATTTGGAAAATATCGAGTCCCATTTACACAGAGGTACACTTTTTTTTTTCAGAGGAGGAGGAGAAGGAGGCGGAAGAGGGGGAGGGGGTTTCCCTTCTTTTTTTTGTAAAACAAAGAACTTATGGACAATAAAACAATGTTTAAGACATAATGAGACACATAACATGAAGATGAAGGCAATTGCTTAGATAAAGGCAGAAAGCAGTTGACTTAGATGTAGTTTCAATTCTCGGTCTCTGATACTCACATTTTTTCCATGGAAAAATAATTTGAATATTTAATGTACTTACAATTGTTTGAGCGGATAAAAATATTATGATCATAAATTATTTGTGTATTTGAAACAATGAGCCTTCAACAACATGAAAAGTTACGAGGAAATAATAAATTAATGGATAAAAAATTGTCAGACCTAATTTTTTTCCAAAACGTATGCACAAAATGGGTTTGAATTGTTTCTTTACCAATTCCGTCTCCAATTCCGTGTGTCTATAGACTTTATACGAAAAAAATAAATATACGACAGGAAAAAAAAAAAAAATTCAAAATGTCCATTATTCTCTATTGCGAACAAATGAATATCTTCTTTACAACAAATTCAGGATTATTTCGGAATCTTTTCAATATTTTTGGCAAGATACAGTTGCAAACACCCTCAGTGCTTTGTCAGATTAGAGTTCAACTGCAAAAAAATAGCTGTATTTACTATTTATATAAAACAAAAAAAAATCAAAATTTTAGCTGCTTAAATACCTGTTTTTCTTGGAATAAATGTTTATCGCTCAGTCTGGCAACCTTAAATTATAGATGAGAAAAAACAATTTTTCTGCTTTCTGAAATGTAGGCAGGGAAAAAAGTGACTGGTTTGTACAATAGGTCACAAAACGACAGAGAGCACGTTGCTACTATCAGTGGTCATGTTTCGACGAATGATAGCTTGAGGTGTTGTTTTTATACCTCTCCTCCTTACGGTTGTAAAAGTGAAATTCATTGATAGATGTTGTTATCTTTAATTGAAATTCAGGCTCTGAAGTGTTCAAATTTCATTTTCATAGAAACGAGAAGTTTCTCTAGTAGTTCAAATTATACGAGTTTCTTGAAAGTTTAGAAGTTTCTGCGTATTTTATTATAGTTTCTAGAATATGTTAACGCAATAACTAATAATAGTGAGTAAGTTTCTACCAGGTGGTATAGACAGCTCTACCATTGTTTCTTACAATAAATCAATCAATAAATGATTAAAATGAAAATTATTCATGATTTAAATGCTTAGAGACTCAAAAATAATGAATGGTTGTCAATACAATGCACAGGAAATACCTAAAGAACGTAAGTGTGATAAAATATTCATAATACAAAAGGCAAAAAAAATAAATCGGGATTTTTCCTTTCACAGGGAATTGAACAGAACTTTACAGCTAAAATAGCATGAAAACGCATCTTAAGAGCACTCAAGATACAAACATTTTCAGGGGAGGACCCTCAATTCCCCTTCAACTAGAAGAAACACAAACAAGGGGAAGATCCTCTTAGACCCTTTATTTATTGTGTAAATTGTAGGGGCCTCCGACTAAAGGTTTGCTGGGGGGGGCCCAAATTTTCAGGGACGCCACTGACTTGACTACTGTACGGCTCGTATGAAAATATCAGCTTCTTACTGCTCCTGGTCAATCAGGTTGCACTATTGGCACTTAAAGTTGATGATCTCATAAGAGCTTTAAAACTGTTAAGTCCAATATTTTCTGGGACAACCTAACTGGCCACAAGAACTATGAAAGTGACTAGGAGACTACAAGCTAATTTTTTTATTTGGAACACTTAACTAACCACAATGAGCTACAACGAACCGCACTGGAATACTCCGGTTTTTCAACATTGGTAAACCGTCACAGTTTGACTGTTCCATCAGAACAAATCGGAACACTCTTAACTAGCCAGACAAGTCTGTCCACACATCGATCGCGGTAACCTGTGTTCCTGTAAAATATAACCTTAAACCTCGTCAAATTTTGAGTACTTTGATTTTTTGACTTGTTTGCAGCACAAGTTTCATTAACGAAAATTAATTAAAAGAGCCTCTTTACAGAAGATACAACTACTTCATGTTACTGAGGTACATTCTATAAAAGCAAATTTTGGAGTTTAAAATGTCTAGCCACAAACTCGGAGCAGACAGACACTCTAAACTCCAAACAATGGGCATGATTAAATTGTTCAGCTAATAATGAAGCGCAGCAGTAACAACCATATTACAAGATTCAATTTGTAGTAGAAACATATCTTTGGTTCTGAGAAACTAGAGAAAAACCATTTGAGAAGAGTTTTCATTAGGATTGAGGGTTGGAATTCTGATCTAAAATTTTTAATGAGCGTTAAGTATTTAGCCCAGTGTTTCAATAATACCGAAAGATTTCAAGAGTCCAGTAAAATCACCTACAAGGCCTCTCACACAATAGGCTAATTTTTTAATCGGGTGCGCAATGGAATGCTACATTTTTTAGCTGAGGTTTGAGTGATCCGTCAGAATCGAACAGAACAAGCCAACCACTCCTAACTGTCCGTCCTGAGACTGTAATAACGTTAGACTTTAGAGTCACCAGTTTCCTCCTCGTCCATTGTTTAACATGAAAAAAATTTAGACAATTGATACATTCTTGACACTCACCTGATCAACTCTACTGACTAGATTTCAAAGCGCCTTGTTGATAAGCTAATTTATACTGTGTTCAAGATGAATTTGTTTACTTACTGAGTTTCTGGCGGTGCAGCCAAAGTGTTAGCACCATCGGCTTCGTCATTCTCATTCAGGAAAGGATCAAAATCTTCTCCAAGAACTCCTTCATGTCCTTCTTCACTGCCAGTGCTAGGAGATCCATGCAATTTTTCCTTATGAATTACGACACCAGTTCCACCTCGAATAAACTCCGCCATGGTTTAAATAAACATACTACCCTAATGACGAAAATGAGGACAAACTTCACTTTAAAAAAAATGCACTTTAACATTCAATTTCGTATCATATCATTCTTGTTTGGTTCGAAACCTATTCATTATTCTCCAAATCTCCACTCATTCTCATTATTTTTCCTGTCTTCTTTTTATCAATGAATGAAACAGGGATAAACAGTCAACATTCACCAATCAACAAACCGGATATGATTTAAAATCGATGCAAAAAATACGAGGGGCATTTTCACAGTGCGCAGACGCGTGTTAACCCGCCAATTTTAAAACGCTGGCTTGGAGAGGGCCCGACCGCGACTGGGCTAAAAAACTGAAAATAACAAATAAATAGAAAAAGCAATACTTATGTAGGTTGAGATCGTTCCAGAAGTATAGGCGCACCAAGATGGATATTCTTTGGCGAATTTTCAATTTTTATTCCTTTAAATCAAAACGAAAGCTGCTTTATCAATTTTGATTTTAATGCGTTCCTTCATGAAAAGCCATTGCCCAAATTGCATTTTCATTTCTTTTTACCAAGTAATATGAGAAATAACATTGGTCAATTCCAAGGATTATCGGTCTAGGAGGTGCGCTCACACATCTGAAACAATCTCTAAATGATAATATCTACTTTGAGCCGCCTAACAAAAAAAAAGAAAGGAAAGTACTGAAAAAAGAAACAGAAAGATTTCAAGTTGTTGATGGTCAGTGATGACATCGTAATTTATAGGTTCACCAATGAGAATGGTCCAACAGCTAGGGTGTAGATATCCAGCTAAAGCTGTCAATTGGAAATAGTGGTTCATGTGTGTGTCAACAAAAAGGATTGATACCTAGTATCGATTGAACCTAGTATCGGGACCGCCCGGAGATGCATGTAAACATTTAGCCTAGGGCACTAAAGTAGGGTTAATTTGGCTCTGGAAGGAATGAAAATTGAAGACTTCTTCTGTAAAATGGGGTATAAAACAGTGGGTGTGCTCGTGCTCAAAAGTCCTGATTTCAAATTGTTATTGCATGAAACTCTGATGAGGAAAACTGGGTTTTCTTAATTATTTAACAATTAGAGTATACGTATAGTTGAATCGACAAATGACTGAGAGAACCCAATGCAACACTTCTTACGCACAAAATAACCGTTTGAAAACAGGTTTTTTTAGCACTAGCACACTCACTGTTTTACACCCCTTTTTACCGAAGAAGTCTTCAATTGAAAATTAGCCAAAGATTATGGTCTACACCTCTGAAACGATACCTCTACTTCACGATATAGATACTTTCTGAATAATGTGCTAAAAAAGTAAAATATGTGCATGGAAATACCAAATAATCGTCCGAGAAACATTCGAAAAGTAACTAGGAAATACTTTTCAGAGGGATTTTAGGAAGAATTTCATGCTAAAGCTCGTTTCAGAAGTGTAGGTGGACCTAGACCAATAATCTTTGGAATTTGTAAACATTATTTCTGATATTACTCAATGAAAATGAGTATAAATGAAATTGAGTGTTCACTTTTCAATGAGGAAAACTTTCAACACAAAAGAATAAAGTCAGGGGCAAATTCGGTATTGATTTTAAGGAATAAAAGTTGAAAATTCACCAAAGATTATGGTTTTGGTCGGTCTACACTTCTGAAACAAGCTCTACTAGACATAATAACATTAGCTGTATTATGTCAGCTTCAAGCACGAGAGTAGTTTCTTATAATGGTGGCTCACAGAGAAAGGAGCCCTGCGTCCATAGATGTAGATAGAAACCTTGACAGACTGTTATTCGAACAGAATTTCTCAAATACAGTCGATAAAAAGTTTGATAAGTGGTACTAGATTCTTGATTCTTCTTTAAGTTCTCCTGAAGAAGTTTCAATCGGTATAATCAGACTTTTTATGTCCTATAATGAGGAAGTTCTATTTAATTGCAACTAATTTTTGTTTGCGTGTTTCCCAGCATTTTCCTGTTACACCTGTTCCTTTAACATCTAATTGAGGCATAAAACCGTGGCAGAGTTGGGCAAATAGTAATCAACTACACATTTTTCCATAACTTTTCAAAAGTAAACATGATGGATTTTAGTTGTAATCAAGCAATCCAATTTCAATGAAATCAACAATTTAAGATGAAACAATTTGTTATTTTTTCATTTAAAAAAATATAAGTTTGTTTGAAATTGACTTGCCTGATTACTGCTAAATTCCCACCTCGATTAGTTTTGAAAAATAATCGATTATGAAATCAGAGATGGTTGTTCCCCCAATTCTGATCCGTGGGCAGGGGGAGAGACAGCTTCCAAGATCAATAAAAATGAGCGTAAAATTAAATTATTTTACATTTATTTATAGATCACTTTGATTTTCAAAGACAAACATAAAAATATTTACAAAAATCTAATATGAGTTGATGATTCATTTCTGAGCAAAATTGATACAAATTCAACAAAGTTTCACCATTTTCAGATGACTTATTTTACAATAATTGGAAAAGCACTAGATTTGAATCCCAGAAATAAAAATTAACAAAAAACTTGTCATTTTATCTATGCGTTTGCAGTCACTTTTAAATAATAAAACAACAAGTACAGCCGTCGATTAAAAAAATGTCAATCGACTCCTTAAATTTTGGCAAGTTAGGCCACCTGCAATGCTTCAGTACATTGTGTTAGGTACTGCAGGTTGCCTACCCAAACCAAAATTTAAGGAGTCAACTGACATTATTTTATTCGCTGACTGTGCACACACCTTTTGAATAATGAAACAAGAATACAAGTTTTGAAAAGTAATATTGTATTTTAATGCAACTCTTACTAAATGTTGATACAAGCAATTGAATACGTCCTATGACTTTCAAAGGAAAGTTCTCTGGTTGAAATATTTACTCTTTTAAATCTCAGCAACCTTTAAAAAAATGTGCGGCTTCCAAGTGTTTAAAGAATAATCAGAATGCCCCTTTCAGAGTACGTCATGAAAAATCGAAACTTCTATTGGAAACAACAGGGAAATTTAACAGTAAGAATTTCGATCAGGGTACTTTCTTTTGAAAGACATAGTCCTGTGTCGATGATTCGACGCAACCCGCTCTACACGTAAAATGAACGCTCTCATATCTTTCTTTTCTTTTCTTCTCTCCAGAACGAGATAGGTTCGGGCTTCGTGTATTGTGGGTTACGTCGCATCGTCGACGCAGAACTAATGGTTCTGCTTGTACATAGTTACTTCTTAAATTAAAGCGAAAGTTACGATGAGCACATTAAAAATTATGAAATTTACTCACAGACTCACAAAATGACTTTAAAGTTTAAGATGTGATGGTGGCGCTACGAAAGTATCATGAGGAGTTTCCTATCAACTTTGAGGCTTTCTTCTGTGTGTTTCTACAGAGTGACAAATTAGATTAGAATATCCTATCCTATGATATTTGCATAGCTTTGCCGTCTTTGCTCTTTATTGGTGGAGCTACGCAGGTGTCATGGCTCATGTGGCACACCTGTCTAATTTGTCACTCTTCATAGAAACACACAAAGGAAAGTCTCAAAGTAGATAGGAGTCCCCGATGGTACAAGCAGAGCCATTAGTCCTGCGTCGACGATTCGACGCAACCCGCACTACACGTTAAAACCCTAACCTCTCTCCCCGGTGTTTGAGAAGGAGGGGGCGAAAGAAGAAAGAAAGGGCTTAAGAGAGAAGTTAATTGAGCGTTAATTTCTAAATTTTTTTTGTTATTATTGACTTGTATTATAGTCCTTAGTAGGGGCTCATGTACTAGAAATAAATAAATAAATAAATAAATAAATAAATAAATAGTTCTGCCACCATGCCTTTAACTTCAAAGTCACTTTTTGAGTCCGAGATCGAACTTCATAATTTTTTGGAACATTCATCGTAATTTTTGCTGGATTTTACACAAAATTAATTATTCAATCACTTGTAGCAAAAGTTAGCAAGAGCCCCATTGAAATGAGGAACTCACAAAATTTTTTGAATGAACCTTAAGGGTGGGACACAAGACAGTCAATGTTTCGAATGATGGGGGGGAAAAAACTCAAAACTTTAAAAGATACTTTTTTAAAGTCTTGAGAATATTCAGAGTGGGAATTTATTCCATAGCACTATAGTAGTTTAATGAGACTTAAAACAATAAGGTTTGGATAGTCCTGATAAGTATTCATAGCCATACATTTCAAAAAGACAATAAGAGCAACCAAATGCTTCACGATTAAACAACAAACTGACGAATGATTGATGGTACAAATATTTTTCGAAGAAAACAGAAGGTGAAACAAGGATGTAGCCTATGATTTTAAATCTGAGCTATTAAAATGAGGCTCTTGTTAACTTACGTTATAAGCAATTGAATAGATATTTCTAGAGCAAAATCCAGCAAAGATTACGATGAATACATGATAAAATTACAAAATTCTCTCAAAGACTCACAAAATTACTTTGAAGTTTAAGGCAGAGCAACGTAGATACCAAAGGAGACTCCTACCTAATTATAGGCTTTCCTCTGTACATTTCTAAAGAAAAAATGACACATTAGATAGGAATCCCCGTGACACCTGCTTAGCTACCCCATTTAACAGCAAATATCTGCCAATGGTTTCCTGCATTGCTTCACCATCACGCCTAGAACTTTAAAGTCATTTTGTGAGTCTATGAGTGAATTTTATAATTTTTCAATGTGTTTATCATAATTTTTGTCAGCTATTCAATCGCTTACAGCAAAAGTTAGCAAGCAACCCTATTATACAGATCCGCAAAACTGAGAGACCAATAATTTTATCACTTCTTAGAAGCTGAACGCAACCTGACTAAACAATGAAAATCCCTGTTGATAGGTAGTTTGTGCATCATATAGAAAGCAAGCAGAGCTGCCAAATTTGGTGATAAAAATACAAACTTCCCATAAGACTTAATATTGGATGCGTACATCTTTTTTCTTCTTTTGTTGTTTAACAAATTTGACAACACTGGAAGCGAGTTGCACAGCAACAAAAATTGCAGCAGCCGACACTGTAGCCAGATCCTGCGGCTTTTTCCATGTGCCGATGATTCCACCAGTTGAGAAAAGATTACAGAGTTTAGTTCAGTGTATGATTGTAATGCACGCAAATACTCTGATCTGTAATCTTTTCTAAATCGGTGGAAACTCTGTTAATTAATTAAAATATCCGCAAGTTTTCAAAGTTATCGACGACTCTAACGGTTGAGACAAGCTAAAAGGCGCTAGTATTTTCATGCATTATAGTCACACACTGAACTAAACTCAGGGATCTTTTTTCAACCAGTGGAATCTTCGATGAATTACAAAACGCATTTAAATCAACGCAAATCGGCAGCTCTGCTTGAGAGAACCATACCCAGATTCAGAAATGGAATCTCGATCCAAATAAAAATCATACCTGTATGGTTGCAATAACACCCCCCCCCCCAACTTGTTTGTTTCTTCAGTGAGATTTCCCCTCACACTAGAAAATTTAAAAAAAAAAAATAAAAAAAAAAAAAAAAAAACCACTGGCTGACAGGATCAACAAAGAGAGGTAGAGTCAAAAGCGAAATCACAGGACGCTATAAAAGTGGCTCAGGGAAGAGTAATGCCATGATGAAACCGTAATCAGCACCACTAGCGACACTGTAAAAATGATGCTAGGGCCAGGTAACCGAGGACACCATGAACCACAGTGTGCATCATGCACACAATAGAACTGTTTAGTGTGACGTCACACAAAGAATTGGATCCAAATTCCAAACAAATGATCCATATCACTCGCTCTAGTGGGTTTTCCCATGAGAAACAGGATCCACATTTTCAAATGCAAAGTCGTGCTAGTAAACAACAAGTTCTCTCAAATTTTACTACACCATTGGATTCCACATACCTTAAAATATAATCACGCAACAACAACACTTTTGAAACATCTTGCATTAATTTACAATCACAGTCATATCCAAGAAAGTCCTATGTTTTGTCCTTGTCCCACTCACAGTTTCTTATGGGCACAGAATTCTAGGATATAGGCTCATCGGCACCATCACACCACATGTTATGCCTCGAACAAGCTTCGATACAAAGAGAGGTCAAGGATGATTGAGTGTCATGGTGGTGATACTCCCATAAGAGACCATGAGTAAGGCAGGGAAAAAACATAGAACATCTTTTGGTATGACTATTATTGTATATTCACTTGTGATCTTTTAGGAATTACGTCAGAGTGAAACGATACTCAAAGGTACGTGAAATCTAATGGTGCGATAAAATTTGAGAAAACTGGCTGTTAACTAGCATGAATCTCAGAATTTGCATTCAAAAATTTGGAGCTGATTTCTTATGGGTAAATCCATGAGAGTGAGCAAGATAAAGCATTAGTTTGGATCCGATTTTGATGGGGACGTCATCACTAAACAGGTCTATTGATGTGATGAGAATGACTTAGTTGCGGGTACATGGGCGCCCGCAGAAAAATTGTTAGGGGGGGACAAAATTTTTGAACCTAAATAGGAGGTTTGGGGGACATCTCTTAATGATAGGCAGATCACAAGGATCACCCCTCCCCTCCTCCAAAAAGGGGAAAATTTAACTTTTTCTTTTGAATGGTACAATTTTAAGCTATTGTAGATGTATCAAGCTATAATAGTAATTTTGACGAGGTTGATAATATGAATGAAGCAACAACACACAGAATAAAGATGGTAAGAAAAATATTTACAAATATTTCTTCGCAAAAAATGAATTAAAATTATGAAGTAAACTAAAAAAAGTTCTTTCACTCTTAATTCTTCATTAATATTTTGTCTACTTTTGTTTCTTTCATTTACTGTGGTGAACTTTTAATTTTTCTGAAAACTGTGGGAGGGGGGGGGGGCAAGTGCCATCCCTAGCCCCCAGCTGCGGGTGCCCATGACGGTATTATGCCAGGTGGGGCGATTACAGTGCTGAAATATTTCTGAGCTTATTCCAAGGAAACATTAGATGAGACTTGATGCACAGTACTGCGATGAGAATAAATTTACAAATAAATACACTGAAAGATAAAAAAGTAACAAGATCAAACTGCATCACATAAAAATGTACAGCAATGGCAGAACTTGAAGTTCAGGGACGAAACTTTTCATGATTGTTAGATCAGAGGTTATTATTTCTTAAACGAGGGCGGATCACCCTCAACAAACACTATCTGGGGAAAGGGCGGATTAATCTTGAATCAACGCGATGTGAGAGGACTCCTCTCATTCCCGGAGGTGGAAACGGTCTTGGTTCCCAACTTAATGGCGGCCGAACTCCCCTCAGAGGTGGTCGCAAGTGTGGTTCATGACCGCCACGGAAAGAGTGGGACAGAGGATGTCCTGCCGGACCAGCGCCTTCTGATCGTGGCATTAAATGCCAACCTAAACAAAAATGAAACCACAAATAATCATACATTACAAAACATAATAAAGAATGGAAAATAGAAATTAATTTTTTTTCAAACCAGGCAACAAGAGAAACGCAGCTTTTGCAAGGTTTTTTGTAGATAAATTGATGAAAATCGAGTCAAAGAGAAAATATTGCAAAAAAATCATGATACTTCTTAAAGGGTATAAAATTTACTCCTAAAAATTGAAATGTTCTATCGACGAATTAAAGATTGTCGCGATATTTTCACGAGCTAAGTTTTGCTTTCAAAGTTCCGATTCGGCCACTCATCATACTCCTCACACCTTGCAGGCGAGGGGCCAGTGCAGGTGGGGTGGGAAATCCGTTACAGATCAGTCCCACACTCACACCCGTAACTGAAAATGTGTGAAAATGTCGCGACAATCTTTAATTCGTCGATAGCTCATCTGTTAAGCGCGCTGAGGTCAGGATGAAAAAGGACTAACAGCAGTTCTCAGTTATATTTTCGTCCATGCCACCATTTACTAGTTCCCCCAGCAAAAGTTGTTTATCAGATATCTTGTCCGGCACCTACTTAGGTCAGTAAGGACAAAAGACATCATACCCTTTTCTAGGGCTGATGAGCATACACTGTCACACACTGTTACAAGCTTAAACATTAAGATGAACATTTTTGAAACACCTCTGGTAACATGATTTACAAGCTGGATTTTTTGAGATTTCTTAAACTAAGATAAGTTCAAACAATGGAAAAATGAAAAATACAAAACAGAGCTTCGCCAAAAAATTACCTCTTGGTCTGAACGAAAGAGCACCAAAAAATCTGGCTCCCCTGTCTAATCCGAAAGCTCTTCCTCTACCTCGTGATCTGAGATCCTGGAAAAAAAATTGTTTCAAGAGTGTTAGAGTTGAGTTCAGATGGTACATAAAATTCTTTTGAAAATAACAAAAATGTGTTTTGACCGTAAAAAAGGATCCGTTTTACGAGTCACTGCGATATTGTATTATTTTTCGGTAATTCTGGTTTCCAGTGTTTACTTTAATCGGCTATTTTCTTCATTGCAGTGTTTTGTTGCCTTATCTTGGAATTTTATTTATTTATTGATTGATACTGAACAGGCAACAGTGCCCAATACAAATACAATATAAGTACAAAGGATAAACATTTGGTCTTTGAACATTTTTAATGTGCGTATCATTATTTTCGCCGAATTTCACATGAGAATCAAGGTTCTACATTGTTGTAGCAAGAGTTAGCAACAGACCCATTAATCAGAAAAAAAAATAAAACAAAATTCAACATTCAGTCTGAAACCAAGCATAGAAAAAGTAGTTCTTAGTAGTAGTAGTAAAGTCCAGCCGCCCAAACCTTGTGTTCGTTATGCTTGTATTTCAAAGCAAAAGACTGGACTGAGAATACAAAAAGGGAACAGCAAGGAAGAGAGATACCTATCAAAGTACCTCACAGTGAGGAAAGGGGACAAGAGGGAAACCGCACCAAGCGTGACACCCTGAGGAAAGGAGATATCTCAAGAGCACACAAGGACTGGTATGCTTTCGGATTTTTTTTTTTTTTTTTTTAATAAATTTATATGTCTTTTTCATATTCATTAATGGCTTTGCTCTATTTCTCTTGGTTCAGTTTTTTTTTTTTTTTTTTTTTGTAACATAAAATAACTCTGGCAACTCTACTGAATAGAACCCCTTTTTTCGTAACTCTCTTTTCAACTGTGTAACTCTTTTCTCCATTCTTCTTCTTCACCTTTCTTTTAGTGCTTAAAAAAGTTTGAAACTCGAGTTTTGAGATACTCCAGAGGCTCTACTCTAAGTAAAAAAACCCTGTAGAGCCCAATAAATTTGATTTACTGCCTGCTATTGGAATAATGAAGAGAAAAAAAGTAAACAAATTTAGGAGAAGTTAAATTTTATCGTTGGTAGTTTTTGTTTTTCATAGAAAAATGCTATGAAAATGAAGAATTGCGATTACTCGAGCTCGGCTCGAATTCAGAGCTTTTGCTAAAAACTCGACTTGGCTCTACTAAAGGGCAAAATTCAATACTCGCCCAGCACTACTTTCTTTAAAACTGTTTAACTCTTCTGACTATGATTTACTCAAACAATTTGAAGTCTACTTACTTGAGCAGCTCGCATTGATATTTTATTGTAACCAGTTGGTCCTGTTGGTTGTTGCCCGCATGTTTCAAGAGCAACAAAATCGTCAACGTGAAGCGATGGAGGTCGTGATGTGTTCGGTAGTCTCGTCCTAAACAGATCTCCTCTCGGTTGTTGGGAGGTGAGAGACCGGTTTGCTGAGGACAAACCTCTTCCTCGCATTGGTGTGACTGAAGAAAAACACAAAAGCAACCATTTCAATATCATGTGTGCATGTGCGTGAGAGTAACAGAAAGAAAAAAAAATTATTTCATTAAAAAATTTCAAATTATGTGATTCGTTTCATTTTTATTTTTTTAATCTTTTATAATTTAAATATAGTACAAACTTGTTTGCACAGTAAGAGTTCATTTCCTAGGGGTATGCAAATCTGCATATTTTGAATCCGTTTCAAATCCGTTGGCAGAATGGAGCTGTTGCAAACTTTTGCAACAGGCTGATTAATAGCTAGCGACCTGAAAAAAGCGTGATTTTGAAAGGGAAAAAATAGGCGGTAAACCAGAGTTTTCAAAGGCCCAGAAGCGGTATTTTCATTTTACATCAAAAACTTCTATTTTTATTTACAGAGACAAATAGGCAGTACCATCTCCATACAGAGACAGTATTGGTTTAGGTTATGATTGGCATGTGGCAACACTTCCACCAATTCACCGCTCGACAGTGTGAGCCGCCAGCTGTTTTAAAACAATTTTGCCACAACAAAAAAAATCACGGAATGATTTCATTGAGTCATGATTTCACACAATAGACCCATTTGTAACCAAAATAACAAGAAAAACAAGATAAAAAAAAAAAATTACCGAAGGGTTTCTTTGATTTGGAATCAGCATTTGAGTTTACAGCTGTTGTAGAGGTTGTCGAGGTTGTTGTCGATGATAATAGCTTCTCTTTGGCCCGCTTCTTCAAGGATGGTGATTGCTCAACATCGCCACAGCTGATTTTTGATTTGCACAAATTCTCTAACTCTTCAGAAAAATTCATTTTCGGAAGACAAGTTTTCGCTATTTCAACGAGATCACACTGAACCTGAAAAAAATAAAACGTAAAATGGTAACTACTCTTTTTGACGATTTAAAGACGTTTTAGGATTGTTTAAGTGGTGATTTGTTGAATTTGAGTTCAGTTTCAAGTTTTCATTCCCAAAAATTTTGAGTACTAGCGTTTTCGCCAATGGAGCTTAAATTTAGCTAATAGAGTTTTTTCACTTTTTTTCTCTAAACTTTGAAACAAGATAGAAAACGAACCAGCAAATATTTGACAAAAGAAAACAGGTGCAAACAGGAAAATGCTGGAAACACAATGCATGGAAAAAGGGACCTTAGTGCCCCGTTGTCAAAATTGAGATATTGGTGCCACTGCAAGAAGGAGTACTTTCTGAACATTTTCACGCCAACGCCGACGCCAAACCAACGTTATGGTGATTTCAGTATTACCCTTCAAAATTTGTAGATTTGAGAAAAAGAGGTTGGACATTTTACAAAAATTCCATAGTTATGAATTACCCCAAAAAAACCATAAACTAATCGTAAGTAATGAAACAATTCGTGAAACGAGACCAAAATTAAAATGGCAAGGGACTAACCTCAAAGCTACAACAACAATACAAAAGGGACCTTAGTTCCACTTAGGGCCGCTTTTAAGATATTTGAGAAGTATGGATGTTAAATTGACTGACAGTTATACATAACAGACAGTTTAACAAGCAGTTCTCTTTTACGACCACTAGTCAACTATCAGTCAGCACTATACTAGCCGTTATGCATAATTTCAGCAATTTTTTCAGTACGAAATCCCAGTGCGGCTTATAAAAGAGGATTTCCTAAAAAAAAAAAAAAAGGCCGAAAATCGTGGCCCGGCTTCACGGGTCATTTTTGCGTGATTTTTTGCTGTTCGCACCACCAACCACTCAGCTCAGCTGCGGCGCGCAGTGCTCCAGTTCCATCTCATCTCAGCGTGCGGCACAAGTGGAAAAAAGATTGCGATTTTAAACAGATGATCTCATAGGTAATTTTTTTTGTTTCAATGTAATGAATGTTTTGTTTTAAGAAGCTTTTTTACTTTATTCCATGTAATTTTGGCCGGTTTCCGGCGCTATTTTTTAAAAATTTTGGGGGTGCGGCTTCCATTCGAGGATTTTTTCCCCCCATTTTTCCGGACCGAAAATTTGGGTGCGGCTTACAATTGGAAATATACGGCAATTTCACATTTTTCAACCCAACTTGCTAAAATTTGCTCTCCTGAAAACTTTGCCTCTGGGAACAAAGGTCCCTTTACCCATGCTCGGTCACAAAAAATGAGGGCGTTTTGGCCCAAATCGCAGCTATTTTCAACTCAAAATTTTTATAAAAAATAATAAAATAAAGTTATTTGAAAATGTGGAGAGAGCCGCTACTCATACATTCTCTATCTTGTCTTTTTGTGCCATCTGCGTGTGGAACTGTCAGAACGTACCATTATTTGGTCCCTGTTTGACAGTATCAGATAACTGAAAAAGGTCATCAAATTATTAGGACTAAAGTACCTGCTCCGTTTCTTGGTCCGGCTCATCTGGGACTGGTGGAGCCGACAGCCAATAAGCAGCAGTTAGGCGATCATCTTCCACGACATCTAGCAGTATGTAGACTGGACGTGATGTGAACTGAGCTAGGATAGGATCCGGATGAGGTAGTAAAGGCTCTGGAATAACTAGAATATAGAAGGATTGATGAAATTAATCAATTTTATTTCAAATTTGCATAATTTTGGTGATACAGTAGAAACCCCTTAACTCGACCTTGGATAACTCGAAAATCGCGTTAACTTGAATTTTTCTGCGGTCCCGTGAAACTTCCATAAGTCAGCCAACTCGAAAATTGCGTTAACTCGAAAATTGCGTTAACTCGAAAATCGCGTTAACTCGAAAATCGCGTTAACTTGAAAATCGTGTTAACTCGAAATTCGCGTCAACTCGATTTTTTTCAGAGGTCTCAGACGATTCGAGTTAAAAGGATTCTACTGTAGATCTGTTTATTTTATTTATTTATTTTTGAAACTGGTACATTACAGCCACTAATAGAGGCTATGGTAATAGTCATGGGACAGTTGTAAGGGTCTGAAATGTTGCGTTTTAAATAAAGAAAATGATAGTACTTGATGAGCTGAGAACAATGGTACTTTTGGTTTTTCCGAAGTGTCCCGGTTTTAGATACAAATGAGTGGTCCCTTTCCAATTTAAAAATGGTAATCCTTTGGTTGTCCCTCTGGCCCGTAACAATCTTTGTTTTTTCTCAGTTTTAGTTATGCTTATGAGATCCTGGAATACCCTGACCCCATTTATTACATCTTCTGATTCCCTTCTTCATTTTAAGTTTTTTGCTAGGGGTCATATCTTTGAATTTCGTTAATCTTGGATTTTGTTCTTTCCTGTTTCTGTATTTTTCTTGTATTGGGCAGTTGCCCGTTTGCTACTTTAAATAAATAAATAAATAAATAACATATTTTGTGCTGAATTGGTTCTTTCAAATTTTTACACTTGAGCTTGAAAACTTACAACATCCTAGGCTTTCATTTCAGTGAATTGAATTCTTACTCTTCAGAACACAAAAATTCGATGACTTTTTGTGATATGAATCCTACAGGAACTGTTTTTAAGCAATACTGCAACGCAGTGTTGATTTTGACGAGACAAAAAAATTTAGAAACAATTACCTCTCTTATCTGTAGAATTAGCTTCACATTCTTCAAACGATTTCAGAAGGTCTGACAATGCATTCGCTACTAGACTGGGAGAGTTCTCCACTTCTGCATTACTTTCCTGTAAAATTGAAATTTGAAGAGATAAAAATGATAGGGTTACATGGCAGGGGCAAGGGTGGAAAATGTTTGTCATTAAAAACCTATCTTAAAAATATCAAAAAGACAAAGTGTAAAGAGGTCAGCAAAATTTTTTTATTCCGCCTGTTTATTCAAGTGTTCTTGTTTTTCTTTTCCAATATTTTCTTAACTTCTATGTAAAAGTACAGTGTTGTAATTGTACGTATACACGATGAAAAAGACACGGAATAATTCAATTCAAATGGTATTTGAAAAAAAAAAAAAAACCGAAACAAAAAAAAGCAAACCAGAAATAAGAAACAAACAAAAAATAAAAAAACACGGTAAAGAAAGATGAGCATAAATATCGTGAAAAAATATGCGCCGCCAATATTCAACTCGAAACGTTGCGATCCGGAGTCCGCTTCACTGCCGTTGCGCCATGACTTAGGTTGTAAGCAAAGGCCTGATTCTCGACTACTTAACACTGTTCATCCCGGGTATTCATTATAAAATCAAAATTTTGAAAATTCAGGGGCCCATTCACAAAAAGTGCTGCAAGTCCCTTCATTAAGACCCCAAGGACTATGTTTTTGCGCAAGTCCCGTTTCCATTAAGAGCGGGCCCACCTTTGCCTTCCCCTTGTTAGTAACTAGACAAGTGAGACTCGTCTATGCATATTGGTCCCGGGAGATCAAGGACAAGTCCAAGTCGTCAGTACTATGACCTTCAAAATAAAATCCTCTGATCGAAATCCCCCTTCATGATTTAAGGTGATTCTTCAGCGCTTAGTGCCGATTTCTGCCACCAGAGCGCTACCGTTCAATTAAGTCAAATTACAGGCCGAAAGTAATTTATATTTAAGAAAACGGAGAGTCAGTTACTAGACAATCATTTGAAGAGTGTCTCTGCAAAAAATCTTGTCAATAACTTCAAAAATAAGGCTGAAAGTACAAAAAAATGAAATATCACATTTTGATACAAGAATCAATTTGCGATATTTCATTTATTGGTACTTTTAGCCTTATTTTTGAAGTTATTGACAAGATTTTTTGCAGAGTTACTCTTCAGATGATTAGCCAGTAACTGACACTCCGTTTTCTTGAAAATAAATTACTTTTGGCCTGTAATTTGACTTTGATCAAACGGTACCGCTCTAGTAGCAAAAATCGGCACTAAACGCTGAAGAATCACCTTAATCATTATTTTCCAAAGGGTTTTAGATTTTTTAAGACATACTCTCAAGAGGCAATTCTGTTAGACTCTGTAATACCTGAAAACAGCAAAATTCTTTAAAACTGGTCAAGAAATGGAGGAATGAAAACTTCATCTAGGATACTTTCTTTAGACAGTCATAGTACATGTCATTTCTTTTGAAAGTCATAGTACATGTCATTTCTTTTGAAAGTCATAGTACATGCCATTTCTTTTGAAAGTCATAGTACAAGTCAATGGGTTAAACAATTCAAATCATTTCGTACCTTGATCATCGTGGCGATTGTATTTAGAGGGTGAACTTCAACATTTTTTGTATCCTCTGTATCTTCAGGCTGCTCTGATTTAATTGCACTGGATTTTTTATACGAGCAAATGTCAGCAAGCTCATCGTAAGTAAGCGATATTGAGCGACCGAGGGTAAGTAGTGCGCAGCCTTCATCGATCTCTGTCTTGATTTCTGTAGCCGGCCAAGCTATTGTTAGTTCTTTAAAAAATTCTAACACAGCCATCAATGCAGTAAGGCAGGGTTCAGTATTTTTACTCCACAAATCAATGAGTTTTGTAAAGAAACCATGAAAAGCTTTGTTTTTCTTCTCCAGACAGCTGCAAAATAAAAAAAAATAAAAATTAGAAGGTGAACAGAGATTAGTTTCTGAAGAGAAGAAAAGAATCAACTGTTTTAGAGCAATATCAAAGAACTCTAACCATAAGTCTACTCATCATTGGAACAGGCTCATGCGAGAACATCTGTTGTCCATTTTTTTTAAACTTGACTTTGTGAGCATTCATCACTCTTAAGGAGACGCTGCGTCTGTTTAAGTCCTGATCAGACTTGTTTCTCAGCTTCTTGCTCCTATTTCCCTTGTCTTGACACTTTTCTTTATTTTTTTATTTTTTAATTTACTATTTTTTCTTTTATTTTTTATATTTGTCTTTCCAATAAAAATATTTTGGACATCAAACGTTTTTGCATGAGCCTGTTCGTTTGCAATCAGTCACTGTATTTAGAAAAGGGAGCCAATGGCGCAAACTAGAAGTTAATCCAGCCGGCCAAATTTTTTTTATGAAAACCCTGCACAGTCATAAACTTAAAAAAATTTGACAGAATGCCATTTTTGACTGAAACATCTAATTGAATTCTGGTTTTCACCAAAATCTTAATATTTTTAGTACCTTTTGATTGATGTACACCTAAGTCTCCGGTTACATTTGTCTACGCTGCTGGCCCTAAAACTAAAAAAAAACTAAAAAAAAAAAAAAAAAAAAAAAAAAAAAAAAAAAAAAAAAGGGGACGGGGCCAGCGCCTCCTCATTTGCTTTCTTAAACGATTAAGTGTGATACATCGTTTGAAAAGCATTGTCTCGGAGATTCAGAATCTATTTAGTTTCAGAAAAAATTTAAATTTTAGACAGTCTCTTTCAATCGGTTTTAAGGGTTGAATATTGTGACTATCAGTGGTTTATTTTATAGTAGGCTGGGTGTAGATTTCTTTTGATAACTTTCATCAAAACTGATTGAGGCAAACTTGAATTATTCCAATTTTACCCATTTTTTACCATTGAATGGAAATCATTTTCCCCCCATAAATAACCTAAAAGTTGAAATTTAAAAAAAACAAAAAAAGTGCCTCTGAGGAATCTAAAGGTAACAAGAGTGCAAAATATGGAAGCATAAGGACCAATGGTTCAAAAGTTATGGGAAGGTACTGTCGACAAATAAAATAGTGTCAGTCGACTCCTTAAATTTTGGAGTAGGTAGACCACCCGCAGAGCTTAAATTCATTAAGATATGGGTACCAGGTTGCCTACCTCAACGAAAATTTAATTCGTTGATTGTACATACGGATTGACAGACTGACGGACAGACACCACAGAATTTTTTTGCATCAATCTCTCTAAGTCAGAAAGGGTTAAGAAATATGGTAAAATGATGTAAGGATGTTCTTTTGGATGGTATTAGACATGATGAGAGGGCATTACTTTGTATAAATCATGATTGACTTAGTCGTGAGAGGCCAACTAAAGAAACAATATACCTTGAAAATCTCTGCGCCATCGCAATACTTCTTCAATTTTTCTAATTTCATCAGAACGAGAAAGTAAAAATACTCTTTGCGATTTGAAATGTTAGAAATCGGCATTTCAAGGGGTATTTAGGGGTCTAGGCCTCTCCCTGGTAGATGGGTGGAAAATTTGTTATTTATTTCAAAGGCCATCGAGAGATCCTTGATTTTTCGTGAATTTGTCAGTTCTCTAACTAAAAACTAGAAGCTCACAGCAGAAGTGTCAACTCATTTTTCACACACCCTGTAAATGAAGAGCATACTTCTTACCATCATGCTAGCATTCATTAAAACTTAATTCAGCTAGATTGGTAAACAAACAGGTGATTAAACAGAGGAGAACTTACTTTTTCAGAATATAAACGCCAAAATCGTGCTCCACTAACGAGAGGAATATCCTAAGAACCGGAAGTACAGTGTTGATGCTACTTTCTTTCAGTGATAAATGATCTAATAAGGCAAGGCACATTGGTGCAAGTAAATGCTTTGGAGGTAACGAATTACTCAGATATGATTCGATACTCGTTCCCGATGATGCATCATTCAGCCGAGGCAGCAGTGATATATCAATGAAACACAATGATTGAAAGATAGTCAAGATGCAATCCTGCGCTTGAAGATGGTTTGTATCTTCGCTTGGTGAAGCAATTATTTGGCAAAAAGAGTCAGTCAACGGTAAATATTTTTCATCTGCCTTGGCAACGGATAAACTACAGAGATTCAAAAATGCTGCTTTAATACTTGGATATGCTAAGAGACACGCAAGGAAATTTAAAATGCGCAGTGTTCGACACGATACAGGCACAGGTTTGGCATTAGCAGACAGACTAGATAAGAGAGCGTCCAAAATGCTTCGAACAACAATTAGAGCCGTCGGAGCAGCAAGGTCTGAGAGTTGATAGCAGATTTTCCGAAGAACATGCAGTAACGGCTGATAACTTGATTCACACAGAGTGACAATTAGATCTTGTAGAAGATGATTTAAAGAATGCAAATGAGCCGACCATAGTTTTCTATAATTCACTATGCGGTTTACTTCGTCGTCCGATAACGGTTCTTTGGTTTGTATCGGAAGAGGTAACGGTAATAGCTCGGACAGAATCAACAGACCGTTTTGAAAAACATGCGGACTTGTTGTGATGAATTTAATGACCTCCATGATCATCGATGTCCAGAGACTTTTGTTCAATGCTTCTGTTTCGGTTGACGACTCGTTTGAAACGGGTAACGTGTAGGCTAGTAGGGTATCTATAATGTCTTTGCGCACTTTTTGAGCTTCATAGTATGCATGAGATGCAACAGGAACGAAACACATTAGATTATAGGTTGATAATAAGATGGGAATTGCCGTTAGGTCTTTGAAGTCAGTATTTTGGCACTGAATGACATAGATTAGCATCCGTCGTAGTAATTGAACACAACAAGTCATTATTGACAATACAAGTAAACTGTTTCCTCCAAGGAGTTTATGTGAATTTAAATAAGGCTCGTCAAAATAGTCGATAAACTTCTGTAAAATTGAGGTCATGTGAGAGACTCCATCGCAAGAGTAAAGTTGTAAAATAACGTATTTGTACTTGGATTCAACGTATTCTTCATTCAACGGATCGATGTTGGGTTGCAAATCTTTATTGCAATTCTGAGTGCCTAGAAAACGCAAAATTCTGAGGAGAGTGATCAATTCTCCGGGGAGTGATGTACAACTGTCGATATTTTTCTTTATTAATTCACAAATTTCCGAAATATCTTCATAATGAAACAACGAATAATTTTGAACGGGCTTCAACCACGCTACTAAATCTTGTGATTCTGCTGCCTGACAGTCTTTGGTAATGATTTCATACAATTCTGAACCACTCCTTTGTAAAAATGGCACGTAATCAGAAAATTTGATGATGACTGAAATTAAATCCATGACGTAAAGCCGCGATGGTGATTTCTTTTTGCGAGCTGGATCTACTGGTTTGCTGGGGGGTTTTAAGAACTTTAAAATTGACTGTACGTAATCACAGCGAGTCAAGACGAATGTAACAGCACTCTTTCCGATCGGATTCAAAGTTAAGGAGTACAAATTGTGAAGGATATCAATGATTTCCGGATTATCAGGATCTAGTTTCAAAAATGTTTGATAGTCCCAAAAATTGCATAGAACATCGATGTAGTTCAATGCTTGCAGACGATACACCAAAATTAATCCCAACTGAATATTTATTCCAATTGTGACAACTTCATTATCGTCCACTGTTGTTGTGGCGCCAATTAAAATTTTGATTATTTGATTGATGGTATCAGATGAACACAAAAATCGAAGCCCGTCTGGAGTTTCCATTAAAGCACTTAAAAACTCCTGAATTAACAATAAAAGGGACCAATCACTCGACATATCAGGAGAATTCAAAATTACTAAGATAGTCTCTAACAACATGTGACTCTTAAAAAATGTAAATAATGAACCGTAAGGTTCTGGAAGTGAAAAAGTTGGACCGAAATCGAACTGTGAGTGAACAGGTAAAAACCTTTTTGGATGCGTGATCATAGTTTGAGCATTTTTATAATACTTGATAATCTCTTCTAAACAAATTGAAATTAGATTCAGGTCAAATTCATCATTTAGATCATTGTCTTTACACTTTAATTTCTTATCGTAATTGAGAATTAGTTGATTGAATTCCGATAAAATTTCATAGATGTGAAATTTTCGTAACAAACTCGCAAGGGCAAATTTTACGCGAGCCAATTGATCGCGTTGCATCATATCCACAATTTTTACATATCCATTGACATTTTCATTCATATTTTCGTCGACGACCGAAAATACTTCTGAATTTAGAAACAATTCTACGCAGCTCCTGTACCGGAGACTTGAATCCAGCGTTCGGAGGATCGTTAACTTTATCGAAAGAGCCATGTATTCCATGTGATACAAATCTATCAGCTTTCGATGCAAATTTATGCGTTCAATTAAATCTAATGTTATCGGCTCACTACACTTGCACAAAATTTCAGCGAGTCTCAAGCCAGCTTTGATATGCCGAATTTTGTAACCAGGTTGGGGCTGAGATAATGCATCATCAAAATTTAATCCAATGTCAACCCACGAAATTAGTGTATCAATGATAGCTATGCAACAGAAAACAGAAGAAAAACCAGATTAGGCATGGAACAAAAAACAACATTATAAAATTTAGATGGAATTACACTCTTTTTTGATCTTAGCTGTATTAATTTTACCACCTACCACACCTCCTTAAAGCAACTAATTCTTAAATATTCATAATTTCATAATTCCTTTCTTCCTTCAGCAGTCTCAAGATCTAATGTTCACTTTTACTCTGTCATTCCCCACTTAAAGAGAAGTTGGGACTCCCTCTCTTCTGACCTCCAAGGCTTAGATAATGAAGTGTTTTTCAAAAATTTATTGAGATTTTCAATTCTTTCTGGTTATTACCATATTTACCGTGTATACGCATCAAAAACACACTTTTCACGGCTCAAAAATCCAGATGTGTGTTATCTACGGGGTGCGTATTATCTACAGGTGTTAAATGTCAATTTTCAATTTTCTTCATATATGAGTCCTTTTCATTTGGGAACTATGCGATACCGGGATAATTTTCATCCAAAGATAAAAACTGCGACTACCGTGTTTACCCACAGATAGTGCGCCCCCGCGTATAGTGCGCACCCTAAATTTTGGAGCTAAAAAAAAAAAAAAAAAAACCATAACCCACGTATAGTGCGCACTAATACAGCCCACCAGAGCAATAAATCCAACACCTGTCAATCAAAACAAAACCCTAATTTGCGTAACAATACGAATATATGCAGTGGCGGACTGGGGCAAAAAGGCCCGGGGTGCTGGGGCCCGGGATTTGGGGAAAGGGGCCCGAACTATGTACTGTTCCAGAGAGGAGGGGAGCGGACATGGAGGGGCCCGGGGTGCTGCAGCATCCCGGCACCCCGGCCCAGTCCGCCCCTGAATATATGGCAGATAAGATAGGTAACCCTCCCCTCTCTGATAAGAAACCGGTTGACCTTAACTTCCGCAACCCATGACACGTGGCGCGTGCAAGCGCTTGCAGGCAGGGCACGCATCATAATGCACGGCACCCTGTTATCTCTGTCGTAGCCACGCTTACACCCTCACGACGCGACGCGCCACCCGTCTCGGGCGAGGGGAAGACATTCTGATTTTGTATGGACCTACGGGGAGCGGAAATAAACAAAACAGGTTGTATACGCGCATGCGCGCATTTGAAACGCGATCTAGTTCCCGATAAGAGACTAGTTTTTCGTCACGATAACGGGAGTGCTCTGCTATAGTTGAACAGAGGAAAGCATTGGTGTTTGTATTCATGCGTCACTGACTGTTTACGGGGCTGATTTCGCGAAGACCCCGCGTATGGTGCGCACCCCGATTTTTTGGCAAAAAATTGATTTTTAGGTGCGCACTATCTGTGGGTAAATACGGTATTTGATAATTTCGCGATATAATTATAGACTGTAAGCGATAAGATAAAATACGGAACGACTCGCAGATTTCAATCAGCAAGATAAGATAAGACTGGAGACTCCGGCTGCTTCCATAAGATAACACGAGCAGGGCCAGAGGACGATGAGTCTGATAAGGAGTCAAATGCCGCGCCAGAAGAAGAAGGCGCTGAGTCAGACGAAGCCGACAATCGCTGATCCGTCCCTAAACAAGTGATAACGCATGTGCTCACTGTGTAACGAAGGGCTGAATTTGTATTTACCAACAACTTTCTTGAGTTTCCTTCAATAAAGTCCATGTGTATTATCTATAGGTGTTTATTCTTTACATTTTTAGCCTCTTGAAAATAAGGGGTGCATATTATCTACGGGGGCTACACAGGTAAATACCATAGTTTCTTTTGTTTCTTTATGCTTTTGCTTCGTTTTGTCATCATTATTCTAATTTTGTTTATAATTTCATTGATTTCAGTTATTCCAATTTATTTATAGTATAAAGTTACTTCTGATATTTTGTGAATTATTCTTGTATTAAGTTTTGTTTACTTTGTTGTTTGTAACTGCTTAACATTCTTTGTATTACTGTCTGTTTAGGCATTTAATGCCTGTAAATTTAATAAATAAATAAATAAATAAATAATTCGGCTCTTCAATTTTAATTTTAATTTTGTTTATCTTACTATCCCATTTCCTCTCATTTTATTTAATCACTATTCAAATATTTATTACGTGTTATACCTAGTGTACTGCCTATTGATACCTGTGTTTTGTTATCTTGTCCAAGGGCTTGTCCCGTTCAATATAAATAATGTAGTTGTAATGTAGTTGAAATACAGAGCCGTCGAGGTTGTTAAAAGGCTCCCATGAGATCTCATAGCCAAATTCAGAGATAGTCCATCATTATTTCTAAGAGAGCTCAAAGCATACTTTCTAAAAAACCCATTTTAGTCAATAGAGGAATTCAAGAGGAATCATTGTCAAACCTAGAAAAAGGATTTGTGATGAATTGTAATTGTAATTGTGATGTATTTATACTTTACGTTGTAAAGGAATTTTAATGTATTTGTTCGTGTAATCTACAAAATGAAACCGTTTGCATAGTTTAAAATGACTTGTACAATAGTAAGGGGTAACACCCAAGCTAGGGTGTATCAATGTTAAAATAAATAAATAAAAATGAAGTCCAGCCGCCCGAACACGTGGTTCGTTATGCTGATATGTCAATAAATAAATAAATATTCAGGAATAGGAAAGAAGGAGGCTTGAAAGCGAAAAGGAACAAGAACTCACCTTCTCTGTTTGGTGTGTGGAGCAGTCCCTTTGGGATTAACGGTATTAACTTTTCGATGCTTATAACCCAGGATTCTTTATTTTTTTCACTGAAATTGTGACAGTTGTTGAAAAGTTCTTCCAATTGCACAGCCTCAGGCACTTTTTTGAACCTAAGGTAGTCTTCAGAGCAAACATGAGAAATTTTCCACTCGTATTCTGACATGGATGGATCGGAGAGATACTAAAAACAAGCAAATAAAAAAAAAAAATATAATAATAATAATAACGATATAGTAATGATAAAACCCAGGGCCATATTTCCCAACAGGCCGAGTGCTCTTTGGTGTGGAGCTCGGAAAATTTTGAAAAGCCGCAAGTTTTAGAGATTTTTTTTTTTTATTTAAAAAAAGATTAATTTTTTAATTTTATTGAGTAAAAGTTATCATTTATTCCTCCGTTTATTATCTGTATTTGTATTTGTAAAAAATTTAAATACAATACAGGCGTGCTTGTGAAAACTATCAATTTTAGTGTATTCTTGCCAGTCACGCCCAAGATTAGTGACCTAATGAAGCCATCGGCTCATTATTACAAATGCTGTTTTCTCAGTTATTAGTCTAGAAGCACCTTTATATTGTAAAGTTCAAATTCCTAATTTCGTCAAGTTGAAATGGGGAATTCGTTAAGTTCAACCTTAGTGTTTTTAGCTTTTTTTCAGCGAAGCAACAAAATTTTGTTGTTTTTTTTTTTTTACCAGTGAAACAATAAGCAAAAGGTTTTATGCGCTCATAAGAGGTAGTTTAGGAGAAAAAAGGTTTCAAGCGAGCAGAGATGCGAAAATGGGCTTGAAAATTCTGCCAGCGCAATTATTTTGGTTAAAACCGTTCCCAAGACTACGGTTGGTATTGACCCTGTTCTTCCTAATGTTATATTCAACTGTAAAATACACTGTGAGATATGTCCCCTTGAGATTGAAAGACGCGTCATTGGTTTTTTTTTTTCAACTCGCGTTATCTCGAATTTTGTTGACTCATATAATATCGCAAAAATTTTGTGAAATCAGGAAAAAATTAGCTGATTTTGCAGGATGTTTCGCTTCAGATGCCAAATTTCACGCTTTCGCGCAAAGAGTCCAGATTTTGCATTGTCGCGTGGCTTTTGAGAAATCAGCGAAACACTCCGCTGTACCTGGTGCGTATCTGGACTCGATCTGCGGCGTTTTCAAAATTTTGCGCGAATCACGGCCGTAAAAAAAAGGTGCCTCTAGCTATTATGCAATGTAGAACTTTTTCATGAACATCATCATTTTTCTTACAACAAAATTTATGAGGATTATACATAAAATTCAATGTAAATTCATCATTCATGCACATGACAAAATGACATCAAATTCATGTAACCAATCCATTTTGAAATCAATAAAAACAATTAAAACTAAATAAATCTGTGAAAATTTGGCTACAGATATATCATGCTCTTATGACTAAACCAGAAAGGAGATGAAACAGCAAAAATCACTCACCGAGAGAGGCTGAACAATGAAGCCATAGGGGTTGAAGGTTTTAATTGGATTGTCAGTGAATTCATTAAAATCAAAGTCAATTTCCTGAAAATTAAGATGACAGAAAAAGTAAATAAATAAGTTTAAATTCATGAGTGTTCTAATATACTTGTTTCCCTAAAAAGCGGCGATAGATTTGAAAGGGTAAGATTTCAATACAACAATACAGGAAGAAAAAATTATGTTTACTTGGATTATGGAGGGGGGAGTTACAAGTTACAAGGACACAAATTCACTAGAGCTTGCTTTCAAAGAGCCTTCGGACACGCTCAAAGTAGGATCGTCAAATTGGCATCGGTGAGCTGAAATCCACAGAAAACAGTAGAATTGCCAAATTTCTAAAATTCAAACATAACCTTGACCAAAACACCTCAAAAACGGATTTATTTGTTTTGATGACAGTAGATTGGTGAACAGATGACACACCATCCATCGTCAAATAACTCTGCAGTTTGACGGGCCGTTGTTTGACAACGTTTTAACCAACGGAACATAGAGGTAGTTTTTTAGAAAAGAAAGAGGCAAAAGGAACTTGACGCATGGAGAAAGAGAACAATTTACCTGGGTGTCTATTTCATCCGGAATATCTTCATCACTGAGGATGGGCTCAAACTGTTCTGTATCATCAATGCTCTGTTCAGGGTCGATTTCAGGTCGCTGGGGCGATGTGACTGGAGTGTTGGCTTCAGGTTCTGGTGGCGCGGGTTTTTCTATTACAGCTTCAACATCTCCACTAACTGAGATTTCTCCATCGGAGATGCTTTCCACATCTCCAGGAGAGAAAGTTTCAAATGCTACCCCAGTTGGTGAGCTACAATCTGTGAGAGAGAAAAAGAATTCATTACAATTTACAACATATTAATTAATGCAATATGAAGTTTTTTCGAATAACCACATATACATGGTTCTTCTGGAAAATAGAAAATCAGAATTTTCCAGCTCTAAGCTATCAATACATATATAAGTTGTACAGATTGTTCATTAATTGGCTACTTTGAGCTGTTCCATCATTAGCTCATGTCGACCATTGAGCTGTCCCCAAGAATAGACTGCGTGTACTTTACTGTCCGGAGTTTTTGCTTTTCATAGAAAAAAAAAAAAAAAACAATGAAAATGAAGAATACAGGAACTGGTGAGCTTTGGCTGAAAACTTGACGGCCGAAGACGAGACTGATGATGTTCGGACGAAATGACGCTGATGAAGGGATTTTAAGTCAGCAGCTGGTCACCAACTTAGAATCTTTCATGTTCAGGTCACTATCATCCGAATCCAAGAAGCAAACGATGTTGGATTCTTTTGTCATCAAAAATTAATGGAAGTTTTATTTTTCACGTATACCTCATTCTTATCTGTGACTCATCCGTCTCCCCTGCTGTCCTGAAAAATGGGTAGCTCGGTAGCTCCGTACTTACGCAGCAAGAATAACCGTACATGGGTTGCATAACTTTGCTTTTGAAGGGACGTTTTAGAGAAATCTTTGCTGACTAAATTTCAGAGCGTCTAGATCGCGTTTTTCGGCGAATTTCGATTATCTGGGTTTAATTTTCGGTCCAGCGAAATCCGGATAATCGAGATTCTACTGTACGTCTGTAGCAAAAAAAAATGGATTGTAAAAAGATACATTTTTGTTTACCTTTTCTAACAGAGCTTGAACTACTTTCTTCGAGAGGTGGGGTGCGTGGATGAATGGGCGGAGATCTTGGCCTCTTTCTACTTGTTGAACTTTCCCACTCCATCCATGAGCTATGGTGATGCGAGGAACCAGATTTGTTCGGATAGTATTCTCTATCTGAGGAAAGTAAAAGGACATAAAATCAGATGAATTGCAGATTAGTCTCATCAGAGGTTCTTTTTTATCTTCCTTTCATTCAATACTGTATAATAATTAACTCACATGAGATTAATAAGGGTGCAATGGGTATGTTGCAAACTTTTGCTACAGCACTATAGAGTGTTCAATCTTAGAGTCCCTATAAGTAGAGAGTTAAGACAAGTGAAATCATGGGCGCCGCCATTGGATGCGATTTTGCACATTTGTTTACATTCTGAGGCTGTTGTTGTGTTTTGCTGCACGGCAAAGATTACAGTTCCGCTAAGTTTGTAACGATGTAATCTTTCCCTGCTTTTGTTGATCGACGTCTATTAACGCTTTTTAATGATTCTTTTGAGATTTATGGACATTCTTGTGGTGCATTATGATTAAAATTAACAGATTCATCGCAAATTACCTCTTTTATCTGTAAAAGACCGTTGGTAGACAAAACAAAAGTGCAAAATCGCATCCAATGGTGGCGTCCGTAGAGCCTAAAATTCATCGACCAATCAGAAGTTAACTACCCTCTTGTCTTAACTCTCTACATATAGGGACTCTATTCAATCTCATGTAAAATTGGGTGATAAGACCATTGTTGGCATCAGAAAGTCATAAAATGCAGTATAAAACTCACGAGAGACGTTTAATGAAATCCAAGATGGCGGTAAAATATTGAGCAACCTGTATGCATGCACCACGAACATCCAAGGATATCCAACCTCACAATATTGATCACACCCAATCACAAAGTAAATAAACACATAACCTCTGAAGCTGTAAGGTTGTCAACATTGGCAATCCTTGGTTGTTAAAGGTGCATGTATATAGATTGCTCGATATTTTACCGCAATCTTGGATTTCATTAAACGTCACTTGTGAGTTTGTTATCACATTTCATGACTTTCTGATGCCACCAATGGTTTTTTCGGGTAATTTTACATACGATGAAACACTCTTTATCGTTGTAGCTAAAGCTTGCAACAGACCCATTCATAAACTTCCTTAAAATATCGTCGGCTTGGCTTGGCTTGGAAGGGTCTTAGACCTACTGGAACCCCCTTCCTCCTCCCGAAGCTATGCCGCTGTCATTTAACGAGAAAATAATGGCCTAGTTCAAAATGGGAAAACAAAGATGACAGAGCAAGTATGGGCAGATACAGGAATCTGTCATCAGTTTTTAACTGATTTCAGTTACATTTTTAGTAACTATCAGTTTTAATTTTAGATAATTTTTAGCTGAAAAACACTTACGATTCGTCCAAAATTTTTTTGGCATAGTTATGAGAGAAAAGAAAGAAGAAAAAACTTCTATGCGGCATTTATTGCTTTTTTGAAAAGCTTTTCCACAAATGTGTAATTACTAAAAGCAAATTAAAAGGCTTTTTCCTCAGGCAGGACTCCAAATTCTAAGCACTAGAGGACAAAAACAAGTGAAATATCCTTCCAAGAGACTTCCTCATGTCCGATGTATTCAGAATAACATAAACCGAAGGGAAAAAAACTTCAATGCTAAAAGAGTTTTTGATTTTTAAACGAGAATTTCTGGTGTCTCTACTGATTAGTGTTTATTACTTTATTTCTTTCATTTATTTTTTTTCTTTGTTCGAGCCTTGAGACCAAAGATATAATGGAAGAAAAGAAAAAGTTGTGGGAATGGACCTTGATTTCTTACCATTATGTCTACTATCAACAGACCCCCTGTCCCTATAATCAGGGGTATGATCCCGACTGCGCTCCAAAGAAGGAGATCTCCTTTCTCTATGTCGAGTTTCTTTCTCTTTATCCTGGTCCCAATACACTTTTTCTTCGCTCCACTCAGCTTGTGGGCCTTCGTAGGGTAGCTCTTTCTTCGCAGGGACAAAAGCATCGTTGTGAGAACTAACCTGGAAAGTGAAACAACAGAGTGAGAGAGTGATGGATGATGTAAAAAGATGCACCTGCTACTTTCTCACAAAAGCATCATAATCAGAGCTGCCATTTTGCGTATAATCAATGCTATTTTTCTATTCACTGATGATTTCACCGGTTGAGAAAAGATTACACAGTTCAGTTCTGTGTTTGACTGTAATGCATGAAAATACTCTGGTATCTGTAATCTTTCCTTAATCGGCGGAAACTCCGTTACTTAATTAAAATACCCGCAAGTTTTTCAAAGTCATCGACGACTCCACCGCTTGAGAAAAGATTACAGATCCGAGTATTTTAGTTCATTACAGTAATACACTGAACTGAACTGTGTAATCTTTTCTCAACCGGTGAAATCATCGGTGAATAGAAAAATGGCATTGATTACACCAGCCCTGGTCATAATGCCTGAGAAAAGTGATTCATCATATAGAAAGCTGCAATGAAATGGGAACTCCCCCCCCCCCCCCCACCCACATTGTAACCTGCTCATTAGACCGCCATCTTGCATTTCTCTGAAAACGCACGCCATTAGTGGGTTCCAGAGACAACATATAATAGATACCACGTACTATCTACCTTGCTCGTGTTTGCGCGGGGTGGAAACTTTTTTTTTTTTGGGATCGCAACAGAACACCGCAAACATGGTTCATACGTTGACTGATGAGAAAAATCGTTGAGATTTTTGCCTAGTGAAATCGAAGCACCAAAATTGCATTAGTGAACATATGGACCGTGTTGGATGGTGCTCCTGCAGGCTCCCTGTGTTAATTCCTGTAGAGTTCCGAAAAATAAGTCAGCCACCGCGCGCACGGCTAGTGCGTGGTCTCTATTGTACTATCGATGAATTAAAGATTGTCGCAAGATTTTCACTCATTTTCAGTAATGGGTGTAAGTGTGGGACTGATCTGCAACGGCTTTTCCGCCCCACCCGCACAGGCATCTCACCTGCAAGGTAAGAGGAGTATGAAGAGTGGCGGAACCAGAACCTTGAAGGCGAAACTTAGCTCGTGAAAATATCGCGACAATCTTTAATTCGTCAATAGTACACTCTGTCTGGTGGGTTCATGAGTGGATTTTGAGACTTCTTGGTGCTTTCAAAGTGATTTTCAACCAGTTTTACAATGACATCGACCCTCCATATTGCTGCATGACATTGCAACAGATTCGAGCATTTTAAGGGTGATATTGAAGGAAGAAAGGGGCAAGAACATTTTTGTGGTCTTTTTTAGGCCATTTATAGGGGTTGAAAAGTGCGGAATTTAAATCTTAAACTTAAAAGACCTATCCAACTATGTCCTTTCTAGATAAAATTCTGTGTAGAGGAGTACAGGCCTGCAGAATATTCCTGATCTGGCGATCCCCGGATTGTGTGATCAGTGTGGCAAAATGGGGAAATCAATTTTTTTTCTCTCCCTCTTTTATCTTGGTATTTTTGCAAAAAAGCACAATTCTGCGGCTTGTTTATGCGATTCACGTCGATGTGAAGATAAATTTTTTCAACTGCATTGATTTTGAGCCAAAATATCTAGCTTGTTGATTTTTAGTTAAACTTTCATCGAACGTGTGAAGTTCCTTTTTTTGCGAAAAGTGTGAAAAAAAAAAAAAAAAAAAAATTGGGATTGCAGAAGAATACAGAGGTCGTGAAAGATTCTGCAGGCCTAGAGAGACAGACAAATATGCTGGACCGTACCAATGTAGGAGTGGATGATGACCATTCTTCCTGATACGGGTAGTGCGAAGAGGTTGCGTTTGGATACTTTCCTTCAAATTCTTCACCCTCTGGTGGGAAAGTGTGCTCTGAGGGTGGAGCTCCAACCTGAAATTAAAATACAAGAATTTGAGACTAAATAATAGTTCCAGTCATTTGTTTTTTTTTCTTCTTTTTTTTTTCAAGAATTTTAAGACAGCAAGAGTACAAAACATGCAAATGATGGATTTATTTGGTACCTCCGTCCATGAGTAAAATAAATCAGTTGCAGCAGTAATAGTAGTAAAGTAAAGCCGCCCAAACTTTTGTTCGATATGCTGGTATTTCACAGAGCGAATGACTGGGACCAAATAATGTTAGGTCCCGAGCATTGAATTACGTACATCTTACATGCGGTTTCGACCAATCAGAGCGCTTATGCACGGGACCTAACATTATTTGGTCCCTGAACTGAGAATACAACAACGGAATAAGAAGGAATAGAGGTACCCTCGGCTAATTAAATAATGTCAGTTAACTCCTTAAATGTTGGCTGGTTAGGCCACAGAATACTCTAATCAGAACGGAAACTCTAATTCATTTTGAAACATTCTTTACTTCGGGCCGCAACGTTCGAAAGTGAGCATCTTCGGCAATCTTCAGCAACTGGCCGAGTTGTGATTGGTTGTATAGCCTGAAAAAGCATGTCCGCCATCTTGAAAAGTGAGTAGGCACAGTTGCCAGTTTGTGCCAGTAAATTCCAAATCTTGTTTCCATTGGCTCTTATGGGAGTTTCCGTTCTGATTAGAGTATTCTGTGGTTAGGCCACCCGCAATGCTTCAATTGACCGTGTTAAGTCTTGCAAGTTGCGAGACATTATTTAATTCGTTGACTGTACCTCATAGCGAGGAAAGAACACAAAAGGGAAACCGTACCAAGAGTGACACCCTGAGGAAAATAAGAATCTCAAGAGCACACTAAGAATGGTGTGATATCAGAATGTTTTTTTTTTTTTATTATTTATTAAATTAGAACTGTAGATGAGTAAAATAAATCAGTGAAAATATCCAATCCCCATAACAGCGTGTCTAGCAATTTTGTCTATTCAATGGGGCAGTTGCAAGGGTCTGAAATGTTGTTTTTTTATGGAGAAAATGGAAGTACTTGATGAGGTGAGAACGAAGATGCCTTTGGTTTCTCAGTAAGTCCCATTCTTCCGGAGATGAAATTTTGGCCCAAAATACGTTGTTTTAAATGGGAATTCCGCGTAGTGATGTCACTACGCGTATGATTTTTTACAACAAAATAACAAAGGCACCACTGTTCTCAGCTCATCAAGTACTGTCATTTTCTTCATAAAAAACACACAATATCCGCACTTTGCAACTGCTTTATTCCCTGATTTTTTATAATACTTTGGGGTTTTTTCCGTAATGAAGGGAATCACATCAAAATGGACTAAAATTCCATAAACTTTGTACATTTTAGGGAAACTTAGAGACCTTCAATTATTGGGATTCATCAATGATAATAAACATGGTCATTTGCCAAGTCAGCACACTGTACCTGAGCATGCTGTTGTACCCATTCTGCTGTTGCTGATGTTGTTATGAGACCCGGTTCCGGTGGAGGTCCACGAGGATCATTTGAGATCGCTGATGTTGGTAGGGCACTCTGATTCGATATCACATGTTCCTGAATTGATTTGGTGAGACAGCCATAGACTGCCAACGTAATTGTTGAATACCATCCTCTGAGTACCAAGCCATCTGTTGGTATCAGCTGTTCGGATAAAAAAAAATTATAAATTTATTCATTTAGATTTTGAAGGTTTCAATTCAAGATTGTAAAACAAAAACTTTCAAACAACTTTTGTTCAATTTTTACTACCCTTGAAAGGAAATAGCTAATTTTGGAAAATTCTAAAGATTACAAGTCTGTTCCACCTTAGCTTCGGAAATGAGCTCTGTATCTGAACGGTTAACAGTGACAGACCTGTCTGTTCGAACTGAGTAGTCTCATAATATGACAGTTGTTCAGTTTCTGATTTCAAGGACTATCTTAGGTTTACAAGTGCACTATTTTTCTGTTTATTTTATTTTTATTTTTTCAAACTAAAATAACCTCCTGAATTTGAAGCACATCGAAAGAGGTTGTACCTAGTCTCCCTTGCTAAGGAAGAACGCTGTAAGCGCCACCTGTTACGTATACTGTTTTTGCAATGTAGCTCGGGGTCCCTATTCTTCAGTTTACCCTCACTCTTAAACCTCCGATACCTCAAATGGTTTGTCCTTCCAAGGATTTCAGCATTGAACAAAATCCTAAATGCTTGGATGGGCAGAGAGCCTTTGTTAGAGAGAGTTCAATGTGATGTTCACATGATTTAACACCGAACTCAACCCTCCAGAATGCTGACGCAAAAGTTTACGACGGATCTAATTGAGTCAAAGAGTATTGACACAAGGGACAAGTAGATATTAGACTTACTCTATGAGAAATTTCCATACGAATGTTTCCATTTTGATTGTATTCTAGAGCCCCGAGAGTTTCAAAGGCAGCCGCACCAGGAGCTTTGCTTAGATCATTCACAAAGAACTCGATTCTAAATTGAGATGGATTTGTTGCTCTAAGAAATGACAAGACAAAGAAATTGATTCACTTTCAGTTTTAGTGACCATAGTTTATAAAGTTAGAATCGAATCACAATGATTCTCAAATGATGAGGAGGCATGAGTGCAGGGGTGCAAAATGTGCCCGATCTAGCGATCCACGGATTGCGTGAAAATGAGTAAATTTCTGGGAAAGTGAGGAAATTTGTCCAGTTTTTTTTTTCTTTTTCACATAATGGCAATGAGGATTTCCCAGGAAAATAGTGAAAAAATAGGAAAATGTCGGTCATTTTGCAAACATACGGTGTTGACTTGTTAAAATAAGCAAAAAAAAAGTCATCACTTTCAAATTTTTGTGAGGAGATTTTTTAAAATCCTGTGAGGAAATAAGTCATGGATCTCGTGAAACTTCCAAAGTTTTCGAACATTTTGCACCCCTGCATGAGTGTTGCTAGCTCAGGTTAAAGTCTCAATTAGATTAATCACTTATTTCACTTGTAACATTACACAAGTTATCACAAACAAGTTGAGCTCAGAATTACATAGTTGTTTGATGAATGGATCATCAACCAAACATGCAACGGTTGGCTCACCTGCCGTTTTGTGGTGGATCTCGGCTCTTCAATCCCAATTTGGCGATCCTTATTTGAGCGTGTGCGAAGGCCTTCATTAACCCCTATACATTTTTCACTTTTTTCTCTGAACTAGTCAGTATGACTCTGGTCCGTTAAGAGAGAGAGAGAGAAAAACAAAATGCATTTATTTTAAAAATTGACATCACCACCCATTTTTTAGTATTCTAGCCCAGAGTGCACTGACTCCAGTCAATAAACAGTCTATTGTGATCTTTCCCAGATCCTGGAGACAAGATAATAGTATTCAGACAGTTACATTGCCACTCTTACAACAATGAATTAATGTAATTTATGAATTAATTTCAGTCTCAACTTTAGAAACTATTGAACTCAATATGTCAGGCTTACCCAAGTCGTACACCTCCTGGAAAATCAGCTTGAACTCTTGCTCCCAAAGGAATTATGCGTAGCTCATTCAAGAGAACTGGTTTCGGAAATTGAACTAGATCCAAATTTATTTCCTGAAAACAAAAAAGGATTGATTCTTATAACTATGAATGGATAGACTAGTTTACTTGGATGAAAAGTTAACTTAAACAAACAAAATCTCACGGATAAGGTGTTTTGTCATTAGTGTTTGACGAGTCACAAAAAAATAACAAAAAAAAAAAAAACAAAACAAACAAACGAGGTTTATCTATTATAGATTGCAAAAAAACTTTGATGAAATACACGTACGTTTGGAAAACAGAGGTTCTAGCAAGAACAAATTTTATCCAGTTGCGGCAGCCATGAAAGTAACCTCAAGAACACTGGCGGATCCAGGATATTGTCCTTCTCTCTCTCAGGACATTTGAATGCATGTGATAGAAAAGAATAAAAGAGGGGCGAATATCTTGTGACTGCCCCTAATTTGCCCTTTCCTAAGACACAAGTTCAATTGGGAGAAGAGAGAGAGAGAGATACAAATTCCTGGATCTGACAATGCACGAGCATGTCAAACTAAATAGATCAACTTTCTTCTCCTTACAATGATGGTTCTAGGCTTCACATCAAACATTCTACTTCAGAGAGAGTTTAGGCAAGAAGATTTTGATCAAGTAACCAGTTCTGAAATGCTAAACTCTCACAGAAGGTGTTAATTACTATGATAGACTGGTAAGTTTCTTGCTCAGGAGAGCAAATAGAACTAAGCTTGCATGAAAATTTTAATGCATGTTTCTAATAAATAGAAATCTATTTGAGCCTACGACATAAGCTAGCGTAAGATGTGGCCCCGGTCAACCAAAAAATTAATAGTCATATTTTCCTCGGCACGTCCACGTACCCCTGTTTAAACTTAACCTCCTGCAGGTTTAAATGCAGCCGGTGCCTTAGGTTCAATTGAAAAACTCTGGATTGATCAATTTAGACAAAAAAGGTTTAGGATAAAAAATTCTGTTCATGGGACGGTAATGTTCGGAATTGGTGAGTGAAATGGATACATTTCCTCTCCCAAACTAACATTTATCAATAAAAATTGCTTTCCTGTGCAATTGGCTGCGCACAATTGGTACGTAATGGGATAAATGGCTTAGGAGAGGCAGGAAATTCATTAAATTTGGAGTAACTGAGAAAATTTGTACGTGAAATAAACACAGTAGACTAAACATAACCTATGTGGACGCCGAAAGGCAGCATTCGATGGAGGGGTAAGAAATTGTATTGATAGAATGCATATACAGCCGTTACATTAAAGTAAAGTTATGGAATAAGAATGTACCTCGCAGCTTTCATGAGAAAACGTGTCGAAAAATAAAAGCTCCGCATTTTCTGCCATGTTCACTCATCGTTTAATGGAAAAACACAACAGAATTTTCACTGCTATTTTGAGATTTTGAGCCACTGAATGAATGAGCACAGCGCGATCTACCATGGTCCATCCGAACTAGATCAACATTCAACAGATCATCATCTGTTGACTGATGGGAGATCCGCCAGGAAAGCGCGGGTGGTTTAAATTCGCGCGTGTTTTAAAAGTAGACAAACTCCAGTTTTTTAATGAGCTGAATGAGCCGTGAGCTGTAGGTATTTCTTTTTTCATTTAATGAAAAATGGTGAGAAGGATCAATTTCTTTGGGCCCGCTTCTAAATCATTGCAATCACATTTGATACACGAATAGAACGACGACTCGAGCAGATTTAGACTGATAGATGTCAATTAGATGTAGTTTCAGGAGTGTAGGCGCCTCTCATTGAGAAACGTTTTTACATGAACAGATCATAGTAGCAGGCAAGTTTTTTTTTATTTGAAAGAATGAAAATTGAAAATTCGCCATAGATTATCGGTACTTAAATACGCACGAAAATCACTCTGAGGAAGGCTTAAACTGAATGATAAACACACGAAACTGCTGTAACGGCAAGATCGTAATGACGGTTCAAAGCATAAGTATCGGCTTCGAATGCGTTCACGCGGTCGACAAAATCGACTCCTAGCTGTCAAAATGCATAAAGCGTCGTGTCGGTACTCCCTATACAATATTTCCATCAAGGGACTCTATCCGCAACGACCACACCGCTCGCACAAAGAATGCAGCTATTCCTGCTTACGGGATGCGGACTTGCCTATTCATATAATTGCAGGCACTTTTGAACAGTTCGCCGGCTTAGTGCCTCAGCCCTCGGCGCGCTCAGCGCTCACGCAGCAACAAGTCTAAACCTCATTTTCTCACTCTCAAATGAAATTAGAAAAATTGATCAAGTATTGCGGTGGTGCAGAGAATCAGAGATTTTCAAGGTATTTTGTTTCGATACTTGGCCCGCTGCGAATAAGTAAATTCATGATAATTATAAAATAATTGGCTCTCATCATGTCTGAAAGCAAATTTTAGCGATCGAATATCATTCACCGTCGTATGATATTCGATGGATTTGCATTTTATTTTGATGATATTCGATTGTTTCGTTGGTCTCACCGGAGACCGTTGAATTCTAACAATTGGAAATTTCGAATTCACCTCCGGAGGTAGATTCAATTTTCGAATTGTTGCAACCGTTGTCAGAAATCTCATCTTCTATCCTTTTTGACTCCTTTCGCCACGATAATTTCGGAAATGACGAACTTTTTGAATAAAGTTTATTGAACAAACCATGCGTAGAAGTCATTTTCCTATGAGACAAACATAATTTTAGCTTCGAAAACGCTAGTTTTTTTTGTTAAAAATGGCCAAGTCATTCAGAGCTGTTATAGAGGTTATGTTATTGAATATTATAATCGCAGTTTTCATTTTCACGAGAATATCATTCAGAAGTTCATTCTCGACTCTCATTGGCTAGCTTTTTCACCGATCAGCAGCATCAGTTAGCAATCATCAATTCTTGAAGTGAATGATATTCGATCGCTAAAATTTGCTTTAATACTATCCTAAAGAATATTCTTCCATGAAGTTTCAATATTATTTAACCATATGTTGCTTGGAGTTGTAAATGCACAAACTTTCTGTGGCGTCTGTCAGTCCGTTTGCCCGTCTGTCTGTAGCCATAAAGCGTGAAACCACAGCATAACTTTTTAACTATTGATCCATGTGCATCCAAACTTTGCAGAGATGTTGCTCCCCAGATGTGATTCCCCAGAATAACTTTCTATTTTTTTGTTTTTTTTTTTAACTTTTAATTTTTAGGTTCGTTATACTTGTGTATGGACATGGACAGTGGTGGATTCAGCCCTTGCGAACGGGGGGGGGGGGCCAGACATGGGATTTTTACCCCTTAGTGACCGCCTTTTCTTTTTTTCACTCTTGCTTTCTTTCTTCCTCTCGCCTCTTTCCCGTATTTTTGCGCCGGACGGGGAGAGGGCGGGTGCCCCCTTCGCCAACGCCTTGTATCCGCCGATGGATGAGTCATGTGTTGCTATGAGTGAAACGCCGTAATTTCAAAAGATATGAAAACCCTTGAGGGCGATCGACTCCATTTTCCAAGCTGAATCGATAGAGGGGTGACAAGGGGGGTTTTGGCGACATCACCTTTTTGTCCATGTGATGAGTATTGTGTTGCTATGAGTGAAACGGCGTAATTGCAATAGATATGAAAACCCTTGAGGGCTATCAACTCCATTTTCCAAGCTGAATCGATAGAGGGGTGACAAGGGGGGATTTGGCGACATCACCTTTTTGTCCATGTGATGAGTATTGTGTTGCTATGAGTGAAACGCCGTAATTGCAAAAGATACGAAAACCCTTGAGGGCGATCGACTCCATTTTCCAAGCTGAATCGATAGAGGGGTGACAAGGGGGGTTTTGGCGACATCACCTTTTTGTCCATGTGATGAGTATTGTGTTGCTATGAGTGAAACGCCGTAATTTCAAAAGATATGAAAACCCTTGAGGGCGATCGACTCCATTTTCCAAGCTGAATCGATAGAGGGGTGACAAGGGGGGTTTTGGCGACATCACCTTTTTGTCCATGTGATGAGTATTGTGTTGCTATGAGTGAAACGCCGTAATTGCAAAAGATATGAAAACCCTTGAGGACGATCGACTCCATTTTCCAAGCTGAATCGATAGAGGGGTGACAAGGGGGGTTTTGGCGACATCACCTTTTTGTCCATGTGATGAGTATTGTGTTGCTATGAGTGAAACGCCGTAATTTCAAAAGATATGAAAACCCTTGAGGGCGATCGACTCCATTTTCCAAGCTGAATCGATAGAGGGGTGACAAGGGGGGTTTTGGCGACATCACCTTTTCGTCCATGTGATAAGTCATGTGTTGCTATGAGTGAGACGCCGTAATTTCAAAAGATATGAAAACCCTTGAGGGCGATCAACTCCATTTTCCAAGCTGAATCGATAGAGGGGTGACAAGGGGGGATTTGGCGACATCACCTTTTTGTCCATGTGATGAGTATTGTGTTGCTATGAGTGAAACGCCGTAATTTCAAAAGATATGAAAACCCTTGAGGGCGATCGACTCCATTTTCCATGCTGAATCGATAGAGGGGTGACAAGGGGGGTTTTGGCGACATCACCTTTTCGTCCATGTGATGAGTATTGTGTTGCTATGAGTGAAACGCCGTAATTTCAAAAGATATGAAAACCCTTGAGGGCGATCAACTCCATTTTCCAAGCTGAATCGATAGAGGGGTGACAAGGGGGGATTTGGCGACATCACCTTTTTGTCCATGTGATGAGTATTGTGTTGCTATGAGTGAAACGCCGTAATTGCAAAAGTTATGAAAACCCTTGAGGGCGATCGACTCCATTTTCCAAGTTGAATCGATAGAGGGGTGACAAGGGGGGTTTTGGCGACATCACCTTTTTGTCCATGTTATGAGTATTGTGTTGCTATGAGTGAAACGCCGTAATTGCAAAAGGTATGAAAACCCTTGAGGACGATCGACTCCATTTTCCAAGCTGAATCGATAGAGGGGTGACAAGGGGGGTTTTGGCGACATCACCTTTTTGTCCATGTGATGAGTATTGTGTTGCTATGAGTGAAACGCCGTAATTTCAAAAGATATGAAAACCCTTCAGGGCGATCGACTCCATTTTCCAAGCTGAATCGATAGAGGGGTGACAAGGGGGGTTTTGGCGACATCACCTTTTCGTCCATGTGATAAGTCATGTGTTGCTATGAGTGAAACGCCGTAATTTCAAAAGATATGAAAACCCTTGAGGGCGATCGACTCCATTTTCCAAGCTGAATCGATAGAGGGGTGACAAGGGGGGATTTGGCGACATCACTTTTTGTCCATGTGATGAGTATTGTGTTGCTATGAGTGAAACGCCGTAATTGCAAAAGGTATGAAACCCTTGAGGGCGATCGACTCCATTTTCCAAGCTGAATCGATAGAGGGGTGACAAGGGGGGTTTTGGCGACATCACCTTTTTGTCCATGTGATGAGTATTGTGTTGCTATGAGTGAGACGCCGTAATTTCAAAAGATATGAAAACCCTTGAGGGCGATCAACTCCATTTTCCAAGCTGAATCGATAGAGGGGTGACAAGGGGGGTTTTGGCGACATCACCTTTTTGTCCATGTGATGAGTATTGTGTTGCTATGAGTGAAACGCCGTAATTTCAAAAGATATGAAAACCCTTGAGGGCGATCGACTCCATTTTCCAAGCTGAATCGATAGAGGGGTGACAAGGGGGGATTTGGCGACATCACCTTTTTGTCCATGTGATGAGTATTGTGTTGCTATGAGTGAAACGCCGTAATTTCAAAAGATATGAAAACCCTTGAGGGCGATCGACTCCATTTTCCAAGCTGAATCGATAGAGGGGTGACAAGGGGGGTTTTGGCGACATCACCTTTTTGTCCATGTGATGAGTATTGTGTTGCTATGAGTGAAACGCCGTAATTGCAAAAGGTATGAAAACCCTTGAGGACGATCGACTCCATTTTCCAAGCTGAATCGATAGAGGGGTGACAAGGGGGGTTTTGGCGACATCACCTTTTTGTCCATGTGATGAGTATTGTGTTGCTATGAGTGAAACGCCGTAATTTCAAAAGATATGAAAACCCTTCAGGGCGATCGACTCCATTTTCCAAGCTGAATCGATAGAGGGGTGACAAGGGGGGTTTTGGCGACATCACCTTTTCGTCCATGTGATAAGTCATGTGTTGCTATGAGTGAGACGCCGTAATTTCAAAAGATATGAAAACCCTTGAGGGCGATCAACTCCATTTTCCAAGCTGAATCGATAGAGGGGTGACAAGGGGGGATTTGGCGACATCACCTTTTTGTCCATGTGATGAGTATTGTGTTGCTATGAGTGAAACGCCGTAATTTCAAAAGATATGAAAACCCTTGAGGGCGATCGACTCCATTTTCCATGCTGAATCGATAGAGGGGTGACAAGGGGGGTTTTGGCGACATCACCTTTTCGTCCATGTGATGAGTATTGTGTTGCTATGAGTGAAACGCCGTAATTTCAAAAGATATGAAAACCCTTGAGGGCGATCAACTCCATTTTCCAAGCTGAATCGATAGAGGGGTGACAAGGGGGATTTGGCGACATCACCTTTTTGTCCATGTGATGAGTATTGTGTTGCTATGAGTGAAACGCCGTAATTGCAAAAGTTATGAAAACCCTTGAGGGCGATCGACTCCATTTTCCAAGTTGAATCGATAGAGGGGTGACAAGGGGGGTTTTGGCGACATCACCTTTTTGTCCATGTTATGAGTATTGTGTTGCTATGAGTGAAACGCCGTAATTGCAAAAGGTATGAAAACCCTTGAGGACGATCGACTCCATTTTCCAAGCTGAATCGATAGAGGGGTGACAAGGGGGGTTTTGGCGACATCACCTTTTTGTCCATGTGATGAGTATTGTGTTGCTATGAGTGAAACGCCGTAATTTCAAAAGATATGAAAACCCTTCAGGGCGATCGACTCCATTTTCCAAGCTGAATCGATAGAGGGGTGACAAGGGGGGTTTTGGCGACATCACCTTTTCGTCCATGTGATAAGTCATGTGTTGCTATGAGTGAAACGCCGTAATTTCAAAAGATATGAAAACCCTTGAGGGCGATCGACTCCATTTTCCAAGCTGAATCGATAGAGGGGTGACAAGGGGGGATTTGGCGACATCACCTTTTTGTCCATGTGATGAGTATTGTGTTGCTATGAGTGAAACGCCGTAATTGCAAAAGGTATGAAAACCCTTGAGGGCGATCGACTCCATTTTCCAAGCTGAATCGATAGAGGGGTGACAAGGGGGGTTTTGGCGACATCACCTTTTTGTCCATGTGATGAGTATTGTGTTGCTATGAGTGAGACGCCGTAATTTCAAAAGATATGAAAACCCTTGAGGGCGATCAACTCCATTTTCCAAGCTGAATCGATAGAGGGGTGACAAGGGGGGTTTTGGCGACATCACCTTTTTGTCCATGTGATGAGTATTGTGTTGCTATGAGTGAAACGCCGTAATTTCAAAAGATATGAAAACCCTTGAGGGCGATCAACTCCATTTTCCAAGCTGAATCGATAGAGGGGTGACAAGGGGGGTTTTGGCGACATCACCTTTTTGTCCATGTGATGAGTATTGTGTTGCTATGAGTGAGACGCCGTAATTTCAAAAGATATGAAAACCCTTGAGGGCGATCGACTCCATTTTCCAAGCTGAATCGATAGAGGGGTGACAAGGGGGTTTTGGCGACATCACCTTTTTGTCCATGTGATGAGTATTGTGTTGCTATGAGTGAAACGGCGTAATTGCAATAGATATGAAAACCCTTGAGGGCTATCAACTCCATTTTCCAAGCTGAATCGATAGAGGGGTGACAAGGGGGGATTTGGCGACATCACCTTTTGTCCATGTGATGAGTATTGTGTTGCTATGAGTGAGACGCCGTAATTTCAAAAGATATGAAAACCCTTGAGGGCGATCGACTCCATTTTCCAAGCTGAATCGATAGAGGGGTGACAAGGGGGGATTTGGCGACATCACCTTTTTGTCCATGTGATGAGTATTGTGTTGCTATGAGTGAGACGCCGTAATTTCAAAAGATATGAAAACCCTTGAGGGCGATCGACTCCATTTTCCAAGCTGAATCGATAGAGGGGTGACAAGGGGGATTTGGCGACATCACCTTTTTGTCCATGTGATGAGTATTGTGTTGCTATGAGTGAAACGCCGTAATTTCAAAAGATATGAAAACCCTTGAGGGCGATCGACTCCATTTTCCAAGCTGAATCGATAGAGGGGTGACAAGGGAGGATTTGGCAACATCACCTTTTTGTCCATGTGATGAGTATTGTGTTGCTATGAGTGAAACGCCGTAATTTCAAAAGATATGAAAACCCTTGAGGGCGATCTACTCCATTTTCCAAGCTGAATCGATAGAGGGGTGACAAGGGGGGTTTTGGCGACATCACCTTTTCGTCCATGTGATGAGTATTGTGTTGCTATGAGTGAAACGGCGTAATTGCAATAGATATGAAAACCCTTGAGGGCGATCAACTCCATTTTCCAAGCTGAATCGATAGAGGGGTGACAAGGGGGGTTTTGGCGACATCACCTTTCCGTCCATGTGATGAGTCATGTGTTGCTATGAGTGAAACGCCGTAATTTCAAAAGATATGAAAACCCTTGAGGGCGATCAACTCCATTTTCCAAGCTGAATCGATAGAGGGGTGACAAGGGGGTTTTGGCGACATCACCTTTTCGTCCATGTGATGAGTATTGTGTTGCTATGAGTGAAACGCCGTAATTGCAAAAGATATGAAAACCCTTGAGGGCGATCAACTCCATTTTCCAAGCTGAATCGATAGAGGGGTGACAAGGGGGGTTTTTGCGACATCACCTTTTTGTCCATGTGATGAGTATTGTGTTGCTATGAGTGAAACGCCGTAATTGCAAAAGGTATGAAAACCCTTGAGGACGATCGACTCCATTTTCCAAGCTGAATCGATAGAGGGGTGACAAGGGGGGTTTTGGCGACATCACCTTTCCGTCCATGTGATGAGTCATGTGTTGCTATGAGTGAAACGCCGTAATTTCAAAAGATATGAAAACCCTTGAGGGCGATCAACTCCATTTTCCAAGCTGAATCGATAGAGGGGTGACAAGGGGGTTTTGGCGACATCACCTTTTTGTCCATGTGATGAGTATTGTGTTGCTATGAGTGAAACGCCGTAATTTCAAAAGATATGAAAACCCTTGAGGGCGATCAACTCCATTTTCCAAGCTGAATCGATCGAGGGGTCACAAGGGGGTTTAGTCGATATCACCTTTTTGTCCGTGTGATGAGTTCAGTGGCGGATCCAGGCCTTTCGCACGGGGAGGGGCGAACTTGGGATTTTGGCCCCTGAATGACCCTTTTTCTTTTTTTTGCTCTTGGTTTTCCCTTCCTCTCCCCACTTTGTCCACTTTTTGGGCCGAACGGGTCGGGTGGTTGGGGGTCGGGGTGATCGCCCCCTTGGCTACCCCCTGTATGCGCCACTCGCCAGCGGTTATGGATGAAAAATGGTTTCCATTAAAATCAATGGGAAAAGGGGTCAAAAGAAGGGAAAATTTAAATATTTAGAAACTGCATCTTTGGACCTGGATAAAAATTTCACAGGGGGGTCTGGGGATCTCCCTCAGAATACTAAAGGGAGGGTATAGGGGTCTCCTCCAGATTAAATCGATGTGGGAAAGTGTTCGTATGGTATTCAACCCCTACAGTTTATTATCATTAATTGTGTCTCCCATAGAGAGAAAACGACGCATCCTTTTTTCGATTCCGGAAATAGGATTTCTGCGGAAGAGAGTACCTGCTGTTTCATACGAGCCCTCCGTCCGACCTCCTTAATTCCAATTGTTTGCGCCATAAAATAGCACGCGTGTGTTCGTTTTTAAAATACGACCCTTTCTTGCGGTCTTATTAGGTCTGATGAAGAGATCATCTGCTATTTTGTGCTCGCCCCCTTCCCTTCGGTCAGGTGTGTGCCGTGGTTTCCAGAGGGGGGGGGGCAAGAATGACATTTTGCCGCCCTCCGCGAACAAAATTATAAATTTGATGACCTTGTTTTTTTTTGTTTTGTTTTTTTTGTTCACCCTGATCTTGCCACCCCCGGAGAGTTCCGCCCGGAGCAAGGGTACCCCCCCCCCACCCCAGGCACGCCCCTGCCTTCAAGACACTCTGCCTAGATGGTTATGGTTTACGACAGAAATCGGGTTGTATACAGGGTGGTCCGAAAGTCCCGGGACGGCTTCATAACTTTTGAACGGCTGCAGATAAAAAAACCAAACTTGGGGGATGTTTATAACTTAATAGGAACTACGTTTTGGCGTACCCGAAAATTCCGGGGGCACCCTCAAAGGGGGGTTTTGCCCCCCAACTCAAAATTTTCAAATAGCAACCCCCATCTTGTGATACATTGTTTGAAAGGGCATAAAATTCTAAGACTTTTGGCGCAAATCGGAGGTCGATATCGTTTTTCGTCTTCGATATATCGATAGTCAAAGTTCGATTTCGACCCATTTTCAAAAAATCAGAACTCTCATTTGAAAAGTCGAACGTTAGAAAACTAGGAAACAAAAATACTCTAAAAAGCAAGACCTTTTCAGAAAAAAATACGGTTTTGATATTTATCTAGTCTTAGGGCCCCCCAAAATTATTTAAAAAAATGGCCCCCTCAGGGGGGCTATCTCAAAAATTCTGAGCCACGACCCCTATCGAGTGATACATCGCTTGAAAGGGCACACAAAACTGAGCATTTTGGCGCAAACCGCAGGTCGATATCGTTTTTCGTTTTCGATATATCGAAATTTGCCAATGAGTAAAAATCCAACTTTGTCATTCGATACATCAAAAACGAAAAACGATATTGACCTGCGGTTTGCGCCAAAATGCTCAGTTTTGTGTGCCCTTTTAAGCGATGTATCACTCGATAGGGGTTGTGGCTCGGAATTTTTGAGATAGCCCCCTGAGGGGGTAATTTTTTTAAATAATTTTGGGGGGTCCTAAGACTAGACAAATATCAAAACCGTATTTTTTTCTGAAAAGGTTTTGCTTTTTAGAGTATTTTTGACTCCTAGTTTTCTAAAGTTCGACTTTCCAAATGGGAGGTTTGATTTTTTGAAAATGGGTCGAAATCGAACTTTGACTATCGATATATCGAAGACGAAAAACGATATTGACCTCCGATTTGCGCCAAAAGTCTTAGAATTTTATGCCCTTTCAAACAATGTATCACAAGATGGGGGTTGCCATTTGAAAATTTTGAGTTGGGGGGCGAAACCCTCCTTTAAGGGTGCCCCCGGAATTTTCGGGTACGCCAAAACGTAGTTCCTATTAAGTTATAAACATCCTCCAAGTTTTGTTTTTTTTATCTGCAGCCGTTCAAAAGTTATGAAGCCGTCCCGGGACTTTCGGACCACCCTGTATAGGTATATAGGGGAAAAATAACGTGAAGGGTTAATTGGTATACGTATTCAGGAATTTGATTTATAAAGTATTCGGATAGTAATTAGAAAGTATCGAATAGTTCTGCCTGCTGATCACAAACTCTCCTCCAGATAATATGTTGTTTGTATATAATAATCTATACGGTGGAGTTATCATGTAATAAAACGCCTTCGATTTGTGACTTATGCAAAATGATTGCAGTCTAAAGGTCGTTGTATAAGTGTAGACGCACCTGGACTGATAATCTTTGGAATTTTTCAACATTTTTTTCTCATGTTATTAAATGAAAATTAATGAAAATGAGTTTGAGTGTTGGCTTTTTAAAGAAGAACGCTTTAAAATTAAAACTTCTAAGTCGGAGGCAAGTTTCTTTTGATTTGAAGGAATGAAAATTGAAAATTTGCCTATGATTATGGTCCTGGTGCGCCTATGTAAGTACACTTCTGAAACAAGCTCTAGTTGGAGGAGAGCTATCTTCATCGTCTTCATCGAATACTACAAACTCACTCGCACCCACTCGCACCCACTCGCACCGCGTAATAACCCCGTTCTTTCTTTGAAAGGATTCGGTGCGGTCCTAGTTTAACCCTTCACTGCACAATGTTCCTAATTATAGGCACAGTTATACTTTATTACCCACTAGTAGCCAATATAATCTAAATTTAACGTTGCTGCGCTGCGCGTTGTGTGTCACTCAGAACACATACATATAACAGCATTGAAAAATAGTGCACAGTCCCGCAAACAGAGAGCGCTACGTATGAGATCTCACACGAAATCATGAAAAATCAGGTCAAAGGCAAAATTGTCACCTGAATCATAAAAAATCTTATCATTTTAATGACTGTAAATTTTTTGCCGTTAATCATTTTAAAATGCCTTCCATGAACTTTTTTTTAACAAACAAAAAAAAACACTTTTTATTTAAAAAAAAAACCAAAGTAAAATAAAAATCCCGCCTTTTTGTATGCGTTACAGCATGTTGAAAAAATGGCGGAAGATTACACATTTGAGCATACAGATCAAAAAATAGCACAATGATTTTTTTTTTTTTTTACAATTTTTCCCACTACTAGGGTTACTAGATGAATTGAAAAATTCATGTTGCACCAAAAAAGAAAAAATTGTGCAGTGAAGAATTAAGGAGGCCACATTTAAAGATCGTCACTTTTGAAATATAAGAGCGAATGAGATAAAATAAAATCCTTTAAAACTGAGAAAAAACTTTTGGTTGGTTTCAGTTCCGCTTCTTCTTGTCATGCACGGATTTCTGAATTTTATTCGAGCCACGGCGAAGTTGACAAAGAATTTTTCTGACTATCCAAATACAGGTATAAATGATTGAAAATAAAGAGAAAATGCAGAAGAGGATGACATCAATGAGTAGGTATTTGTAGTAAGGCAGCGTCACAGAGGCCGGTTTAAGATGGTGGGCGCCCTTGTGTCTGATGACGTACTCGATCCAAAAAACGGCTTTCTCTAGGCTGGTTTGTGGCTGGTCATGGTAAAGCGCCGAGATTTTCTTCGCGTTTTCGCCAAATCTGGGAACATATGAACCGATTAGATACCAGTGGCGTAGCGCGCAATATGGCATCGTTGTAATGTGTCCATTTAAACCCATAAAAAAGGTCGAATGCGAAGGTGTTCACCGAACACCCAAAAGTTCGATTTTTTTCATGGGTTTAAATGGTAAAACTGAAACGTTGCCAAATAGCACGCTTCGCTACTGTTAGATACATTGTAATAAACTGTAGGGAACATCCTATACGAACACTTTCTCTCATCAAATTTAATCTTACCTCTCCCCCCTTAACCCCCCATTATTTAATACCCCCTTTAATATTCTGAAGGACACCCCGAGACCCGCCTTTTAATATTCTGGGGGAAACCCCAGGGCCCAGGACCCTTATCCATATTTGAAATATTTAAGTTTTTCCTTTTTTGATCCATTTTAAACAATTGAATGTTTCGTTTAGATGATGCGTACATTTCTATTGTATTATTTTGCAATCTTTTTGATAAGCCAGCTAGCCCAGACACCAAACACAGCCAATATTTCTTGCGTATTCAGAAGGTTTAATCATTTTGTGGCCGTTATGATGTCGTTTACGTATACGCGATGGTTCCGTTCCGTCTATAAGTAAAAAATGATGTAATCAAATTCTCAAATTTAACATTTTGTGAGCAAAAATTTGTGGTTTTAATGAATGATACGAGACTTTGAGAAATTTTGAGCGTATTGTAGCATATATCCTCCCTGATCGGACAATGTTGTAGCCAATATTCTGGATTTGGATCGTTTTTCGAGAAAATAATGTAATAAAAATGTTCGATAATTTTGGAACAAATTTAGGAGCCCCAAAACGGCAACAGTGTAAATTTTATTCGAAAGGTGTATTTTTATTTGAAAAGTACTCGTTCCGGAAAGTACTTTAGGCACTTACAAATAGTTTTTTAAAGTCCGACCTTTTATGGAGAAGTTCTGATTTTTTGAAAATTGGTCGATATCGAATTTTGAGGTTCGATATATCGAAGACGAAAATCGATATTCACACGCGGTTTGCGTCAAAGGTCTTAGAATTTTGTATTCTTTCCAAATCTGTAATAAAAATTTGGGGTCCCCATTTGAAATATGCAATTTAGGTGGGTGGTGCCCCCCGCCCGCGATCCCGCTGGGGGCGCCGAAGGTGAAAACCCCCCAATAACCTGCCCCCCTCCAAATAAGCGAACAAGTGTTTGAGCGTTTTTCGAAAATCGAAGCCGTTTCTGAAATATTCGCCCCTGATCCTTTTTTGTTACACACCTAGTATACGAATAATGATGTTTTGCAAAAGAGATTCTGATTTTAAAGAAATGAGCTTACGAGGGAGTTTGAATGATTCTGTTGATCTTTTCGGTGAAGTCGGCAACAGTAAGCTGGTCTAAATTGGCCTCCAGTCCAACTCCAGCTTGCTCATAAAACGCCAAATTATGGAACTGGTCGGCGAAGAAAGGCAAGCCAAGGACAGGTTTTCCAATGCTCATCACCTCAACCAAACTATTGAAGCCACCGTGCGTGATGAAAAGTTTACAATTCGGGTGAGCTGTAAAAGAAAGTTAATAGAGAATGGAAATTAGATAAAGTTATTCCGGCAGTCAGTATTTCGAATTTCTTCTAAATTTTAATGGTCCTGCAGCTTCAATTTTTAATGTATACGCAGGGTGTACTAGACCACCCGGATCAGGAATTTTTCTCGCGAACGGCTGGTTGAAAAAATTTGAAACAAAAAAGTCAGAGAGGAAACGAACCCTAATTTTTTCATTTTTGATATTTTCAAAAGCCGGGGGGAGGGGGGGGGTTCCCCAAACGTATTTTTCAAGTTTTCTGGAAAAAGTCTCTTTTAACGATATAACAATTAGTTTATGTTCCTGAAGTAGTGGCCATTGCCGACATTTTTACCCCTACAAACTTTTTCCAAAAACCCCAAATTTTTGAGTTATGGGGGCTTTTTGGAAACTTTTTAAATCGGCCTTTGTGGCCACCCTGTTGTAGCATTTTCAAAAATATTGACAGATTCCTAAAGAATAGATCAAGACTTTTCGATTCATGTGCCACGCATGTTACCTTAAAGTAAAAAAGGTGTTTTTTTGCCAAATCAAAAGTTTGGGGCTTAAATGGCACAAACCATGGAATCGAGCCAATTCTGCCATTTAAGCCCCAAAATTTTGATTTATACTTTCATTATATTTATATTTGTATTTTGATTGATAAAGAGCTGTGAATGGCAAACTCTTATATGGAACGATTTTTAGTGTTGAGGGTAAATCGTATGTTTTTGTACGGTTTTTAGGCTGTTTGAAGCTGTCAGTAAATTTGGATAAGCTACAAAAGTAAAGAAAGGAAGAAAGTATAGTTTACAATATTCATACCAAGGATTTCCTGCTGCGGTAACCATGACCTTTGTAAAATGTGATCCGGAACGTTGTCAATTTTTTCCGCCCATTTCCAAATGATTCGATATTGAGTAAAATTTTTTCATCGTCTCGACAAACACCTTATTCATCTCCGCCGAGAACATCGATGAGCTCAGGAGAGACCCAAAACTGAAATAAATAGCTCCTTCACTCGCCTCGTCTAGGAAAGTTTTCAAGTCCTAAACCCGAGTGACAAATGTAAAGCTGGACATATAATTCACATATTATTTATATTAAAACCATCCCTTATGGCAGCATACAACGTTAACCATTAATGGGGCTGTTGAAACACTTTTGCTATTAGCGACTTAACAGTCGATTCTGCTGTAAAAACGTCGACAAACAACAATGGCAGCACTAAAAACTTCCGAAATCCACTCTGAAATCAATAAACGCTTTTATTTGCGAGGGCGTAATGGTGGCCGAGGGCAGTAACAATGGGAGATTCCTATCTACATTTCTTCACTCTTTCTATGCTCACATAAGAATGATTCACAGAGTAATTTAGTCACCGGAGTAGTGATCCACCAAGGGTGATCCACATCCGATGTTGGTACCGCAACACCTAGTGACACCGGTGTCAAGTGAAAGTCGTCTAGCTTATTGGTCACTTCTTGATGGAGTTGCAGTATTGTTAGATGGGAATCTCCGTTTATCGAGTTTAGGAGTGGATTTTGGAAGTTTTTAGTGCTTCCATCGTTATTTTTTGGGGGTTTTTACTCCAGAAACGACTATTAAATCGCTTATAGCAAAAGTGTGCAGCAGCCCCATTCCTACACAATCGCATGATTTACTCTTTGGTGTGTCTGAGCTCTTTAAATTAGACGGGGTTCCTGTTCCTGCCTAATGTGTCACTCTTTTCATAGAAACACACAGAGGAAAGTTTCAAATTCGTTAAGACTGTTTGTATGAGTGATGCTACATCATGGTTCGAATTTATGGTGCGCCTTCATTTTAAAAGATAGACTAAAACGGGATACAGAAGCGTACGAATGGAGTTAACTACTTTCCATGTGATTTTAAGGAATGGCTTTACGTTTCCTTCCATTCTCTTTCCTGTTTCGAAATGTGAGGCAGTGCCTCACTTGCCTCATCCGGCGAGCCGCTATTGGTCGGAACGTAAATGAACCGTGGGCCAGTGTATGACTTTTAGCAATGAAGGCGCTCAAAAACCTGGATGTTGCTTTAGGAGCCGGAGCCGTGGTTGGATCTGAATTTTGTGTTCTGCTCGGCAGAAAACTGTGGGAATAATAAAATGAGTTACAATTCATCATTCAAATACTGAATCCAAAGGCTCTTGCACCAACAGAACGTGATTTCAAAGATTCGGTTTCAAGTTATTGCGTTGGGAGCTCTTTAGGGAGCACTTTTTCGGAGCCGTGCTCCCGAAGAGCTCCCAATGCAATAACTTGAAACCGAATCTTTGAAATCAAGTTCTGTTGGTGCAAGAGCCTTTGGATTCAGTATTTGAATGATGAATTGTAACTCATTTTCTTATTCCCACAGTTTTCTGCCGAGCAGAGCATAAAATTCAGATCTAACCACGGTTCCGGCTCCGGCTCCGGCTCCCAAACCCTGTTCCCAAGTTTCACGAGCCGCCACTGGAAAGGATTTACTCGTAACTTCACTCTCGCACTGGAAAAATATTTCCTGTTGCCTTAACAAGAATTCTGTCTAATATTTTCCTTATCAGAATTTGCGATTAAGATTCACGATATGATTCACTGATCTTACCTGAGGTAATTTGCCGACCTTTTTGAGATTCATTCCAGCAACGTCAATAATGTTAGGGGACAATGGACGATTATAGGTAAGCAGAGGGTTCGCATCGACTAGATGCAAGGATATATTTGCTATAAGATCTCTAACAGGAGGAAGAGACTCCGAGCCAGGGTATCTGAAATACCTCCTCATGAGTCTTTCTTGATTGGGTATGTAGAAAACATTCCCACCGATCAAATCGTAGACTCCGATGACAGTGTTTTTTACCCTCTGCCAGAAGCTCATTCGATCTGTGAACGGGAGTCGAAAATCGGGGATGTAAGACATGCTGTGGGGCGATCCGGACATTTGAGCGACCAAAGGAGGTATTGCCAAAGGATGCAAATTGATAACGGGGACGCCGAATTTGTGGCCAAATCCGAGAAGGCACTCTTGCGAGAAAGTGGCCTCGACTATGATTAGATCGTAAGAGTCGTTTGGTTGACTCATCAGCTCCTGGAACTCCTGCCCTTGGAGAATGACCTCGAGTAAGGCCGGAAAGAATGTCCACAAGGTGTTGATGTAGCTGATCACGGGTCGGTGCCTCCATGAGGCAAAATCGAAGTCTGAAAGAAAGTGAACAATGATTAAAACCTTTCACTGCGTGGTCTAACATCGATGCGATGTAACCAGATGTAAAAAATACTATATCAGACATGACATTTTAATGTATATTTTGACGTATTTCAAATTGTATCACCAGCGTCACATTATCAGAAAACATAAAAACGGGCTCAAACATTTTCCAAAAGCCTACCAGCATTCATTATAATACATTCATTAATAGAAATCATGGTGGGGGAAAAGTCCCCGGTATCCAATTTAACCCCAATTTCATTATTGTTACAAACAAGGGGAGGCTCAGAAGTCGCCGCCTCCGATTTTGAAAACAATTGCACGAAAATGTAGATAAAGTAAAACTATTAGACCCGCGTTTCTCACTTTTTGCCAATGGGCCTTCCTAAAGCGCTAGGAATTCTTTGAAAGTTGCCGAAATTCACCTAAAAACCCGAGCGGAGAGCGTTTCGAATATTTACGTGAATTCCGGCAACTTTCAAAACATTCCTGACGCTTTAGGAAGGCCCATTGGCAAAAAGTGAGAAACACGGGTCTAATAGTTTTACTTTAGCTACATTTTCGAGCAATTGTTTTCAAAATTGAAGGCGGCGACTTCTGAGCCTCCCCTTGTAAGCTTTTGGCATTTGTTTTTTGAAAAATCCAATCAATGTGAGGAATTGATTTTTTTTTTTAAATTTCGATTTTTTTTCTTTTCCCGCCATTTCTTATGGTGTTATAGCACGTGTAAAAAAAAAAAAAAAAAAAAAAAAAAAAACGAGTAAAAAATGGAAAAATGAGAATTTTTATCGAAAAAATGTCCAATTATTTGTTTGATATTTTTCCCTAGATCACCTGGTGAATTGAAAAATCCATATTTGGTCGGAAAAAAAAAATCCTATGCACCGAAGGGTTAAATACTTGGCAGTCATTTAATACAGGGTGTTTTGATTTTCGAATTTACATGCCAAACTTTGATAGCGTAATTTCGGGGTAAAATAAAACCTTTTATTAATATCTAACCCCTTATGGACTAATCCCGAGTATACTCGCTTTTTGCTTCTTGTTTGTTTCACATTGTTTCAGTGCAGTAGCGCAACGAGAGTTTCTTCAATCTCTCTCTTTTTTCCACCAAGAAACGTATATTAGACAAGGATGGACAAGGGGATAAAACCCCCCCTTTCTGTCCTTTTCTTACTTATATATTCAAATGGGGGATGAGAGAGATGGGAGAGATCCTGGTTGCGCCAGTGTTTCAGTGTTCATTCCGGATAATCGCGATTATCGATAAGATTTCGTCGGGCGCCTTCAATTTATCGTATATGCAAATCCGACTCCTCCGAGTACGAACAGTTATCTACACTCCCTAAATAAACGAAAGAGTGACGTTCTTATGAACTAATCTGGTCCTTAGAGGGTTTATATGAGTTTTATGTAAACAATTTCTATGAGAAGACTCGGCCGACACAATAAATCAATCTCCGAAACGTTTCGGTGCGCTCACATTACCATATATGGAGAACCATCCAATCATGAACCATACATTGACTGATGAAACTTCGATGCTTCACTTTTATTAGGCACAACTCACCTCAATAACTTTGCTCAGCGCAGTCAACGTATGGTTCTGTTGTACCTCATTTTGATGAGACCTCGGGGGGAGGGGGGGAGCTGCCACTCAATAATTTTATCGTGAACAGGATAGTCGATGGATAGTGCGTGGTCTCTTCAACACGAACAGACCGATGCCATCTTGGTAGTCCCATAAAGTTGCTTTTTTCCATTTTGTAAGCTATTGAAAGCTTTTCTTGGTCTGATATTTAACTAGTATTAAAATAATGGTCAATGAATTATGTTTAATAGAACTTTGGTCACGATTTTTCTGAAATAGTAAGTTTGAGTTAGGAGGTTATGTTCGTTTGTTTCCCTGGTCAAAGTGTTCCATAAATTTCTCCGTGGGCAGTATTTCCGTGGGTAGTTATTAATTTTCCATAAAATTGCATGGAAAACCTCATGGAATCTCATGAACGGCCCTCGGAATTCCATGACATTTTATGGACAAAAATATTTTCCAACGGAAAAGACGCCCACGGAAGTTTGGTCATGGAAATGGGACTCTATAGAAAACTTTTGCTATAGGCCTATAGGGGATTGAAGAGTTGATTCTTCCAAAAATAAACCTGTGAAAATGACGATGAGTACACTAAAAAATCACAACATTCACTCTTAGAATCGGACTTAGTGGTAGAGAAACGCAGGTATCATGGGAGATTCCTATCTAAATTGAGACACATATATCTCTGTGTTGTTTCCATCTAAAGAAAGTGACAAAATAGACAGGAATCTCCCATGATACCTGCGTTTAACCGCACCATCACGATCCAGCCGTTGTAGCAGTTTTGTGAGTTTATTACTGAATTTTAGACTTTCTAAGTGTGATTTTCGTGATTTTCGCTGGTTTTTTTTTTTTTTTTTTTACATCAAATTGGACTATACATTTGCTAAAAGTTTACAAGGGCCCCATTCATGGAAACACTTTTATCAGGGTTGTCACTAGTTGCACTTTCCACCCCCGATTTTGATTAATAGACTCGCCCGTCTGCAATGAGCTATAACTTTAGAGTGGCAGCGGGCTGGTCCACCTTATGCCACACAGGGTAGAAGGAATTCCCGGGAGAAAATTTTGGAATTTGGACGGCAGATTCCAAGGTTTGAGGTTAAATTTTGTAGGTCGTTCGGAATTTGGCGGGAATTTGGACGGCAGATTCCAAGGTTTGAGGTTAAATTTTGAAGGCCGTTTCCGGCGATGCCCGAGTTTGTTTACGAAACGACCGGAAACAACCTACAAAACTTAACCTCAAAATCGATTTTACGGCAAGATGGCGGCGCCCAGGTGACAACAATGAACCAGCGGAATGTTCCTTGATGTGCCACTCTAAAGTTATAGCTCATTGCCCGTCTGCCTAATGTATAGCGTCCGCGGGGTTTCCCTCACTAGGTCCAATGGTATACGGTGTAGAATGTAAGTACACCGTCTTTTTGATACCATTGGTAGCCCTTATCATCCTAGCGGTACCAAACGGGATCGTTGTTTTCAAAAGTATTTTGAATTTAGTCGATTTTGACCCCGCGACATCCCAGCGTGCCCATATGGTACGGCAGTTTTTTCAAATTTTCGACAAAACCGCTTATGCAATATTTTTTTTATTATTTTTCCCTGTTTATTGGATATATAAGTAACACAAATTTACAATAATTTTAAAAAAAAAAATCGAAAAAAAATTAAATCAGGATGTTAAGGGTTAAAAATCAAGAAAAAATTCTTGAAGAAAAAAAAAAAAAAAAAAAAAAACTCATTAATCTTACCTTCCATTCTCATTTCTGTTTTCCTCAATGGAGTGTAAACTGCCTTGTAGTTCCTGAGAGGCTTTTCTTGTTTGAAAGCCGTATACGCAGTGATCTGATGACCCCTAGCAGCCAATTCCTCTACCATAGTACCGAAAACTCGATAGTGACTGGGCAAAGGCAGCGGAAAGAGGAACAAGATTCTAGCGGGAACACCGTCTCCACACAGACGGAAAGCACGAAGCAGCAAAAAAAGACTGCGTTTTGAATTTTCATTTTCTCGGGCACCGATGCAAAAAATATGAATTTTTATTTATTTTTTTCCAAATTTATCGTTGCGAGATCAGAAACTTTCAGAGAGTGCGATGAATAAGATCGATTCGTTGCTTGATTCACCAATTTTATTTTATCGGGTTTCGATTTTCTGATACATATAACTTTGATAATTACTTCTCCGGTTAACTGTTTTTATACATTTAATGAACGCAGAGATAAACAAACAATCACAATTCACTATCGTTTCTCTTGTTGATTTTTAGATATTATTTTTCTCCCTACATGATTATAAAAACGTATAACAAACAATGTATCGAGTATAAAGTGATTTTTTTTTTCACATTTAAGTAATGTGGCTACCCTGGTAAAAATAACGACTATAACTGTTCCAAAAACGACTATAAACATAGTTGGCCAACTATGGATTATAGTTGGCCAACTATAGATTATAGTCGGCAACTATGTTTATAGTCGTTTTTGGAATAGTCGTATAGTCGTCATTTTTACCAGGGTAATGAAACAAATGTTTAGCTTTTTTTCATGAGCACTCTGTTATTATATCACTGGTGGCAGACTCTCCTACAGATAGACACCATGCTTTAAATTTCACCAATAACTCGCGACTTTTCAATTGATTATTTGCGAAGGAGAACAAATTAAACTAAACTGAAATTTAAATTGAGAAACGAATTACTCTCGATATTATCGAACGCTCAATCAAATGTTATTACCATTATTACTATATATTTTTGACGCATTCAAAGCAGAGTCTATTCCATCAAGAGGTAACCCCATCAAGTAGTCTATGCTTACTCTTTGTCTTATCTATCAACTTGAAAAAGTTTAGTTCAAGATACGATTATATAATGAATCACGGTTGCATTACATTTGTATGGGCAATCAATTGAACCCATACATATGCCCCAGTGGGTCGTCAACGACCCACTGGCTGTGTTTTGTTTCAATCAAATTTCAGTCTTTTTTGACCAATATTATTCAATAACCAATTTCGAGAGTTTTTATTATGTATTTTTTAGTTGGACAGCAAAATTTCCGTTTTTTTTCTTCATTTTTTCATGTTTTTAGTTCTCAGCTTTGTTTTTTTTTTTTTGTAGAAAAACACCTAAAATAATGTTTAAATAATTCTGGGCTTATATGGGTCAATGCATTTATTTTGAACACGGGACCGCCTCGAAAATGACCTTTTGCGCACGCATGTATTTAAATCGGTAAAAAATGTATAGAATTGCCGAACTCAACAATTCGTCTCTCTATACTATAATAAGTAGAGGTAGTTTCTAGACCGATACTCTTTGGAATTTGTCAACATTATTTCTGATGTTACTCGATGAAAATGAATGAAAATGAAATTGAGTGTTCACTTTTCATCGAGGAACACTTTAAACGCAAAAGAATAAAGTCAGAGGCAAGTTCGGTTTTATTTTAAAGGAATTAAATTTGAAAATGTGCCAAAGATTATGGTTTAGGTCCGCCAGCACTTCTGAAACGAGCTCTAGGTATATAATCATGCTGAGACTGCGTGAAAAGGGGGTTACTTGAGATAAGGGAAAATCAGACGAAAATTGCGATCCTCGTTGTGCCAACTTTCGGCTTTTTTGCACGTTTCATTACCCTTCATACATGTTGGTGAAAATGTGGCAGTTATCAGAGGACTGAATATAAGCTATCATAACAACCTTGATATTTCCAGCACCTTCGATTAGGTACATTCTTGGGAGAGTCGAAACTTTGCTCGGATCTCAAGTGATTCGTGGGGGCCTACGGGTTTAACACCCCCCACCCCTTGCTTTTAAGGGGGAAGGTTATAGACAAAAATGGCGCCTCTCAATGAGTTAACCATCAATCTCAAAGTCGACATAAACTCATCCATTCCATTCGGGTAAACTTACACAATAAAATTTCCAGCGCAAACTGGAAGTCAATATATCACACTTCGCCTTCGATTTATCGAAGCGCAAAGTTTGACATCGACCTCTTTTCAAAAAAGTGTAGCTCCCCTTGGAAATCGCATTTAAAGTGAGAACATTTTATTTGAAGCCATCAAAAGTCTAAAATTCGACATTTACTCATAATTTCAATGTTGGGTCGATCTTGGTGAATGAATTTTTAATCGAAAAATTGACACTATTTGACAGACCTTGGGGATTAAAATGTCGATTTCAAGGCTTTTGAATTATTTCAATTCAAGTTTAGTTTCTTTCATTACAATTTTCCGGCCAATTGTTGATAAATTGATATTTTCCTGCAAAAATTTGAAGAGCTAAAATTTTCAAAAAGTCAATAAAATTTCGAGAACCCGAATTTTATTGATGGACCCATCTATTTGCCACCATTTATTTGTTTGTTTTTTCCCTGTATTTGTTTTTTTGGTTGTTTTCGTTTGTTTTTTGTTTTTTATTTTTTTAATACAAACAACTCTCTGCAGAGTAGAACGTTTTTGAATTTTTACCCTGAATTATCTGAGATTGGATCATTTTGAAAAGAAGCAACGATTTTTTTTTTAAAGACGGGTCGATATTGAACTTTGAACTTCAGTTTTACAGGAGGTGAAGGGTGATATTTGTTTAACAAATTTGTTTAACCTAATCTGTTAATTTGTTTAACCTAATTTGTTTAACCTATCAAACTGAGCCTAGCACAATAAGAACTCAAGAACTGAGCAGGCGTCAAATATATATACATCAGTGGCGTAGCGTGCAATTTGGCAACCTTGTATTGTGTCCATTTAAACCCATGTAAAAGGTCGTAAAAGGTGTTCACCGAACACCCTTAGTTCGATCTTTTGAATGCATTTAAATGGACACATTACATCGTTGCCAAATTGCACGCTACGCCCGCGCCACTGATATACATTTGGTCCACTTGGACAAGTTCATTTACGATTTAATTCACAAAAACTTTTTTGGGGTGAGAAAATTTTTCTCTCTTATCATGGTGAGGTGTAAAGTACGTCTCAATAGTTTTCAAAGTTTTACCCTCTGTCTCTGGCAAGAAGACAAAGAAATACGCAAACCCCGCGATACCTATAAAGCCGTACAAGAAGAACATTCCGTTTAGTGAGAGTACTTTCTCCATGGGCAGAAACAAACGCGCAGTGACAAAAGTGACGACGTAAGCCCATGCTCCACAAATACCGGTTGCAAAACTTCGCCATCTGTACAGAACAAACACAAATAAAATGTTGCGGTAATATAAGGTGAGAGATATAGGGAAATCGGGCAGTGGCGGCGGCTCGTGAAATTTGGCAACCATGCTTGTTTGCCATTTAAACCTTACAAAAGTATCGATATCTTGGGAGTGCAATTGCAACTCCTGAAGATCGATTGTTTTACATAGGTTTAAATGGAGAGGTTGCGTCACAGAATACTATAATCAGAACGGAAACTCCCATAAGAGCCAATGGAAACAAGATTTGGAATTTACTGGCACAAACTGGCAACTGTGCCTACTCACTTCTCAAGATGGCGGACATGTTTTTTCAGGCTATACAACCAATCACAACTCGGCCAGTTGCCGAAGATCTGCCGAAGATTGCCGAAGATGCTCACTTTCGAACATGGCGGCCCGAAGTAAAGAATGTTTCAAAATGAATTAGAGTTTCCGTTCTGATTAGAGTATTCTGTGGTTGCGTTGTTGCTACATTGCACGAGCCGCCACTGGCAGTGGGTGGCAAGACAATCATTGTCAGCATTGTCCAAACATCACTTTTTTCCAGTGTAGGTACATTCAGTCTAAAATTGTTAGCCTTGTGAATTTTGTTCATCTCCATGGGGCTGCTGTACTTCTTGGCCAAAAGCGGGTTAAGGGTCGATAGTAAATAAATATAATAATAATAATAATAATAATAATAATAATAATAATAATAATAATAATAAATAAATAAATATAATAATAAATATTTATATTAATAATAAATGATAATAACTCATTTAATTAATAAACAATAATGAAAGCACTAGAAACTCGTAAAATTCACAAAATTTGCCTAAGATGGCGGTCGAATGGATGAATCAAACCTGCGCATGCAAGCACCACGAGCATCAAAGATGGCCGACATAACATTCGGCAAAGTGAGTACTTGCCCGGCGTTTCCTTTTCAGAATTCGGACAAATCGACTTAAAAACGTGTATATCAACAAAAGTAATAACAAACAATAACGAAACAGTAAAATAGAATAAAACAAGATGTAGGTTCTATGAGGAAGCGAGACGTTTGTTTACATTCTAACCAACAATATAAATTGTAGTCGTCAGCCATTTTTTGGTACTCGTGGTGCAAGCATGCAGGGTTGATTCGCCCATTGGACCGCCATCTTAGGTTTTTCTTAAAACGTTATCAGCAGATTTGGAGACTTTTTGATGATTTGATGATTCATTAATTTTCTCTTAACATTTTTATATTCTATTTTAACCCTTCCAGACCTGAACTTCTTTTTGTTCAGATAACGGATGTTTGACCAACATGATCGATCTTAGCGCTGTCTCCTCATGTAAATTGATGCGCATATTGTATTTTTATGTTTTCCATAAGACTACATGTTATTTCAATGTCCAATAAAATGGACTTCAGGTCTGAAAGGGTTAATCTTATTCTCCGAATGAATTCCAATGAATTTTTGTTTTTAGCTTTTTATCTTTTTTTTTTTTCACTATCTTAGTTGAATTAATTTTGGATAGTTAGAGAACACGGGTTTGGTAGAAGAATATAGGTCTACGAGTTCAAACTCTGCCTTTGCGTCTTCTTTTTTTATAATTTGTTATCTTTTTTTTTCTTTTCTCTAAATTTGTGTTACTCAGTGAGCGAAATAAATCAATCTCTCTTTCTCCCTCTCTCCCTCTCTCCATCTCTCCATCTCCCCCTCTCTCCCTCTCTCCATCTCTCCATCTCCCCCTCTCTCCCTCTCTTCAGAATTATTGAGTAGGACGAAACACCTCCCTCCCCCCTTCCCCATTTTTCTGTATTGTTTCACCAAGCATTTACTATTAGTTCATTAGTTTTTTTACTTGGAGCCAAGGGGTGGAATGGAAGAGAAGACTGCGTAGTCTTA
>VMOF01000388.1:73480682-73513063 GCA_011764245.1 Trialeurodes vaporariorum
GTTTTCAATTTCTCAACTAATAGAACCGTTTATTTGAATATAAAAGCGGCTTTAAATAGACTAGGGGAAAAAGAACCCCTTCCTATAAAATGTTAATTTCCTACAGATCTTTAAATTAGCCAACTTATTTAATTAAATTCTCTTTTTGTTTTTAACTTCACCACCAAAAAAAACTGGATTGGTTTTTGGGTTGTTATTTTGGTTATTTCTTCTTTTTTAATTTTTTTTTTTTAAATTGTTTTTTTTGTTTTTTTTTTCCTTTTTTTTTTTGTTTTTTTTTTTTTTTTTTTTTGGTTTTTAGTTTTTCTTCTTTTTATTTTTTTTTTTTTTTTTTTTCCCCTTTTTCTCTTTTTCCTTTTTCCTTTTTTCTTTCTTTCTTTTTCTCTTTTTCTTTTCTTTCTTTTTCTTTTTTTTTTCTTTTTTTTCTTTCTTTTTCTTTTCTTTTTTTTTTTTTTTTTTTTTTTCTTCTCTTTCTTTTCTTTTTTTCTTCTCTTTTTTTCCCCTTCTTTTTCCTTTTCTTTTCTCTTCCTTCTTTCCCTTTCTTTTTTCTTTTTTTTTCTTTTCTTTTTTTTTTTTTTTTCTTTTTTTTCTTTTTTTTTTTTTTTTTTTTCTTTTTTTTTTTTTTTTTTTTTTCCTTTTTTTCTTCCTTTTTTTTTTTTTTTCCTTTTCTTTCTTTTTCCTTTTTTTTTTTTCTTTTTTTCTTTTCTTCTCTTTTCTTTTCTTTTTTTTTTTTTTTTTTTTTCTTTTTTTTTTCTTTTCTTTTTTTTTTTTTTTTTTTTTTTCTTTCTTTCTCTTTTTCTTTTTTTTCTTTTTTTTTTTTCCCTTTTTCTTTCTTTTCTTTTTCTTCTCTTTTTCTCTTTTTTTCTTTCTTCTCTCTCTTCTTTTTCTTCTCTTTTTTCTTTTTCTTCTTTTTCTTCCTTCTTCTTTTCTTCTCTTTCTTCTTTTCCCTTTTTCTTTTTTTCTCTTTTTTCTCTTTCTTCTTTTTTTTCTCTTCTTCTTTTTCTTTCTTTCTTCTCTTTTTCTTTTCCCTTTCTCTTCTTCTTTTCCCTTTCTTTCCTTCTCTCCTTCTTTCCTTCTCTTCCTTCCTTTCTCTTCCTTCTCTTCCTTCTTCCTTCTCTTCCTTCTTTTCCTTCTCTTCCTTCTCTTTTCCTTCCTTTCTTCCTTTTTCCCTTCTCTTTTTTTTTTTCTCTTTTCTTTTTTTCTTTTCTTCTCTTCTTCTCTTCCTTCTCTTTCTCTCTTTCTTCTCTTTCTTCTCTTCTTCTCTTTCTTCTTTTTCTTCTCTTTCTTCTCTTTCTTCTCTTTCTTTTTTTTCCCTTTTTTTCTTTTTTCTTCTCTTTCTTCTTTTTCTTCTCTTCCTTTTTTCCTTCTCTTTTCTTCTTTTTCTTTTTTCTTCTTTTTCTTCTTCTTTTTTTTTAATTTTTGATGAGGCATATGTATTTCTTTCTTCATTGAATAGCTGGAAGATTTCAGCAATCGAGTGGCTAATTTTTTCAAAGCCGAGGATGTGAAAAGAGGAGAGACGCTTTGCCTTATGATGGAGGGATGTCCTGAGTACATGGGAATTTGGTTTGGGCTAAGCAAAATCGGCGCTTCCACCGCGCTCATAAATACCAATTTAACGCGCGGACCACTCTTACATTCCATCAATCTGGTCAACGGAAAACGGATTATCTACGGGGCTGAGATGGCACAAGGTTAGTTGCTGCGGGATTTCATTTCTAAATGATCTATTTATGGAGCTTGTTTTTGGTAAAAGTCGACATTTTTTATTCCTCAGGCACAAAGGGTCTATTGCACTGGCGCAACCAGGATCTCTTCCATCTCTCTATTTTCCCATTTGAATGTATAAGTAGGAAAAGGACAGAAAGAGGGGGTTTTATCCCCTTCTCCACCCTAGTCTAACATACGTTGCATAATGGAGAAAAGAGAGAGATGAAGGCACTCTCGGTGCGCTACTGGTCTGTTGCGTACTTTTGCTACAACAATATAGAACCTTGCTACTGACGCAAAATTCGACGAAAATAACGATACGCACATTAAAAACGTTCAATAACCACTCATTAACTCAGGAAATCATTTCCATTTCAAACAACCCGCCCTTATACAATCTACCTCCGGTTTGCGCCAAAATGCTCATTTTTACTGCTCTCTCTAACAATATGTCACAAAGATAGGAGTTGCCATCTGAAAATGTTGAGTTGAGGGGCCTGTGCCCCCCCCCCCTTGAAGGATGCCCTCAAAACTTTGATCCCCTCCAAAGACAGTTTCTTATGAGTTATATAACAGTGGCGGCTCGCCTAAGGAGGCAAGGGAGGCTGTGCCTCTCCAGACACTCAGAGGGAAGAATAAATAACGTCGACAAGACAGTAACGAGAGACAAAATATTAAAATTAGGCAATCACAATGTCCGTGACTCTAAAACTTGAGTCAATCATCACTAGGAGAGAGCGCAAGAGAATGAAGTTATAAGCGGGCGGGGAACGAGATTTCAGAGTCGCGAAACGACAGCAGTCAGCCAGTGCCAGAGTCTGTGCCTCCGAGACTCCGAGTCAGTCGAGTCAAGTCAAGTGGTGTTCGGCACACACACACACTACACAACCAAGCAAGGGCTGTGCAGTGTGCACGAACTAACCAAGGTCCATATACTACAGGTCAGTCACTGCGCATCTTCCTCGTCTCGCTCCGCGGCAGATCGCTGCCCCGCTCAAAGACCTTGTATACTATCTAGACCCCGGGATCCGACAGAAAACCATGGCCTTTTCCCTACAGTATAGGAAACCCCGCATTCCGCTTCTGTCCTAGTGCTATGCTGGAATCAAATGGACGAAACTTCCCCGAACTCCTTCAACGTGAAAAAAAACTCGCGAAAAATGGAATTAAAAACCCTGATCCCGTTTGTATGATAGAGTAGTGGACGTAGATTTCATTTTTCACCATAAAATATGTTTTAAAACATTTTTTACCAAGTTATTAGTGGTTATAATCCCGAAGTGGATTGAGGTTATGGAAGATTGTTTACGAACGGGGATCCGTGATTACAGCGATTACAGCTGAAGAATACCCCTCAATTTGACCTGAAAACGAGTCTTTCACGAAATATATTATTCTCAATTAAGTAAATTCATGTTGTGAATTTCTTTTTTCTTTCTTTTAATCATCTTCTTTTCCACCAAACTTGTAAATCCTTTTGGCTTGCGACTTCATGCTTGATCTTGGTCCAGGTCCATTCACACCACTAAATTTGCTAGAATCTCGGAATAAATCAATGTAAATACTCTCATACTAATTGAAGTGTAATGCAAAATATGCAGTTAAAGCCATCATCTCAAAATCCCCCTGAACATTTGTTGGTTGACATTGCGCCAATACCTGTTAGTTTCAGCCAGGCTATGAGCCCGCACAATGCAAATTTGTTGGCCTTTCACTATCTAGAGAGTAATTTCTTGGAAGTAATCTTTCTTGAAGCCCCAACTATCTGGGCTGAACCGAAACAACTCTCGACCCTTAATTTAAGTACGCTTCTTTAAAACATAACTGTCCGCGACATCAGTGTTTTTTTTTTAAACAAAATTTTCAATGTATTTCAATGAATATTCTTGTTACATTCGTTAATAGTGTGCTAGTCAATAGTATTTGGGACGCTGATTTAAAAAATGATATCATTTTCTACTTAACTCGTCCCGATTTTACGCATATTCTATTTTAAAAAAATGTTCGTAATAAAGTTGAAGTGTGGAAAATCCAGAATGTTTCGATCAAAACAAAGGGCCCAAATTCAAACTCGGCAGGTCAATTTACATCAATAATGTTGAGGTCTGCGCGATTTTAGGTCTAATTAAAAGAAGAAACCCCACGTGTGTGTTTGGGGCCCCCTTTTTTTGTATTTATTGGGGGGCGAACACCTATGTCGTTAAAGCGTAAAAATCCTCAATTTTGCTAGTAAGTCAGATTCAACCTTAAGGAGTTTGGCGCTGTTTCAACCTTAACGGTACGTTACAATAAGTTTAGAGACCATTTTGCTTCTGCGTGCAAGGGATTTTTTTACCCCCAATTTCACTTCGCCTTTGCTGGAAGAATTTTTTTGTGTTTGCGGTCCTTACCTATCTTTTAAGTGGCAAATAAGTTGAAACAGTCGGGCTTCGAAAAGCGACAGCACCTAAAAGTAAAAAATAACGCAAAAAAATGAAGTATTTTTTCAGTTTAATCTTTAAAAATGTCAAAATGGAAAGAAATAAAGGGTAAGAGATTCACAGCTTAGAGAAGAGTAGTTACGGAAAAGTACCTAGATATTCACATAAAGACCAACAGGTGGAAGGGGAAAATTTATAAGGGTTCTGGTAAAGTATAAGAAAACAGCAGCTTGAAAAGGTTACTTTAAAGTAGATAAAAGTTCCGAAGTAAATTGAAATTAGATTAAAATGACAACAGATGTATTAATACCAATCTCATGAAGCAAACAGACTTCCCAAAAAACAACAAGGGAAAACCCAACCTCTTTCTGATATTTTTAAAAGGCGATAACTTAATAAAAAAAGCGTTGAACAACTTTTTAATGTGAAAATCAATTTCAGCACAAAATTTCCATGAAATCAGCTACCCGAAAAGGCCCATCAGGGTAAAATTTAGTTTTTTTGATGGAAATAGAGCCCTTATGTCCGGATCCCCATTGATTTGTATGGGAGGACTAGGACGTAAGCGAAAAACAGGTTTCCCACATTGCCGGAGCGACTGTACCTCCACCCAGCCCTATATTCCCCGCCTAAAGTCGGCCACATCGCGGGGTCTAGATAGTATACAAGGTCTTTGGCCCCGCTCCCATCGGTGCCGGTTGAATCGGGGCGAGAAGGAGCGGGAGTTCAAATTTAAAGTGTGTTTAAATGGGGGAAAGCACCCTTTAAGTGTAAAGTTCCGGCAGCACACGATGATTTTAAACAAACTAACCGTTTGAGAGTCTTAAATAGAGCTTTTAGATTAGTAGGATCCCATTCATAAGGCTTTAATATTATTTTTTCCATTTTTAAATGATTTTTAAAGATTGGGTACGAATACCGGCAGATCGGCTTCGCCCGTGATCCGCTGATTCACTGTCGTATCTCATTAATTTCCTTACCAAAGGGTGTTTTTTTTTGTTTACGCAGTTATTACACGTCTTTACTTCCATATTCACGAAATCATAACTCAAAATATTAGAAGAAATCACAGTTAATGGCTGCTAAATATGCAGTTTGTACAGCGGCGACACTGCAGACCGCTAAGCAAGCAGCCATTACCAGTGATTTCTTCTTATATTTTGAGTTAAAATTGTGTGTACATGTAGGTAAAGACGTCTAATAATTGCACAAACAAAAAATAACACCCCTTGGTAAAGAAATTAATACGGTACGAGTGAATCAGCGGATCACGGGTGAAGCCGATCTGCCGGTATTCGTACCCAATCTTTAAAAATCATTTAAAAATGGAAAAAATAATATTAAAGCCTTATGAATGGGCTCCTACTAATCTACAAGCTCTATTTAAGACTCTCAAACAGTTAGTTTGATCAAAATCATCTTGTGCTGCCGGAACTTTACACTTAAAATTAGTGCTTTCCCCCATTAAAACACACGTTAATTTGAACTCCCGCTCCTTTTCGCCCCGATGCGCAGAACGGACGCGTTTTCGTAACCGGAGTGACTGACCTGTAGTATATGGACCTTGGAACTAACGAAGGTATCGGAGGCTGCTATCCTCCACGACTCCCGCAGCGTTGCCGAGCCAGTAGCCGGATAACCGTCATGCCAGTCGCCGGACCAGCCGCGCCTGTTTGTTTTTGTGTACGTGTTATCGGTTTTCGGGTGGCCCCCCGGACCTCTCCCCCTCCTTCTGGGGGGGGGGGGTCCCCCATAGGACCCCCCCTAGCTTCCCCAATACCAAAGGCCACGAGCCGCCACTGAAAATACCCCAAGTCTAGTGTAGCGCGGGCTGTTTAAAATCAAAGAGATTTCCTGAGTTAATAATGAGTGGTTTTTGAACGTTTTCAATGTACGGCTGCGCATCGTTGTATATTCGCCTAATTTTACGTAAGAATCAAAATTCTATGTATATTTCTATAGCAAAATTAAGCAACAGCAGACCCCATTGACTTACAAACTCAATAAATTCGTTTAGACAAAATTCCAATGTCATCTAAGTGAGTCACACTTTAAATATATGCCTTTATGCGCAATATATAGTACTTTCTGAGTGTCAATGTTTATTTCGCAGCTATATCTACAGTTTCTGCCTCTCTTCAGAACACAAAATATTATTGTTTCAAAAGAGTCGATCCTGGAAACGACTACAATGACGCAAAACTGTACATTGGGATTGATGGCCAAATCGAATTAAACTCAGCTCTGCAAGAAACAGCAACGACGCCACAACCAGAAAGAGAATTGAAAAGAATTTCGGCAACGGACAGTTTATTGAAAATTTACACCTCAGGGACAACGGGTCTTCCAAAGGCAGCTATCATAACTTTCAACAAGTAAATCCAATCATTGCATATTTAGTTTTCTACAGTTCACTGTGTTTTTTTAATTTTCTTGCGTTTAATTTCAGAAATTTTAACTTTTCTTGCCCATGTATACTATACTAGATATTATACTGTATAACCTATAAATGCCATGAATTATTCGACATTTTTAGGTATTTTTCTTGAAAAATGTAATCTAAGAACTGAAAGCATGAAAAAATGAACAATCGGAATGCGGCTGTTGCACACTTCGGCTAGAGCGTTTTAATGTATATGTAAAGTGCCGTAAAAATGATAATGACAGCATCAGAGAACACCAACATCAGTGAAGTTGCATTGTTGCCAAATGGCACGCGACTCCACTGACCAACATTTATTAATAAATTCACAAATTGCGAAAAACACTAGACACTATTCACCCCTGTATCTTTCCACCACGAGCACGATATTTCGCAAGATTAGCGCGGCACATTCAAATAATCATGGCCGACGGTCATCACAGCTGACTTCATAAACAAATAAACAGTAAACACTGACGTTGTCTGTTCGAATTCTTACGTCTCAATATCCTCAATTCCTCGTAATAGGTTGATTAAGCAGGAATTAATTTTAATTTAAGTTTGCCTTTAAAAAAAAAAAAAAAAAAAAAAAAAAAAGCACAGTTTTATTTTATAAACAAATCACAGCCTTTAAAAAAAGCACAGTTTATTTTATAAAAAATCAAGTCATTTTACGTTAACCGTACATACACACGAGTGACCACTGACCTTGAGCTCGCCACTCAACATCTCGCGACGATGCTCTTAAAACTCAACACCCAGCGCAACACGCTGATTGGCGCGTTTTTACGGCGGGATCTAGTACATAAACCAGCTCTCCGGACCGAAAATTATCATTCATTGATCGAACCTCACCGAGGAATCTCGAAGAACGAACCCGATGCTCAAGCGCTCCAGCTCCAGATCAACCAGCCAAGCAGCCAAGCAGCCCGCCAAAAGTCTCCAACGCATCACTAGTCTTAATCTAAGCCATTGAGCCGGCAATAGACTAGACGAGTGATCGCGGTGAGTGAACACCTTGCACGCCCCGACGCACAAGAGTCGAAGAGCCCGTGCGTACGCTGCGGACCCACCAAACCAAGGACACCAAAGTCATCAGTGATCGTCAACATCCACCGATTCCACCGCAGCGTTCACTCGTGTGAGTATAAATGGAGCTTCTCTCCTCCCCCACCCGCTGAATGGTCAGGCATTTAGCGGTTGGTCGCCGACTCATTGTGTGCTCGGATTTAATCTAGTCCCCTTTGCACCTGACAGTAAAAACATTCACATTAATTGGGAGCTCTCGCTAGGTCCCGACTCTTCAAGTCATCCCGCATGCGCGGAAGCCGACCCACTCTCGGGCTCGGATTATTAAAAGTCCAACTAAAAACAGATTGCCTGTTCCCCGCACAGCGCGGTCGCCGACCGTCGCACACGGGTCCACGGTCGTGGTAGAATTACTAAATTTCTAAGGTCCTCCGGTAGCTATTATTCATCAAAGCCCCTCCATTATTTGGTACTCGCGGGCCGGATGTATAACCAGTAAAAAACGTCTACTTTCGGTTCTCTTTTTTTTTAAATCACTAGAGCAAGGAAACATAGTTTAAAAAAAAAAAAAAAAAATTGCAGTTTTAACCGTAACTTATTAAAAAAAAAAAAAAAATTAATAATAAGTTGCCGTTTTCACCGTAATTTATTAAACAATGACGGATCCACTAGCGCAAAGGCAAACTATGCTTCCGGCTCTAAGTGGTTCGTCCCTGACGCTAATCCAGAGACAACTAGCAAGTTTAAAAACGAGAAGAGAACAGCTTTATGAACGAGTGTCACGTTGCAACGAATTATCAAATCGGATAAAAACAGAACCATCCGAGATCGAATCGTTTAAATCGCGTTGCTCACGGTTGAAAAATTCGCTTCAAGAATTTGAAATACTACTCCAAGAATGTCACGTCCTTGAACTAGAGATAAACCCGGATTTCAACGCAACTCTGAATAATGAGTTATTAGAGATGTTTGAAGACATGTACTATCATATGATGGAAGTCTATGATGACTTGTCTCCAAAAAATCCAGGGTCAACACCAACTTCAGTCATGATGCAAACCACGGCTCAACCAATGAGTGTCAAATTGCCTCAGATTGAATTGCGAACTTTTGGAGGCACTCTCAAAGATTGGCCAGAGTTCAAGGCTAACTTTGAATCGTTAATCCACAATAATGCATCTCTCTCGTCAACCGCGAAATATCACTATCTTCGTTCCTCGTTAACCGGGCCAGCTTTAGCCTTGGTTAAAGAGTTGCCTCTAACAGAGGATAACTATCCTATAGCTTATGAGACGCTTACAAAACGGTATGAAAATAACCGACTTCTCGGTGCTGAACTTCTAAATAGACTCACGCAATTCCCAGTAATTCGTAAGGAAAGCGAGATCGAGCTATCGAAGTTTGTCGCGACCTTCACCGAATGTGTTGCGTCCCTTAACAGCTTACCGATCAAAGATCTATCAAATTTTATGACGTTGCATCTTGCATTGAAATGTCTGCCTATTGGCCTTCAAAAGGCATTTGAAAGAACCATTGAACCGAACAAAATTCCTCTACTCGCGGATCTGATCGATTTCGTTCAAAAACAGACTCAAATACTAGAGTTAGTTAGACCTGCGGAATCGACATTTATCAAACCGCCCGAGGTCATGAAAGATCAGAAACGTCACAACTTTACAAGGCAAGCATTTGTTTCGTCAAATTCAGCAGCATCAGGCTCATCACAAGCAAATTGGCGAGCCAAGAAATACTCAGCCAAAAGCAATAGATGCATTGCGTGCAAGGACCATCATTTCTTGCATCGATGTGCTGAATTTCAGAAAATGAATGTCACCAATCGAAGGTCGTTAGTTTTTGATAAAAAATTATGCTTCAATTGCCTTAGCGACGAGCATAGAGTCCAAGAATGCTCATCCCCATTTTCGTGCAAAACATGCAACAAAAGACACCACAGTCTACTACATGACGCTGCACTTCCTGATCAGAACTCCAAACCAGCTCCTCCGATGAGCATTAACGTGGCAAAATGTCAAAATGATTCGCTCACAAGTGATGCTGCGGAAAGCAACATTCCAATTCACGCCTTTCACACGCACGACGCTCCTGAGACTCACACAAACACGTGCGTCCTAGGGACAGCGGTCGTGTTAGTCAAGGACGGCCGCGGGAAGTTTCAGCATGCGCGCGCGCTCATCGACTCAGCGTCCATGACATCATTCATGACCAGTGAGTGCGCAGCGCGGCTCAACTTATCGCTAACTGATAATGCGCCTTCCATCTCCGGGCTAGGCAACTCGTGTGTCGCCGATGTCAAAGGCACAGTATCGTGCGAAATTAAATCACGTTTTGATTCAGGGCCATTGTTAACCACTGTTGCTACCGTTTTAGATCGCATCACCACGAATTTACCTAGCATGAATTTGCCTGATTCAATGCGACGTCCGATGAAGGGCTTAAAATTAGCGGATCCAAAGTGGAATCAATCAGCTCCAATTGACATCCTAGTGGGAGGAGACTTGTATCATCACATCTATGACGGTCGCAAATTTATTTTGCACGCCAATTGGCCTGTTGCTTTGAGCAGCATATTTGGCTGGGTTCTCACGGGAAAATACGAACCATCAGCAGCTCAAAATCAACGAACTGTCACCACACTTCTCTCAATAAATGCAGCGCCCATCGAACAGACGTTAAAAAAATTCTGGGAAATCGAGGAGCCGCCGCATAAATCGATTAAAAATCCTGAGGATATTCGCGCAGAAGAAATCTTCAAGCGAGAGCATACTCGTGATGACACTGGACGGTACTTAGTTCCATTGCCCTTAAAAGATAATCCCGAGACCCTTGGTCATTCCTATGAAATAGCACGCAACAGACTCCTCGGACTCGAAAAACGCTTTAAAAACGACCCTACACTGAAAACTGAATACCAAAAATTCATGAAAGAGTACCAGGATTTAGGTCATATGACCCTCGTTGCACCAGATGCTGCAAGAAAAGGCCGATATTACATCCCTCATTTTGGAATCTGGCGACTTGCAAGCAAATCTACTAAAATGCGCACAGTTTTCGACGCGTCAGTAAAAAGTTCGACAGGTGTGTCATTAAATGATCTCCTGTTATCAGGCCCAAAACTTCAATCCAACATTTGTGAAATTCTCACAAATTTTCGCATTCCACAAATAGTTTTCACCGCGGACATTTGTAAAATGTTCCGCCAAATCCTCGTTCTCCCGGAATATCGCTCATTTCAACATATTCTATGGAGAGACGACTCATCTAGTGAAATTCTAGAATTCCAGCTAAATACAGTCACTTATGGGGAAACTCCCTCCCCGTTCCTAGCTCTGCGCACTCTCCATCAGCTAATCATTGATGAAGGAGCTAACTTTCCGCTCGCTGCAAACATTTTGAAGTCAAAGTTTTATGTCGACGATTGCCTTGCGGGTGCCAACACGGTCACCGAGGCGCGTGAGAGCAGAAATCAATTGATCGCCATGCTAAAAAAAGGCAACTTTGAATTGAGAAAATGGAGTAGCAATCGCCCAGAACTACTAGTTGACATGCCACCCCAGGATTTAGAAAGTCCAATCGATTTTACTGACTCTGATAAATCAGTGTCATTGCTCGGAATTCAATGGAACCCAAAATTGGACATCTTTTCATACAAACTGGCCGAGATTAACCCGGCTTCAACTAAGAGATCGATTCTATCGATTATTGCTCGGACTTTCGATCCACTCGGCTGGATTTCTCCCGTTATATTTTGGATGAAACAATTCATTCAAAAATTGTGGTTATTAGGTATCGGTTGGGATGACAACATTCCACTCGAAGTTAAAAACGAGTGGGACAGTTTTACTGATGAACTAGTAGCCATCACAAGAATATCGATACCTCGATATGTGTCATTCAGCGATTCTAAATCTACGTTTAACCTGATAGGATTCAGCGACGCCAGTGAGCGCGGGTATGCCGCGGTCGTCTACCTTCGAAGTCAGAGCTCTGAAAACGAAGTCAAGGTCAATCTAATTCTTGGAAAATCAAAGGTAGCCCCTTTGAAACCCCTCAGCATCCCGCGCCTCGAGCTCTGTGGCGCAGTACTTTTAGCCAATCTGTTACAGTCAGCGCACGAATTTTGTTCCCAATCAATAAACCTCGAACAAATTCACGCATTTACTGACTCAACAATCGTTTTGTCATGGCTGCGCACGCCGCCCCACCAACTGAAAACATTTGTCGCAAATCGAATCACTCTAATCTTAGATTCATTACCTCCTCATCACTGGTGTCACGTGATCTCCGAGGAAAATCCTGCGGATCTTGCATCACGAGGATGCAACCCAGACAAGCTGATCGATAACTCATTATGGTGGCACGGTCCTGATTGGCTACGCGAACCAATCAACTCCTGGCCAAAATCCGGACCTTCAAATTTCTGGCATCCTCTTGAACTCAAAGAAAAGTCATCAGATGTAGTTACGCTTGTTCAGACCTTCCAGGATGAATGGGCTCACCAGTTTTTAAACTCTAAATCAAAATTGTTATCTCTATTAAGAGTCACCGCTTGGGTTAAGCGTTTCACGCACAATTCTAAACATCCAAATGATCGTTTAAAAGGAGCTCTCAATCCACTTGAAATCAAGGAAGCTCGCATTTTCTGGATCAGAAAGATTCAGAATAACTATTTTTCATCTGATATTTCAGCACTCTCACACGCAAACGACGTCTCTCAACAGTTGCGTCCGTTGACTCCTTTCTTGGATGCGGATGGTCTGCTCCGCGTCGGTGGGAGATTAAAAAATACTAACATCGGACTGGACGCCAAATTTCCTATTTTGCTACCAAAAAAGGACCACTTTACCAACTTAGTAATAGACTTTTATCACCTTGAAGCGCTGCACAGTGGTCCTCGCACAACACTTTCTCGAATCAACTCAAAATTTTGGATTTTAGGTGGACGAGAAATAGTTCGTTCACGCTTGCATAAATGTATTAAATGTTTCAGAGTTCATCCAAAACCATTACAGCCACCTATGATGGGTGATTTACCCAGCTGTCGAGTCCAACAAGCTCGACCTTTCATCAAGGTGGGCATTGATTTTGGAGGCCCTTTCTTGGTGAAAGAAAACAAACTCCGTAACGCAAGGCTAACGAAAGCCTACTTATCACTATTTGTGTGCATGGCCACAAAGGCGGTCCATTTAGAGTTAGTAAGCGACTTAACTACGGAAGCATTCTTAGCAACTCTAACTAGATTCGTGGCCCGGCGCGGCTTGTGCGCACATATTTTCTCAGACAATGGCACAAACTTTGTAGGTGCAAATAACCATCTGAGAGAAATTCACGCACTATTGCACAAAAGTAAAAATGCCATATCCGATTTCTGCACTTCCAAGGAAATCACATGGCATTTCATTCCGCCATCTTCTCCCCACTTCGGGGGACTATGGGAATCTGGCATAAAGTCAGCAAAACACCATCTCCGACGAGTCATCGGCAACCAAACTCTCACGTTTGAAGAAATGAGCACACTTTTATGCCGAATCGAAGCGACATTAAACTCAAGACCGCTTTGCCCCCTCTCGTCAGACCCTGCAGATATCAACGCGCTGACCCCCGGCCATTTCCTAATTGGGAACGCGCTGATGTCAGTTCCAGAGTACAACTGGGAGACCACAGCTCTAAATCGGCTTTCTCGTTGGCAACTAATACAACAAGCCAGCCAAAGTTTTTGGAGAACATGGCACAAGGACTATATCAATAGCCTACGCCAACGCTCAAAATGGACTGAATCCACTCCCTCCGTGCTCCCTGGCCAGTTAGTGCTAATCCGAGACGATAACTTGCCACCCCTGAAATGGTGTCTAGGTAGAATCGAGCATTGCATCGCAGGACCAGACGGCATAGTTCGAGTTTTCGATATTACCACGACCCAGGGCACCTTACGACGATCGGCTACCAAACTGTGTCCTTTGCCCGTTGAATAAAAACAATCTATTCATTATTTTTCTAACATTCTTGTTGCAGTTTGGAAATCATGGACATACTACCTCAGCTCCTCAACTTTGATGCAGAAAAAGAGCTACCGTCTCAACCTTCCGACCCCACAGTCAGGCAAAAGACGCGCCCTAAAAAATTGGCGAAATTAATAGCACCCTTGCCACTGACAGCAAGACAATCAAGAACCTTGTTGCCCTCGACACAAAGGGCTGAAAGTTCTGTCTCTGACGACTCCTTGTCAAATACAGTAAAACACAAAACATGGAATCCGTCAAAGGCAAAAAGGCCAGTTAATAACCGAGTGGTATCAACCTCACAACGTACAAGGTCTAGAACTCCAGAAAATTTAAAACACAAATCTCCATTGGAGTTCACCCTGCCGCTAATGGCAACTCCACCGCGGAGTTCCAACCCACGAAACTTAGAGCCAGTAACTCCGCCTCAGCCACAAACACCTCCCATGCATGGAATATGCACACCCCCACACGAGGTCAACATCGCAACTCCTCCTGCATCACCGAGTCATCATCAAGTGTCGAGGGATTTCCTCCCGTTTGTACCCAATCCACCTCTACCATATTGGGTCATTGCAGCTCAAAGGCAGGAAAATGAAGTCAGGCGAAAACAACGCTATCAAAACTTCAAAGAGCAAGCGGCTAGTGCTGGCCATAAACTTCACCGTGGCAAGCTCTTAGGATACAAAAAGCTGCGTAACCGACGACGAGCTAACGCCAGACGCCTTCAAAGGCAATAAACGCAGCCCCTACACTTCCGTCTGACGGAATTCAAGAAGTTTGTTTTATTTTTCAAACAGCTCTTATGTCAAAGTATATGCCTTTCGTTCATTACAGATAATTATTTCGAACCGACCTGGTCGTTTCAAGGCGGGCGGTATGATTAAGCAGGAATTAATTTTAATTTAAGTTTGCCTTTAAAAAAAAAGCACAGTTTTATTTTATAAACAAATCACAGCCTTTAAAAAAGCACAGTTTATTTTATAAAAAATCAAGTCATTTTACGTTAACCGTACATACACACGAGTGACCACTGACCTTGAGCTCGCCACTCAACATCTCGCGACGATGCTCTTAAAACTCAACACCCAGCGCAACACGCTGATTGGCGCGTTTTTACGGCGGGATCTAGTACATAAACCAGCTCTCCGGACCGAAAATTATCATTCATTGATCGAACCTCACCGAGGAATCTCGAAGAACGAACCCGATGCTCAAGCGCTCCAGCTCCAGATCAACCAGCCAAGCAGCCAAGCAGCCCGCCAAAAGTCTCCAACGCATCACTAGTCTTAATCTAAGCCATTGAGCCGGCAATAGACTAGACGAGTGATCGCGGTGAGTGAACACCTTGCACGCCCCGACGCACAAGAGTCGAAGAGCCCGTGCGTACGCTGCGGACCCACCAAACCAAGGACACCAAAGTCATCAGTGATCGTCAACATCCACCGATTCCACCGCAGCGTTCACTCGTGTGAGTATAAATGGAGCTTCTCTCCTCCCCCACCCGCTGAATGGTCAGGCATTTAGCGGTTGGTCGCCGACTCATTGTGTGCTCGGATTTAATCTAGTCCCCTTTGCACCTGACAGTAAAAACATTCACATTAATTGGGAGCTCTCGCTAGGTCCCGACTCTTCAAGTCATCCCGCATGCGCGGAAGCCGACCCACTCTCGGGCTCGGATTATTAAAAGTCCAACTAAAAACAGATTGCCTGTTCCCCGCACAGCGCGGTCGCCGACCGTCGCACACGGGTCCACGGTCGTGGTAGAATTACTAAATTTCTAAGGTCCTCCGGTAGCTATTATTCATCAAAGCCCCTCCAAGGTTGTGAAAGGTACGGAAACCGATGTTTGTGTCGAAAACTTATCAAAATGAAACAATAACACACAGGATTTCCAAGGATGATGATTTGAAGTTGGAATCGAACTCCTGTGTGTTATTGTTTCTTTTTGATAAGTTTTCGACACAAATATCGGTTTCCTTACCTTTCACGACCAATTGCGAGGAATGGGTCTGTTGCGTACTTTTGCTACATCAATATAACTCATTGTTTCTAACGTAAAATTCGGCGAAAATAACGATGCGCACATTAAAAACTTTCAAAATCCACTCATTAACTCAGAGAATACCCTCCATTTCAAACAACCCGCGCTACGCACTAGACACTATATATCACCGACTCATAACTACATAAATGGAACCATCTCGTTTATGTAAACATGAACAGAACTTACAAACATTGGAATATGTTTCGTTTAGATGCGTACATTTCTTATATTATTTTTGTAATCTTTGATAAACCGAAAAGACCAGACAGCAAATGCAGCCAATAGTTCATGTATTTAGAGGGAAATGCCATCATTTGGTAGTTACGATGTTGTTTACTTATGCACGGTGGTTCCGTCTATGTAGTAGTATACCGGTGCACATAGTGTCTAGTGTAGTGCGAGCTGTTTGGAATTGAGGTGATTTCCTGAGTTAATGAGTGGATTTTGAACATTTTTAATGTGCGCATCGTTATTTCCGCCAAATTTTACATAAGAATCAAGGTTCTATATTGTTGTAGCAAAAGTATGCAACAGACCCATTGAGAATATTAAGACGTAAGAATTCGAACAGACGCCGTCAATATTTACTGTTTATTTGTTTATGGTTATGATTTGTTTATGTTTCAATCTCGTTGCAGATTGGTCCCTTATGGCCCTTATTAAATTTTTAAAAAAGTTACTTAGGCGTTTTTCGCCAGTTATAATGGACGAAATCCAGCGTTGCCAGATGGCACGTGACGTCACTATGTGTATTATTTCCTACAGAAAGAGTCAATTAAAAACCTGCTAAGTAGGTAGTGAGGTTATTTATGAGTGTCTGATTTGATTGAATTTTGTAGAGCGATGACTATTGCTAACTATCCACGCCTGAGGCTTCGTCTGACAGAGAGTGACGTCATATACAATCCCCTGCCCCTATATCACGTTGCTGGAGGATTGTTTGGCATTACCCAGGCCCTTTGTTTCGGCAATCAAGTCATAATCCGACCCAAATTTTCAGCCTCCAACTTCTGGACGGATTGCGTCAAACATCAGTGCACGGTAAATCATCAAACTGTCAAAAGGGCTATGGGGGGCCTCGAGATGAGACAATATACATATACTAAAGAGACCACGCTCTAATCATCCGCTAATGTTAACCCTCAAATTATCAAGTTGGTTCAAAAGAACACCACTATTCCGTCTATGCATATGGGGAAGGTAGTTAACTGTTCGTACTCGGGGGAGTTGGAATTGCCTATACGACGAATTGAAGGCACTCGAGTGAAATAGTAAAAGAGAAAATCGAGTATACTCGAGCTTGGCCTTTTTCATCCACCCCAACTCTTGATAAATTCTACATCACAGAGGGTGGTAAAACGAAAATCATAAGTAAAAAAAAAAAAAAACAAAAACAAAACAAACGAAAAAAAAAAAACAAACAAACAAACAAAAAACAACTTTTGAAAAATGTTCACCAGGGGGCGGCAAAATCACAATACTTTCCTCCCCTCCACCGAAACCGTTCCTGATGGACCATTTTAATCTCGCCATCTTGAAATATTCTAGTTTTTCTCATCCTTCTAAGGTTGCTCTATATATCGGTGAGATGTGCCGTTATCTATTGGCAGCGCCCAAAAAACCGGAGGAAACTCAGCACAATCTAAGGTTAGTGACTGGTAATGGCCTGAAACCTCAAATTTGGAAGCAATTCGTCGAAAGATTTAAAGTGAAACAAATCGGAGAGATTTACGCATCGACAGAAGGGAATATTTTTCTCGGTAAGTTGAGCTATATAGTGGTATATCCACCTTTTTCGTGACCGATTCAAGTTCAGTCCTTTCGAGAAATAAGTGAAATCCTAATGCTTGGCCAGTGGCGTCCGAAGACCTGCAGCTTTGAGATGAAACAAACTCTTCCAAAAAAAGTTTTAGATCTGCAGCCTTATTTCCTCAAAAAAAAAAAAAAAAAAAAAAAAAAAAGCCTACCATGGTCATATAACTATGAATTCATGAAAGAAAACAACTTGATTAGCTACTAATTTGTCAAATAAACCAAATAAACCAAATTAATTTATATTTTTCAGTTTTTAATTTTAATTTATTTGACTATACCACTGTTGCGTCATCTATTCTGATGAGACAGTCTATATATTTTTTCTTCATTTTTATTCTCATTCTACTGTTTCTTCTCATTACCAATTCTTTGAGTTTTCAACTGTTTGTCTAATTTGGTATAGATTATAGCTTTTTTTTGTATATTATTGGTAAAAACAGGCTAGGAGGTGCGATTTTTATGAAAAAGCTCAGAATGAGCTGTCTTGCGTGTAATAATTAATGTTTTCTATTGCCCTCCGGCATGCGACTCGCAGTCATTCAGACGACTTTAAAATCTGTCACGTAACAACTTTTAAACAAATGCGATTGATCGATTACCGCAATCTCCGACTCGTATCTTCCAACAGAGCGGAATCAGCCCATTTCTCATTTTCTTTTTCCTTTTTAATTATTATTCTTTATTTTCCTTGTACTGGTTTTTTTTTATCGCTTCTGCGACCTGCGTCCATCTTTTTCCTTTTTTCCAATACTTGATCTGGCTAGCAGTGGCGTAGCGTAAAAGTTGGCATCGTTGTATTCTGTCCATTTAATAAACATTTAAACCCGTATAAAAGATCGAATATGAAGGTGTTCACCAAACACTGGGGGGGATTTTTCATGGGGATTTGATTGGACGAACTGCAACGTTGCCAAATCGCACGATGTGCCATTGCTATATGGCTAGGTATAAATGTTTCATCATCAAGTCCATTTCATATAGGCGGATCCAGCAATCTTACAACTGGGCATTATTCCCATTTGAATGTATGATAAACAATCGATTCTTGGAGGCGCCATGGCCCCGTGACTAATCGAGTATTTGCCATACAATCAAATGGGACGAATGCACTGTTGCCAGATTGCTGGATCCGCCGATGGTCCATTCCGATATAAAAGCATTTGGAAATAAATGTTTAATACTCAAAGATATTATACTATATAGATACGCAAATGTTTCGGAGAAATGGGCTCCGATTTCTGGGGCAGATGCAACCCTAGGTGCAAGCCGTTTATTCGTGATCAGAAAAAAATCAGATCGATCGTAATGTTGACTTACAGAACAACTGTATTGAGATTTACATTAGCTCATTTGAAAGCTATAATAAGCTGGCAAAAATGGTGATTTAATCATATTAGGTTTATTTTTATTAGCTTTTAACTTTACGGTGTTTCAGATGAAGTGTGTTAGAACACCTGCATTTGATTGCTTTAAAAGTTCATAAAAAGAGGACCAGTTGAGAAAAACTCAATCTGAGGATATCAATACGCTCGTTACCTTATTAGCTTTAGAATGAGCTAAATCAAATTTCGATACCACTATTCTGTAAGCCACCACTACGCTTAATTTACATTTTTTGCTAATTATAAATAAGCGGCTAGCTCTTTGCCTAGGCAAATCGCAAGCCTAAGGTTGCGATTGGCCTGGGACATAGATATAGATATACATTTACCAGTGGCATGGCGTGACCAAATTACCAGTGACACCTGAGATAGAATCACTCTGAGGATCATCAAGGGGGGGGGGGGGTCGGTAGTGTCGAATTTTCTTTGGAAATTAAGCTTACAAAATAACATAACAAGCGCTTGGAAAACGAGAGAAATGCGAGTCAAGAGCGAAGACCTGAGCCAAGACACGGGAAAAAGCTGACAGATAAAGCAAATTTTATTTTGTGACCGGGTTCGGTCACGGTTTGGTCACTTGGTGGCTGTATATTATGCTTGATATATGTATACTATCACTCAGTTATGTTTCGTAGGTAGTTTTAACACTTTTTAACATCATTTCATACCACGTTGATAGTAGATAAATATAATAATACACATTTTTAGAATATTCCTATCCCAGATTTTCGTGACCTGGTCACGAATCTGTGACCTACCTCGCTAGGTAGGTTTCGAAAACCGAGACCTGGTCTCGAAATTCGAAACCAACGATAGTGGACGCCCATTTGATTGTACAGCAACAAAGTGACCGAACCCGGTCACGAAATAAAATTTGCTTAATGGCTTCGATTCGGTCCGCTCAGAGTCTGCCGCGTGAATGGCGAATATGGCACTTTATGGCGATGGAAAACAGAAAACTCCGCGATGTTGCGAAGCACCGGCTCTAGGGACCTTACACCGGACTAGCGAGAAAGAGTGGTGGAAGAAGGTGAGCGCATGCGCAGAGCCGTGTTACCTTTATTTTGTTAGGTTTCACGGCTCCCGTACGGCCGCACTGAATATGCTGAGAGACTGGGCCTGCGCTGCGGCTGGTGATATTTGTGTGTGGAGTGGAGCCGCATAGGCACTATGCATGTGTTTGTGGGGCTTGACACCTAAGAATATAAAGGTAACACGCTGTATTTCCGGAACGCTCCAAGATTTCTCGCTGCATTTACGCGCTCATCTAGCACTTCTCTTTCTATTTCGGATATTCTTCACGCTTTTTCGGTTGGAGGACGATAATTTTTGCACATCTCGATAAGTTTATTATGAAATTATGAAAGCGAAAAATGAGGGAAAATCGTACTGTTACCTTAGGTGTCAAAGGTAACATGGACGACTCGCCACTGACATTTACGTTGTGTCATGGGCTAATCCAGGTCAATTTTTCCCGCCCTAAGTATGCCATACATTTGCGTATCTGTATAGCAGCTTTGAAAATACTTTTGCAGCAAATGACGACAGTAAAATTGGAGCAGTTGGCTTTATTCCGTGGTTCTTGAGATCGTCTTCGCTGATTCAGATCCTTCGAGTGAATCCGGAAACCAACGAACCGATCAGGAACGAAGAAGGACTTTGCGTTCCATGTGAATGTGGTAGGTAGGCATCATGAATACGCTATTTTACGTTTTTCTATGTCAAATAAGTAAAAACACAATTGCATGAGTGCTGAAATATAGCAGATGCGCTGTAATAATGTACACGTAATATTACGTGACATAACGTAACGTACGTAACATATTTAACGTACGTAATATTTACTACGTTGCACTTCTTTTTACTTTGTTTTCAATACGTGATATGACATTGAGCTAATGTAATAGTACTGTTGAAGGAAAAAAAAAATTAACTTTGAAGAAAAATAAATACATTGCCATTTTTGTTTGATGTGCGAATTAACGTGAAAAATTATTGTGGTAGGGTGCCCGAGGGGCACCTGAAATAGCTAGCGAAAGTATAATGTAAATCACATACTTATACTGCATAACCTAAATAATGTAAATACATCACATATATTGTTATACCAGTAGTGTAGCGTGAAATTTGGCAACGTTGGACCTTGTACAATTAAATTCATGTGAAAGGTCGAATGCGAAGGTGCTCACCGAACATCCAATAGCTCTATCGGTTTCATGTAGATTTAAATGGATGAACTGCAACCAGTGGAGTAGCGTGCAATTTGGCAACATTGCAGTTCCTTAATTTGAACCCATGAAAAAGATCGAAGTGTTGGGTGTTTGGTGAACACCTTTGCATTCGACCTTTCACACGGGTTTGAATGGACACAATACAAGGTTGCCAAATTGCACGCTTCGCCACTGTTGTATACCTACAGATAATCTAACAATAAGCTGCTAATTTAAACGAACACAATCACATTTCTCATGTCAACTTGATTTTTGCTCAAAAAGGTGAGCCAGGATTATTGGTTGGTATAATCAATAACCAGATACCAGGAAGCATCTTCGATGGATACACTGACAGGCAAGCGACCGAGAAAAAAGTTCTATGCGACGTCTTCCGGAAAGGACAGCGCGCCTTCAATTCTGGAGATATCCTCGTTTTAGACAAGTACAACTATCTCTATTTCAAGGACAGGATTGGTGATACTGTTAGGTAACCGTCGAGTCATGTTTTTTTAATATCATCCGAAAGAGTTACCGCAAAAATTGTTTAGTTTACCTATGGCAAAACTTAATAAATAAAAAAAAAATAATAATATTGACTTAATTAATGAGCGCATTTCCGTATAATTGGCCCATAGAATAATAGATTGCCCTACTTAAACGCATGTTCACCTATTTTGAACTATTTTGCACTTCCGTCTTCTGCTCGCAAGTTGCCGTCAACGCAACCAGGAAGTAGAATGCATTGAATATGTAGTACATCTGACGAAGTAAAACAATTTCAGTCGACTTTTCAGACTTTGGCTTAGGTAGGCCACCTGCAATACATGTATTTCATGGTGGCTTCCTACCCTGGTAAAAATGACGACTATACGACTATTCCAAAAACGACTATAAACATAGTTGCCGACTATAATCTATAGTTGGCCAACTATAATCCATAGTTGGCCAACTATGTTTATAGTCGTTTTTGGAACGGTTATAGTCGTCATTTTTATCAGGGTACCTAAGTCAAAATTTAAAGCGTCGACTGGCATTCGCATTCCCATTATTCTCCGACTGTACCATTGTGTTTGTTGCAGGTGGAAGGGTGAAAACGTTTCAACATCAGAAGTCGAGGCTGTTATAAGTGGCGAAATCAAGTTGAAGGACGCTCTGGTCTACGGTGTAGAGGTGAGCCAGAGCTGCAGATTTGCGTAGATTTAATGACATTTTTTAATTCACCGGTTGAGAAAAGATTACATAGTTTCAATTCACTGTATGACTGTAATGCACGAAATTGCTCTGATCTGTAATATTTTCTCAATCGGTGGAAACGCCGTTAATTAAATTAAAATACCCGCAAGTTTTCAAATTTATCGACGACTCTACACCAGTGGCGGCTCGTGACTAAAATATTAGGTGTAGCTGAGGGGAGGGGGGTCTGGGAGGACGCTCCCAGTAGGAGGGGGGTCTGGGAGGACGCTCCCAGTAGGAGGGGGGTCTGGGAGGACGCTCCCAGTAGGAAGGGGGTTTGGGGGTCCTCCCGCGGAAAGTTTTTGAAAATTTGACCTGCCTCAGATTTAATTTTAAGCTAGTTTTGACTATTTCGTGACGCGAAAGTTCTCCTGCGACAATATATTTCTGTACTCTTTACAACTCCTTCTTCTCTTTTCCCCCTTTAATTTCTCCAAAATCCCAATCAAATTTAATCAAGAGCGACCATTATCTTTGAAAATTTGAAATGAAAAAAAAAAAAAAAAAAAAAAAAAACCTTGAAAAAGTAGGTGTAGTGCCACTACACTAACTACACCTGACGAGCCGCCACTGCTCTACACCGGTTGAAAAAAGATAAAAGACGCTAGTATTTTCGTACATTGCAGTCATACACTGAACTAAACTATGTAATATTTTCTCAATCGGTGAAATCTTCGGTGAATTTCAAAATGCCATTAAATCTACGCAGGCGGCAGCTATGAGGTGAGCATAAGCAAATGATCGCATACCACAAATTAGTTCGGGCAATTCATACCTCAAAGGCCATTCAAATACTCCTCTTAAAGAAATCTTTATGCTCATTACTTCTTAAGTGCAGAATTTAGTCAAATTACAGAGAAATTGTTAAAAATTTAGTAGTAGGTTTATAGGGTAATTTGAATAAATAAGGCAGAAAATCTCAAGGCAGGCTGTGCCTGACGAGTGTCTGTCTTGCTCCCTTGTAATTCACGCCGCACAGTGGAGTGGGTCAATGGGACGAGTTGGACATAGTATTTGTGACTTAAAATGCAAAGAATGTTTTTACGCTGTAAGCGCCTTCAATATTCGGTATATGCAATCACGGTATGTTTATGCACAGAAATTGCATACTTAATATAATGAAGGCCCGCTTTGTACAAAAACTTGGATTGGCGAAAAATTTCGATACGTAATTTTTTCTGCTCTCTATTAATGACAGTGGCGGAGCCAAAAATTTTTATAGGGGGGGGTCCGGGGTCTGAAAATTGTAAAGGAGGGGGAGTCCAAAGATACTAATTTGGTATCAAATTGTCCGAAAACGCATAAAATTACATTTTTTCTGGTGTCAAGGGGGGGGGGGGTTGGTTAATGGGTAAACTGCGTCTAAGATTTTAAAAAAAATGAAAAAAATGAAAAAGAAAAAAAAGAGACCGTGAATCATTGAAAATAAGTCAACAAAAATAATCCATTACTATATTTAAATTTTACTTTAAAACTTTCCTGCGGTATGCATAGGTTTAAATTATATTACTTGTCAAAAGTGTCCTCTGTGATTATAAAATTGACCTTGAAAGTTTGAAAACTAAATTAGATATTTTTTGTCTGATTTTTGGCCCTCTTTTCAACGATCTCATATTATGTCTACTCCATTTAAAAATATAGAAAAGTATCAATCGTTAGGGGGTGCAATTGAACCACCAAAAAATCGATACTTTCCTATAGTTTTAAATGGAGTGGACATCAATTTATCGCATTTCACGAGCCGCCACTGATTCGTACTCAAACTATATATTTATAATATAAGTAATGATGATTAGCAAGTCTACACCATAGACTTGCTTCAGCTTTAAGTATAAGTGTGAGCCTTTGGTGATGCATCAACTTATTTTTCGTCAAATTTTTAATATTCGACAGGTTAACAATTTAGAAGGCAAAGCTGGTATGGTAGCAATTGTCGACCCTGGCAGACAACTGGACTTAAAATTGTTTGCAGATAAAGTGAAAAAATCCCTTCCAACCTATTCGCGGCCGCTGTTTTTGAGAGTCTTGGGGGACGTCAACAATAGAACAGGTCTGCAATCTACCTTATGAAAGTATTTTATGTAATATGACTCCGTATGTAATATGACTCCAATCAGCAAAAAAAAACCGTACTCACCACGATTTAATTCTCATCCTTGTTATACATATATGGTAAAAATTACGACGCTGTACGAGTACGACCAGTGGCGTAGCGTGCCATTTTTGCAACGTTGCAGTTCTTCCATTAAAACTCATGAAAAATATCGAATTATTAGGTGTTCGGTGAACACCTTCGTATTCGACCTTTTACAAGGGTTTAAATGGACAGGTGCAACGTTGCCAAATTGCACGCTACGCCACTGAGTACGACAACTCCAAAACTACTTTAACAAAGTCACAACTATAATAGTTGGCTAACAATTCCAAAAACGATTATAACGACCATATTTATAGTCGGCAACTATTCCAAAAACGACAATAATCTATAGTTGACCAACTATTCCAAAAACGACCATTACGACTTTTATCTAAACAAGTTGGCCAATTATAGATTTAGGGTATGGTTACAGTCATTTTTTAAAGTTCTGTGCGTAAGGAAATCGTGTAAGTTCCCTACAATGGGTCTGTTGCAAACTTTTGCTACAGCGATTAAGAGTATCTCTATTCTCTATATATATATAATTTCCAAGCTTAATGGAAATTCCCGTCGATCCTTTGGACCGTTCCGGACAAGTGCGGTATCGATCGATGCGGCTCAGTACCAGGATTGTGGGAAAAATACCAGCGGTGCTGTTCAGAGCCATCTTCTCTCTCGAAAATCCAAAAAACTATGAATACTATGGGCGTAATGAGTGGAAGGGAGACAGTCGCTGTACCTCTGTAATGTGCGCGAGAGAGAGAGAGGTATACCATTTGTTTTTAAGCCCTGGTCGGTCACCTAGCGACGCTTAATTTTTTTTACGTCGACAGCTGATATTTTGCTTTTTGGGTGCATCGAAACTATATGTACGTAGAGAGGTGACTCCGTGGACTGTAGATCTGTAGGCATGATCTTCATTTTTAAGGTTATTTTTTTTACCCTTGATCATTACTTGACATGCGTTTGTTGATACTCTCAGCTGATGCTTGTGATTTTGTGCGGTGTAGGTCGGTCTGTGATATTTACGTCGATGATAAGTTTTTAATATTTTTTACAGAGACAAATAAAGAGCTCCAGCAACAGAGACAAATGAGACCCTGCACAAAACATGCGACAGGTGTCCACTTTTCTGGCTCAATTTTTGTCGGAACTCATCGAAACAACAGCCAACATTCACCTATTGTTGACTGATGAGCGCGTAGTTTGCATTCGCCAAGCAAAACCTGTTTCCGTTTCCGGGACCGCGGACCAATCACAGCCTTTTGTTGAGCTCACCATTCAACATTAGGCGATGGTTGATTGTTGAGGCCGATGAGTCCCGACAAAAGTAGTTCAGGAAAAGAGGACACCGCGCGCAACCACGGGAAAAATATAGGGAATGGACGGTCTCTATTTGTCTCTGCCCAGCACACCGTATGCTTCCCGTCTTAAAGAAGTGAAGCAAGTTTAGCGGTCACAGTTTTGTTCGGGAGTCACCGGCTGCAACGATAAACAGTCGAAAACTGTTGAACTGTTGTTATAATTAAATTATTAACAAAAACAGGTAACAATGGCCGCGAAGCGGCCACCAGCCTCTAGTATAATCTAAAGTGGAATCGCCTGAGAAGTCCATTAGTGGCATCAGAAAGCCATAAAATGCAATAATAAACTCACTAGAGGTGTTTAATGAAATCCAAGATGGCGGAGAAATATCGAGCAATTTATATGCATGCACCACGAACGTCGAACATACAAGGATGGCCAACTTTGACAACCTCACTGGAGGTATAGGTTATGTGTTTGTTTACGTTGTGATTGGTTGTGATCGATATTGTGAGGTTGGCTATCCTTGGATGTTCGTGGTGCATGCATATAAATTGCTCGATATTTCTCCGCCATCTTGAATTTTGTTAAACGCCTCTTGAGAGTTTATTATTGCATTTTATGACTTTCTGATGCCACCAATGCAATGGACTTTTCAGGCGATTTATTTTACACTAGCTTAGACTCTTCTAATCGTTGTGCATGGCAAAAGTTTGCAACAAACCCATTTACTAAACTCCTTTAAACAACCCCCCAAAACAAAATAAAAAATGTCATAACTTTGACCTTCCGAGCAGCCTCCCATCCCCCCCCCTTACTTTTTGATCCACGGACCGCCACTGTTCTATGTCTTTCAAAAGAAAATTCCCTAGTCGAGATCATTACTCTTTTAAATCTCAGCAACCATCAAACAATTTGACGACTTTCAAATGTTGTTTAGTGACTAATCAGAATGCCCTTTTTTCAGAGTACGTCATGAAAAATCGAAATTTCTATTGGTAACAACGGGGAAATTTAACAACAAGAATTTCAACCAGGGAACCTTTTTTTTCGAAAGACCTTTATACCAGAACTAGGGGCCTAGGGCCGCTTCGCGGCCCCTCCTGGTCCTTTTCGTTTGTTTTTTTTAGATGTTTTCGTATTACATTTGTTTCTTTCTTTCATTCTGTTTGGAAAAAAATTTGAAATGAAAGCGATTACGATGTTAAAACTTTGATGGTTTTTCATTTTGGTTATTTTTAAAAAGGGAATAACTCGTAAACACCACTCAAACCTAAAAATGTAAGTTTTTAAGAGTATGTAACGCATGAATTTATAGACCATTTTAAATTTTGACCATTTTGGAGCGAAGAACCGTTCTTCTCTTAGTTCACACGCATCAGCTTTAATCTATTAGTTCTTCACTTGCACATAAAAATGTAAAAAAAAAAAGAAAAGAAAACTGGAACGAAAAAGAAAGACTCATCATCGACATAAAAATGGTACAGACCGGACTACCGCACAAAATCACACGCATCAGCTGGGAGTATCAAGAAACGCGCACGTCAACCATCGACCAAAGAAAAAAGATAACCTTAAAATCAAAGATCATGCAAGCAGATCGATCTGTAAAAAGAATGGAATCGAAACTGGAATCGTAAGTGGAATCGGAAAAAGGACGTTTAGGTAGAAGTTGAAATGGATTGAGAGATTAACCTATCAGTTCCCCACTTGTACATAGAATAAAAAGAGAAAATAAAAAAAAAGAAATGGAAAACTTTGAAGATAATCCTGCTGTTTAGATGTAAATAGGGGCATGTGGCCGCTTCATGGCTTTTTGAATTGTCATGAGTTAGGGAAATCGATAGTAAAAATACCGTTTAAATTTGATCAGAATTAAAAATTTTAACCTATAAGTTCCCCGTACGTAGAAAATAGAGACCCAGCGCAAAGCTCGCGACAGGTGTCCACTTTTCTGGCTCAATTTTCGTCGGAACTCAATAAAACAACAGCCAGCAGTCGCCTACTGTTGATTGATGAGCGCGTGGTATGCATTCGCCAAGCAAAAGCTGTTTCCGTTTCCGGGACCGCGGACAAATCACAACTTGTTGAGCTCACCACTCAACAGAAGGCGACTGTTTATCGTTGCAGCCGGTGACTCCAGAACAAAACTGTGACCGCTAAACTTGCTTCACTTTTCTAACACGGGAAGCATACGATGTGCTGGGTCTCTCTCTCTGACGTAGAATAAAATTTAAAAAAACGGAAAACTCTGAATTTAATACTCATCATCGACATACATATCACAGACCGACCCACACCGCACAAAATCACAAGCACCAGCTGAGAGTATCAACAAACGCATGTCAAGTAATGATCAAGGGTAAAAAAATAACCTTAAAAATGAAGATCATGCCTATACAGATCTACAGTCCACGGAATCACCTCTCTACGTATATACTGTGTCGATGCACCCAAAAAGCAAAATATCAGCTGTCGACGTAAAAAAAATTTAGCGTCGCCAGGCGACCGACCAGGGCTTAAAAACAAATATTATACGTCTCTCTCGCACACATTGCGGGGATACAGCGACTGCCTCCCTCCCACTCATTACGCCTATGATATTCATAGTTTTCGGCATTTTCGAGGCCGAAGATGGCTCTGAACAGCACCGCTGGTATTTTTCCCCAACCTGGTACTGAGCCGCATCGATCGATACCGCACTTGTCCGGAACGGTCCAAAGGATCGACGGGAATTTCCATTAAGCTTGGAAATTATATATATAGATAGATAGATTATTATACCTCGTATAAAGACTGACGAGACTCTTTCATATACAACAGAGAGTAGGTAAACTAGAGGCGCAATCTAATAGATGTAAGGCTTGCTCGGTCAACGCAGATAAGGGATCGAAAATGCGGCCTGCATGGCCTCTGATCTGATTGGCTGTAATCGTGGGTCCAATTTTTTTTTTGGCCTTATTGAAATTAACACGGGTCTTTCGTTCCGGACCGTTTATCTCGAAACCTGTGCAAAACTACTCTGTCGCAATCAATACGAGTCGATTTAGCAGAATTTTCTCAAACAGTGCCAGTTTTCTGAAAATTCGAAAAGACTGTCTCAGCTGAAAAGAACAAATAATAGTGTGTTTTCATGCTTGACGTGTGTTGAGTAACTCACTAATATATGTACTTTTCAACTGAGACAGTATTTTTGCCGATAAATTGGTACTTATGACCTATAAATTTCTCAAAGATTACTTATACTCCAGATATGGCACTAGCTATCTTGCCAATGTTAAATTTTGTTGAGCGCCTTCATTTCTAAAATCGAGCTAAAATACATACTTACACTGGACCACGGTTTGTTTACGTTCCGGCAAGCGAGAGACGTGCGGGCGGGGTGGGGGTCGTGGGCCAGCCGACTGGCCCCCCCCCGCCCGCACGTCCCTCGCTCGCCGAAACGTAAACAAACCGTGGGCCAGTGTATGTGTTTTAGCAATGAAGGGGCCAACAAATTTTACCAAGTGCCATATCTGGAGTATAAGTAATCTTTGAAATTTCTTGAGAAAATTCTGCTTAATCAACTCGTATTAATTTCGACACGGCAATTTTGCTCGCAGGTTTCGAGATAAATGGCCCGAAACGAGAACCCCGAGTTAATTTCCATAAGGCCAAACAAACTTTGGACCCACGCATTTCCCTCCATTTCCAGCCAATCAGAAGCCGACTTTATCAGCATTGACCACGCTGGCTCTCAATTAAATTGCGACTCTTGTTTACTCTTTGATGTACAGTAACTTTTAGTTTGTTTACGTGACTGCAGTGTAATTTATGCTTTCGTTTTGCAGGAACGTACAAATTGAAGAAAACGAGCCTCCAATTAGATGGCTTCAATCCAGCTAAAATAAAAGACCCCTTATATATCTCCGATTGGACAACCGTCGAGTACAAACCTCTGAAAACAAATCTACGATTATCAAGACGGGCAAAGTGCGCTTGTAGCGTTGGGCGACCTCTACAAAAAATAGCAGCAGTGGCGGCTTGTGCGATTTGGCAAACCCTGCATATTGCATATTGTCCATTTAAACCTATGTAAAACAATCGAATCTTGCGGAGGCTGACAGCCTCCTGGAGAATCGATTGTTTTACATTCGTTTAAATGGAGGAAAGTAATGTTGCCAAATTGCTCGAGCCGCCACTGAGTAGCAAGAGCTGCTGTTTAAAATTTTTCGTACAATTTTACGCATTTTCCCTGCATTTATAACTGAATGTAAGATGTTTTCATTTCACGCCAAATTTGGCAAACCCTTTGTCTTGCAGACAACAAAGGACGGTATCCAAAATCGTCGATTTTGGCCCAAAGAGAAAAATGCAAGATATTTTCAGGCGTGATAGAGGGCGGTTTCAGAGTTCAGATTGTAAAAAAATTCAATTGTATAAAATAAAAAAAAAAAAAAAAATAATAAAAAAATATTTTTTCACACCAAAAGTTTGCAATATCCCCATTGTTACATAATTGGTTTCGGTTGGAACCTTTAAAGATGTGTTTCTAACCGCAGGTAACCAAATTTTATAGTCCATTTTCTCTGTCCGGGTGTGTGGCCTATACTTGCTATTTAAGAACATACTGGTGTCGAAAATGTTATTTTCTTATGAAACACGATGCTTCGCATAGTATTGAAATTTGAAATATATATTTACAGGCGGTTAATTTTATGGACATTATTATACACATTGATTTTATTCTGTTTTTTTCAAACTTGCTGGGCGTTTGGCTCCTCTCCGTTTGATAATGTTTATGATAATTGGTCTGATGTAAAGCATGGGTCCATCAACGATAAAAAAGCAGTAGTGAGCGAGAAAATATATGAGTAAGATATCACCCCAATATTGTCCACCATATACCTAAAACAAAATAAAATTGTGTAACGCACGCAAGTGAATTATAGAGGCAAACGGGGAAAATAGCTTTTTGAATGAGCTTTGGAATAAAAACATGCAAAAAATCAAAATCAAATTACGAGTTAATATCTCTTTGCTAACCAGTTGTGTACTAAGCCCATCTGAACATTCAACTTTATTTATCCATTTCAAACATTTTCATTTATTTAATGCAAATGAAAGACGTAAGTACGTTGTAATGTATAGTGAACATTTCAAAGATCGCTATACATGTGAGGGCTTTCAATTAATTACGTTGGCAATTACGAGTACAAGTTCCGATGAGAGGGGATATATTTTAGCTAGGTCGTTTCAGAAGTGTAGGCGCACCTGAACCAATAATCTTAGGGGCCAGTTTCAAAAAATATGACCTTGAGAGCGACGACTCCATTTGCCAAGTTGAATCGATAAAGGGGTCACAAGCGGGGTTTAGGCGACACCAGCTTTTTGCCAATGTTAAAGAGTCATAAGTCGTTATGAAGAATACGACCCCAGTTGAAAAAGATATGAAAACCCTTGATGGCGATCGACTTAATTTGCCAAGCTGAATCGATAAAGGGGTCACAAGCGGGGTTTAGGCGACACCAGCTTTTTGCCAATGTTAAAGAGTCATAAGTCGTTACGAAGAATACGACCCCACTTGAAAAGATATGAAAACCCTTGAGGGCGATCGACTTCATTTGCCGAGCTGACTCGATAGAGGGGTCACAAGCGAGGTTTTGGTGACATCACCTTTTTGCCATGTTAAAGAGTCGTGAGTCGTTACGAAGTATACGGCCCCACTTGAAAAAGATATGAAAACCCTTGAGGCGATCGACTTAATTTGCCGAGCTGAATCGATAGAGGGGTCACAAGCGAGGTTTTGGTGACATCACCTTTTTGCCCATGTTGAAGAGTCGTGAGTCGTTACGAAGTATACGGCCCCACTTGAAAAAGATATGAAAACCCTTGAGGGCGATCGACTTCATTTGCCGAGCTGAATCGATAGAGGGGTCACAAGCGAGGTTTTGGTGACATCACCTTTTTGCCCATGTTGAAGAGTCGTGAGTCGTTACGAAGTATACGGCCCCACTTGAAAAAGATATGAAAACCCTTGAGGGCGATCGACTTCATTCGCCGAGCTGAATCGCTAGAGGGGTCACAAGCGGGGTTTTGCCAACATCGCACCTTTTTTGCCCATTTCGCCCACTTTCACGGCCTCCCTGATGGACTTTTTCTTGCGCTTTTAAAGATTTGGGGCTTTACAGATATTCTTGAGGTTCACCATCATGATTGAAATTTACAGAAATTTACTCTTTTATCCGTTAAACATCGTCGGACCTCTGGTGAGAATGCAAGCAAAATGCGCAAAATCGCATTCAATGTCAGCGCGCGCCCATAAAGCCAGAGAGCGCGTTTGTTGTAAATGCATGATTATAATTGGTATCTAATTTTGAAGAGAAACTGCAATTGAATCCATTAACTGACAAAGCTTACCATTTGAGACTCGCTCATATATTGCTTAGTCCTGAATATTCCAACGGTGTAAAGGATGACAGGTACATTAAGCAAGGACGCCCAAAGAGTGAGCCTGCTGCCCCCAAGGAAAAGGTCGTGGAGTCGAAACAGACGGTCCAAGATACCTGAAAAACGCAATACGTTCAATGTTCATACTTATGTGTACAGGGAGTTTCTTCCGCTAACTTTTTTAAAATTCATCATTCTGGCATAAATGCCCTCTTCATTTAT